>VYXC01002730.1:71075-89682 GCA_013397175.1 Platysteira castanea
AGCCCAACCATCTGTGCCCACTGCTGCTGCCACAGCGCCTGCTGCCAGGGCCGGGGCCGGGCTGGGCCCCTGCAGCCACGGCAAGGGGCACAGAATGGGGACTCAGGGCGCTGGGAGCGGAAACCGGGAGGGATCGGGTTTGCCACCCGCTCTGGACATGGGTTAGATAACCCCAGTGCTGTGTGCCCCCTTAGTGGAAGCCTCCAGGATTCTGACAGAATGGTCACCCCTGCTCTGCTCCTGCCCCTCCTGAGAGCTGCCTCGGGGTGTATTCACATGTCCTTGGCTGCCTTCCCCTGCCTGGTGCCGCTGAACCCTCCCAGCCACTGCTCTGGCTCTGTCTGCACTCTGAAGTTTGTCTCTTTACCCATGTGCTAAGTGCTGCGAGATGCTGAAAAATGACAAGGGCACAGCTTGACTCTCATTTCCCAGCATCTGAAAGCACATGACAGAACAATCACACACCTTCTTCCCCTCTTCCGCAGAGAAAGAAGCCTCCCATCCACTGGGAATCAGGTGGTGAAGAACCTCCTCTCTTCCTTCTTCCAAACAATGTTCTCGATGTATGTTTGCATTGATTGATTAATCTAAAATTACTCCATTTGGACTAAAAAGCTTGTCATCAATCTAAATGTAAAACCAGGCAAGTGTTGCATGTTTTCAATTTTAAAAGACTTGTTTTAAAGATAATTTTGTTATAAAAGTAAATTTGAAGCTTTCACTGGCACCATGGGAGGGAGAATCATCCAGTTCCAGACATCAATATAGAGTGAAAGGTTTCATGTTCTAGATTCACACCAAAGACACCAAAAGGATCTTAAAACTTATTACAAAGAACAGAATAGAGGAAAAGCAGCCAAAGATCCTAAATCCCTGGAAATATCACTCTGGTGGAACAGGTTTGAGGAACCGCCCATTAATGAATGTACAGGGGAACCTTCTTAACTAAAACACTCACAGGACTGGCAACATCTCTGGTGGTGCTGCTGATCTCCCACAACAGTGCAGCTGAAACATCTCTGCAAACCTTCAGGAGCACCTTCCAAGTGATCCAGTAAAGCAGAAAAATTCCTGCTGGATAAGGACTTCACTGACAGCTGCAGTGGCATTACAGTTCTCACTGATACTTCATCTGTAACTCTCCTGTTGTGGTGTGAGCATAACCTCAGCCTGTGGTTATTGACAATAATTAAGCACACGAATTTTTGCTTCAGAGTCTTTAACCGGAGTGCTCCTGGTTGGCAGTTTGAGCACAGCTCTGGGTGGCTGCACACTATCCAGCTTTCTGCTCCAAATGATTCCAGGGTTTTCTAAGCCTGAGCAAATCACTGCTTTTCCTCCTGCCTTAATTCCCCAGCAGTAAAATTTGTGATATGGATGTGAATGGTCTGCGAGATCTCAGGCATGAGAATCTTCTAGGAAATTTGCTGTCATTCCTTTATGATTTTAACGGCCCTGGGAAACTTCAGCCCAAATGAGAAGGTGCTCTGAAGGGAGCAGTGCAGCCGTGTAAGGACCTGGTTAACTCCTCACTGTGATGCACAGCCGGGGCTGCCAGGCATAAACATCTCAGCCACATCGTGGTAAATATGTCCATGCACCTCCCGGGGATTTCAGCTCCAGTCTGTAAATCCCTGCTCCCTCCAGTGCAGAGAGCCAGGAGGTGAAATTGCCTCTTACAGTCACAGGCACAGCTCTGTTTCTTTGGCATTTACCATCTTTGGTTAAACGAGGCCAGGATAATAAAAATGTCACTTCTGCACAAAGCTGCCTTCCTTCAGGACAGGCTACTGCACGAGGAGCTGTGAGTCAGTGCATTCTCAGCCTTGCAGAGAGGTTTTTATCAGCCCTGCTGATGTTCAGCTCTGCCCAGATGACACACTCGGGCAGGCGGTGACATTTAGGGGCTGGGATTTGCTGCACAAGAGTCAGGCTGGGGTTAGGTGAGAATCTCCCGGAGGCAGCGTTGGGCAGAGCAGCTCCCAGCCCCTCCTGACGGAGCTGATGTGCTCCTGGCAGCTCCAGCAATTTGCCAGAGACATCACAGAAGGTAAAACTACAAAACACTTGAAGAAACTTCTTTTCCTGCTGACCAGGGGGCTTTTTCCATTTAAACAATTGCTGATCTGGCTGCAGTGAACACACAGGTTTCCACAGGAATGGGACTTGATGCTGGAAAGGACTAAACTGGCAGGCAGGTAGAGTCTGAAGACATGAATTTGTCATCAAGTTTGTGTAAAAGCAGACTTCTTTTTTGTTTCTTTTAAACCTGATGCCTGTGTTTTCTTACATTAGGAGAATAATTGAGCAACTGTTCTTTAGCAAACCTCCCACACCTTCCCAAAAGAGTATTTTTTTACTTAACCCTGTCATCGTTTTTTCCCAGACAATGAGTCCTGTACTACTCAACAAGCAGCCAATAATACTGAACAGAGATTACTGAAAAACCTGACCTGGTTCTCTTGCTGCCTGTTGGCCCACACCACATAAACCAGGTTACTGTGCCCAGGTTCCTCTGGGCCACATAATTCTGCTTTAGGTTACAGCGCTGCAGGGGAATGAAATTCTGAATTGTCAGCCAGGAGCAGCGTGGGGAAGTTGGTGCAGGAATAAAGGACATGAAAGCAGCAGCACCCCAAGAGAAGAAAAGCACTGGCTGCTGAACACTGAGTGCTCATGGAAAGACAGAGGAAGGAGAAATCTGAGGAGAATATGGACAATCCAGAGACAAATGACTTCAGATAGGCTCTGACTGATTTCCCAGAGAAAGACACCTTTCCTCCACCCTTGTGTGAGTGGGACTGAACAGCCAACAGCACAGAATGCCCTTCCACACAGAGCTGTGCGTGCAAGGTGAGGAAAGGCAGGTGGATTTGGGGTAAAACATGGGATATTCCGTCTTCCTGACTGTATAAATAGAGGTTTGGTGGCTGCCTCTTTGGAAAGTGCTTGGGGGTCCACAGGTGGAGGGAAGGCTGCAGGAGAGTTGTGCTCTTGAAAGCCAGGGAAAAAGATTCGAAGGCACTGCACAAGAAGGGAGACCTGGGGCACTCAAAAGCTCCCTGATCCCAGTAGCTGCCTCTCCAAGTGTCACCTCACCTGGCACTGGGGTGGGGAGGGGCCTCTCATCTCCTCTGTGAGTTCTTGATAAGTCTCAGCACCACCTTGCTGACACTCAGGATGTGACAGCAGATTCCTCTGGGGCTGGAGGAGACCTCACTCTGCCACCAGGTCACAAAGGTGGGTGGCTGCTGGTCCACCTGAAGGGGCAGGGTGGCTTTGTGCTTGTCACAGAGCTGGGCTGTGACAGCTCCTGTGTGCCCAGAGTGCCCCTGGCTCAGAAATACCCCAACAGAAGGTGCTCGGTCTTTCCAAAGAAAACCTCTCTGGCCGGGGAGCCAACCTGAGCCCAAGGAAGGGTTTTTGGACATTTGCACTTTCCTTTTACCTGCGAGGTCCCTCCCAATCCATCCTTCTCCTCCAATATCCTGAGTCCTTCCACGGTCAGTTGTGAGGGAGGAACGTGCCCCTCCCACTCCCAGAGCATCCAAGAGTTTCACAGCACAGCTATCACATGCTGGAAACTTTCCATTTATGCACTTTCCAGGATGCCTGGACCAAGGGAGGGCTCTATTTCCCATAGTTCAGGATGGGGGAGTCACTCACAAAGACACTTTGTTCTTCTACACTCAGTTGGGAGTCTGTGGCAGGGCAGGAATTAAATTTAGCAATTCCAAAATCCTGAATGAGCACCTGGAATGGCTGCAGAACACTTTCCTCCTTCCCCCACTCCAGCAGCAGGGAACGCAGTCCCTGCCTGCTCCAGGTGTGTCACAGGATCGCTCTGCAAAGCCTCCACAGCCTGGTCCCCCAGATGGACAACCCAGATTATTTCCAAAGCCAACCAGGGCAGTTCCTGTTCTCTCCAACAGCCACAGGTTTCAAATACGTTTTTCCCCTCAGCTGTGGATTGAAGTATAAAACCCCCACACATAACACAAGTTCACAGCTGCATTAAATATAATGACTCCAAACCTACACAGAAAAGAGTGGAGAAACTAAACTGTGATGAGGAGAGAGACTGGGTGGAGGTTTTTTACAGAAAAAGAAGAAGATGAAAATTAGAAAATGCCTTTTGAGGCATCATTCAGGCTTTTACAACTAGTTAGAGCACAAGGACTGGAGAATATGGAGTTTCCCTAAGACTGGGAGTATCTCCTACGGCACAGTTCCACCAATCCATGGAGGATTTAATCCGCGTAACTCCAAGCAATTCTCTTGTACTTCATTGTGTTCAAGACCTTGAGCAGGACAAGTCCCTTTGCAAAGGATGCAACCAGGAGATTGTGCTCTTAGGTGTTTTCCTTGATTTGGAACAGTCAAATGATATTTTCCTACCAACAACAAATAAAGCCTGGAAATAAATCAATTTGATCCTTCCACCTGCAGGGAAGTGACTGTGCCTGAGGCACTCTGCAGCCTCTCTGTCCCTGGCCTCTCACCCCAGCTCTATTTTTAGGGACACCTCATGGTGTCATTGGAAATCTGACCATCATCTTTCAACCACCGCAGCTGAGCAGAGACAGGGACACCTTTGTCCTGATCAGACACTCCAGTTTCTCCTGTTCCTCCACTTTCTCCTGCTCCTGGCTGTTCACACTAAGCAGCAAACACTGAATTTTGGGAAAGCAGAATCTCAGTTCTAGGAGAAAATCCTGCCCCAGGAGCACCAGTGTTCCCATTCTCCATTGTTCAGGAATTCACCATCAGCAATAGAGAATCACTCTGTAATCTGCAGCTGCTCTAAAAAAATACAGTAAAACTTTTGAACCACTTCACACTTTGCAGTACCTTGCACCCAAAGAGTTCCCAGATGCACTGACCAAACCCAGGCTCTTTTGCCCCAAGGCCTTCAGCAGTGCTGGAACCCCGTGCAGGAAGGGGACAGGAGTCACACAGGGACCCCGTGCTGCTGGGCGAGGGCCAGTGCTCACCCCAAGTGTCCAAGTGCCTCTCCTGACCTCAAACCCAATAGAAAGTGGGTGACTTAAATAGTGGAGTCTGGAGATTTGCCTTGGAATATTACTCCACAGCTCTGTTTGCCCTTTTTTTGCTAATAATTGGGCTGGAACTTTCCCGGGATGGAGAATATTCTGCCATGAGAATTAGAAATGATCCTGATCCTTTGTCTCCAGCTGGGTAGGAATGGTGAGGCAAAGAACTGAACCCCAGAAAGGAAATAACCCCCCCAGCACAAACACTGCCCCACACCCTGCCCACCTCCTCGGGGAGATCCTGGTTGCTTGGACTGGTCAGAGAACCAGTGACAAAAGCCACTTTGGGTTCCCCTGAGCTCCTCGTCTACAAATCCAAGGTCTACTTTAAAGTAAAAGGGCGCAGGAGGAGGGAGCTGCTTGATAACAGAACCTCCAAAAGCCAGAGGTAAGTTTTTTGGGACAGGGCCAGGTTCTGCCAGTTCTCAGCTGAAACTCCCTGTTCAAACCATGCTGTGTAAAAGTTAACCTGGTGCTCCCAAGCACCAAGTGCTGGCACAGAGAGAACCCCAGGCGCCTTTCTGGCTAATGCAACAGGACATTGGTAAAAAATCAGTAATGTTTTTACCTCCCAGAGCCATAACCCCCGAGGGGTTCTCAGTGCGCTGCATCCCCTGTCACCTCCAAGGGCTGGACATGCCACTTCCTCATCTGGAGGCTGCCCTGCCAGGGCTCTCTAACTCCAAGCTGACTGGCAAGTATCCTAATTATTAAAGAATTTAATCTTGGACTCCAGATAAGGATTGAGGAACTGCTCCACACAATTCAGGGCTGCTCCCTGATCAGTCTCCTGGTGCCCTTTGCATTCCAGTGATCTCTACTAATCCTGGATCTGAGCAATTCCTGTTTTTTAATGTCTTTTCCTGCATCACACCTCTAGATCTGACAGTGCTTTTGCCCCAGATCAGCATCCAATCCCTGCCCTCCCAAAGAGTTCCCTGGCAGCTGGGAGTTGGGCAGGAGCACGTCCACAGCTCACACCCCGGCAGCTTCGGGCGCAGGAGCCTGGCATCCCGCTGGCCCAGCAGCCCCGCGTTTGTCCTGCTGCCTGCTGGGCTCCCGATCCTTTGCAGCCAGAGAAGACCGGGAGCGACCTGGAATAACAAAGGAATCGGTAACTTACTTGCTACGAGCGGCTCCGCATCAGCGTCGCGCCGGGGCTCCGGGGGGCAGCTGGCCGGGGGCAGGAGCGGGGCCGGGAGCGGCTGCGGGAGCAGCGGCCGGTCCATGCCATCACCAGGGAGCCGGGATCGTCCTCGCAGCCCCGGGCTGCCTCCTGCCTCCTTGCCGCTGCCCGCTCGCAGCAAACATCGGTGTGGCACCGAGGATGCCCACGCCCCTGTCCCTGGGTATCCCTGGTTTCCCTGCTCCGCTCCAAGCCCTCACCCGCCGGCGCTGCGCTGCCACTTTTGCCTCTCCTTCGCCTGCCTTTCCCTGCTCCTCTCCCGTTCCGAGGGATCCGCGGTGGTCCCGAGCTTTTGAAGGGCTGGGGCAGAGGGAGGGCGCGGAGGCTGCGTGTGACGGCGCCTTATCTGTTCTCAATGAGCGCAGGGGCGGGGGGCGAGGGAGGGGTTTGGGCGCTGCCGGGAGGGGAAGGAGGCGAATCCCTGCCGTGGGAGCTCGGGATCGCAAGAGCTCTGAGCTCGGGAAAGACCTCCGAGCTCACTGGGCGCGACCAGCGAGGGGCTCCGGGGCAGCCCCCGGGCGGCTCCCGCAGCGCTGAGCGCTCCCCTCTCCTCCTGGGATCGCCTTTCCCGGAGCGCGGGGTGGGCCGGCATTCGTCAGGGGGTGGGGGCTGTGGTTTTGGTTCAAAAACACACAAACAGAAAGCAGTTCCTTAAAACCAGGAGGGAGGGGGAGCGCGGGAGCCGCGCGTTTCGCACGTGTGAAAATCGCCACCGGCAGCGGGGAAACTCTGCCGGGCTGGGCCAGGGGATGTGGGCAAAGTGGGGAAAGGGGGAGAGCAGCACTCCCCTGGCACGCTTCCCTCGCCTGGCACCCGTCAGGCTGTGCCGTGGTGTTTGCTGACGGAGTTGTGGGGTTTGCCTCGGATCCAGCCAGTCCCCGGCACCGCTCTCAAAGCCCTTCAGTGCTCTGCCGTATTTTTTGTCTTTCTTTTTTCTTTCTTCTTTTCTTCCCCCCTCCCGCCTCCCCCCCTGTCACTGATAATACCACACTGTCTCCCCAGCTTAGTGAAATATTTCCTTTTGTGAAAAGCAAATGTCAGGCCAGCTGCATATCTGAGACAGATAAGCCTGGTGACTGCGGGTTACCCCCAGGCTTTGCTGCCCTGTTCCCGCAGTCTTGTCCCCCTGTCCTCCCTAATTCCCTGTTCCAGGAGCACACACATTACAGCCCGTCAGAAAAGCTTTCACAGAAGATTTGTCTGGCCAGGAAAAGAGAACTTACCCAAACCAAAGCACTGTGCAGGGATGTGCAGCTATTGCTGGAATCTGCAAGCTTTGAATGATTTTTAATTTTTTTTTTTTTTTTTTGGAACGGGAAAAAGGGGAACTAATGGAACTTCACATAGATCAGAAAACTTGATGCTTAACCAGCTTAAATCTAGGCTATGTAACACCTTATTATGGAGACTAGACTGGAAAAATCAAAGACAGACATGCTGAAGAAAGGGAAATAACCCCGGGTTTGAAGATTATTAATAGTCATATTGCCCAGGGACTGGGAGAAGAAAGCCCATCTCTACACACACACTCCTTTTATCAGTGCTCTTGTTCTCTGCTCTGCATGTGGGTGCCGGATCTGTCCAGATGGGACAGGAATCTGGAGCCACACCAAGGATTTCAGCCATCAAAAATCAGTTTTGCAGATGTAATTTTGCTTTTCCACGTGTTAGTTCGTATCTGCCACTCCAGCGCAGCGTGGGCAGTGAGCTCGGCCCAGCCAGGCTGGCTCCTGTTCCCCCAGCAGCAGCTCAGGGGGACCCCGCAAGGCTGCAACAGCTCAGGACTGAATTCCAGTCAGCAGAGAAACCACCTGCAATGAAAGCAAAGGCCGTGGTAATGAACTGTTGATCAAATCCCGGGAAATTCCATCAGGTCTTCTGCCTGCTCATCACTGCCAGGAATGTGTTTTCAGCAGAATTACTTTTACCTTTTAGGGGTATGTCTGTGATGACCTTGTAAAAGTGCTGTTTGGGGAGTGCAGTCACAGTTTGGGTATCTTTAATGAGCATTCAAACTTATTTCAGAAGCACTAAAGAGTAAATTCATCCAGTGGGAGTCAGCCCCCCTAAATCACAGCGTTGGCTTTCAGAGCAGGTCCCTGGATGCTGCTCCCCCAGCACTAAGGACAGTGCCACCTTCAGAATGGCACCAGCTCTGCTCCCTCCTTCATCTCATCTCTGTTAACAAGATTTGGAATGAATTTTTGTGCTGGGAAATGTGGAAGGCATCTTTGTGCTGCCCAGCCGGCGGCCCCGGAGCGGCTGCACGGCCGGTGCGTCAGGGCCAGGGCTGGGGGAGCCTCCCTCCCCTCGTCCCGCACGCTCATACCGCTGCCCTGGGGACGCGGGATGGGGTCCCGGGGAGCAGGGGGCTCGGGAGGGGTCCCTGCTGCGGTGGGGGGCGGAGGGGGGGGTCTGCCCAGCCCCGCACGGCTCCTTGGCACGGGTGGCTCTGAGCCCCGCGCCGTGGCACCGGCACCTTTCCCGGCCTGGGCAGATTCCCGGGGCTCCCGACAGTGGAATTCTGATCTCCCGACAGTGGAATTCTGACAGGCACTGCCATCTGCCGGCACCGCGGCCATCCCTCCCAGCCAGCCCCAGAACCACGACACGAGCGGGGTTACACCCGGGTTAAACGGGGGTCGGGATTTTCACAGCGCCCCCGGCCCCTGAGGCTGCAGAAATCCCAGCTCCCCCAACATCCCGCGTGTATTCTCCAGCTGGGAAAGGCTTCTGTTCGTGAGCAGGTGGGCGGCTCTGACCCTTCCCCACCTTGTGGGATGGCACAGCACTGTGCCCACCCCTCTGCCCAGGTGTCAGCTCGGAGCAAAGCGGAATTTCTGACCCCCAGATCCGCCCGGCACACACTGGCAGTGCCTTTCCGTGCCTTTTCCGTGCCTTTTTGTGCCTTTCTGTGCCTGCCACAGGGGCTGAGGCACCAAACGCGTCACCCAGCACAGCAGAGGCCACACAAAACAGGGCTCTCGAGAGGCACTGCTTCAGTCAGCACTAAAGGCCTCCGAGGAGCATTCCTTTAATCCCAGGCAGGGAGCACCTTCTCCCTGGTCCCTGTGAGTCCCTGCTTTCCTTCCTCACCCCTCCACTGCAAACTCTGCTTTGTTTCACCTGTTATTTCAGTAGACATCTCCCAATTTGTGCTGATTAAAGACCAGCCAGACCCAAGAGCAGCTTTTCAGCTGCAAACCAACTCCAGTGACATCACTGTGCCCCCGCTGAGGTGGTGGAAAAGTTGTCAATGGCCTCACAGGTCTGAAATATGTTCCAGAGCTGCAGGGATCAGCGGGCTGCAGAAGGCTGATTTAACACCAAATGGCAGCACAGTTTGGGTATTTTTGGGCTGGGATGGAAACACGGAAATGCAGAGGGATTGATTTTCTGTTCAGGATGGGATTCACCTCAGGCAGTGGCATTCAGGATGCGCTGGTCTGAGTCTGAACAGCCCCGCTCCTTCCTTTCCAGCTGATGCAGAGAGACAGGTAGGAGCAGGAGGCAGCCAAATTGGACCTTGTGCTGGAATGGGATGAATGATTCAATTCCAGGAGCACGGAGGTGCAGATTTCACATCAGTGCAGCATCTTGATTTTCCTGGGGGTGCTCATAAGCTCTAACAGCTGTACTGTTCAAAGGACATCCCGGGCTATTTATGGGGGAATTTATGGCATCTATGGAATGCTCAGCTCCTGGAACTGCAAGCAGAACAACAAGATGTGGAAGAACAAGCTCTAATCTCATTTTGGTATAACTAAATTGCCCTCTGAAGATGTTACCTATATCAAAAGCTTCTCTAAAATGACGAGTTTGGATTTTTGCAGGTTCCTGTAGAACGCAGCAGGGCAGCCCCATTTTTGAGCTGTCAGGGACCTGCATTTCCCTGAGGTTTCACGGGATATAAATGAGCCACCGTCCCCGCTGAGCCCAGACTGGCCCTGACACTCATCACCCAAAGGGACAGTGAGCCCCGGTGACAGGGGGTACCTGCTCTGCAGTCAGGGCAGGCTTTGGCTTTCAGAGGAGAGGGAGCAGCCGTGCCTCCAGGGAGCGTTTTAATTCGTTGTGCAATTTGATCTCTGGAATGAGAGATGTCTCTTCCCGTTTGTCAGCCGTGAACCCACCACTCCACTAGAAGAAAACAGAGTTGTAAGAGCCAGTGCTGGAAACAGCTCCAAGGATTGCTCATCCACCTCCAGCCTTCCCCGAGCGGGAGCTGAGGCTCTGAGGATCCTGACGTGACAGTCACCCACTCTGTCTCGGCTTCCTTTTGTGTTTGGGGCTGATCCAGCCCCCAGCATCAAAATGAAACTCGGGAAGTAGGCGAGGGGAAGTTTCCTCGGCGAACTCCCCCACTCGGCGAGGCGCTGCGGAGGAGGCAGCGGGGATGCGCTTTGATGGGATAATGAGGATCCCATCCCGGGCCGGGAACGATCGCTCCTCTCCGGGCTGCGCCGGGCCGGGCCCGGGCGCGGATTCCCCCCGCCGGCACCTCCCGAGCCCTTGCATCTTTGAACTTCGGGCTTGCCGCGAGTGGGGGAGTCTGTTCTGAGCGAGCTGCTGTGGTAATTAACGCTAATTAAGCTCTTGTTCTGCAGGTGCAGCAGCAGCACCCAAGGCTGAAGGGCGCCCAGAGACTGAACTTGCACGGTGGCTGCAGGGCGAGGAATCCCTGGGAGGGGCACGGTGCGAACTGGGACACGTGTGACACCTCCTCTGGGACACCTCCTCTGGGACACCTCCTCTGGGCATAAAGCACCGCTCCCGAGCCCGCTTCTCCCTGCCTGCGAGCCCAGAACTTAAAATACACCAGCCAGAGCACATCTGATAATGGCAAACCTGGGAGGACAATTTCCTTGTTAGACTGTCAGAATTCAAAGAGGTTTCTGACAAAAGCAAATGCCCCGGTTCTTTCAGGTGGGAATCTTGCTGCATTCACTCCTTCCTAAAAGACGCAGCCCTCCCTCTGCAGAGCGGGATGGGATGGGTGTACGGGTGTAACCAGGAAGGTGCAGCCCAGTTCTCAAATCAGCCAGTAATTAACCTCTTAATTAAAAAAGGATCTCACCTCCAGCTTGTGGCTTTCCCAGCAGTGGTAGGAGAGAGGCAGGAGGCAGAGCCAGCAATTCCTGCATTTGCCTGTGAGGAATCTTCCTGGGGATTTAGGTGATTCAGAGAGATCCCACAAATGTCTCTGCATGAGAGTGTCACTCACCGAACGTCGCCTTTGGGCTCTGGAAGCAGCTCAGCCAAAGCCCTGTGTGCTCCTTCCAGGCCTGGATTGAGTCCCCTGTGAACCAAGGGTCCTTTGGATGGGGATCAGGGAACCAAGGATCCCCTGGACACGGATCAGGGCACCAAACCAGCCCCTCCCAGCACATGCTGTGATCACTGAGAAAGAACAATCCACGGAGAAAAAGCAGCAGTGAGAGGCCCTGCAGCACCAGTTTGTGTAAATGGCAAGTTTTGCTGCTCTTTGCAGTCCGTTCTCAGGAATTAAAAGCAGCTTGGCCCTCGCAGCTGGTCTCACCCACCCTTGCTCCCAGTTCAGCCTTGCCCTGGGATCCTTTAGGTGGGAGAAGGGTCCACACAAGAACCGAACTGTGAATTCCTGCTGGCCACACCTGGCCCAGCATTCCTGGCTGCACTCTCTTTCCCCTGCATGGGCTGGAAATGCTCTCCAGGGGAATCTTCTGCTTCATCACAATTCCACCCCTTGGGCTGGGTGCTGGATCTCCCCTGCAATTAAGTTTTATTCTTTTACACACAATAGACCTTCAAGCCAGGTTCTGAGATGCATCCACACCTTCAAGGGAGCCTTACAGAGGAAACCAATCATTCCATTCGCCCCCAAAGTGTCTGTGCCCAGTGAGGGATCTGCAGGCACTGCTTGAACTCAAAACCTATCGCTGTTCATTAGAAAATCCCAGAAACAGTTACGCAACTTGGATTTCCACACAGTTTACTAAAATTAGCTGGATTTTCAGCAGTTTTTGAGTCATTTGGGAGCTCGAGAGAACCATTTCTAGAATTTTATTTGCAGACCTTGCAGCAGCATTCAATATTTATAAGGAATTCCCTGTCTTGGTAGCAGCGACTGACAGTTACGAAAAATAAGTACATTATAAAATGCATTAATATTTTAAGTCTGCCTGAGACTGCTGGAGGAAGATATTGCCAGCTCTTGCCTGACTGGCTGATATTTAGTTCACACAAGTAACTGACAAAAGGAGAAATACCTAGGAGGGAAAAGACAGGGTGTATAAGAAACTGCAACAGCTACAGTGGAAGATTTGTCTGTGTTTACACAATAAATCAGCAGCAGAATCAGGAAAAGAACCATTTTTTTTCTGTTTCAGCCACTCATTCAGTGCTGTTATGCACTCAGATACTGCTTTTGGGTTCTGAATAAAATCCTTCCTCATCCTCCAAATAAAATGTTGGGGTTGTGCTGAATCCAGGTTTTCCCTCAAAAATACGAATAACTCACATTTAATGATGCAGCTGAGAGAAAAGATAAATCCTGAGCTGGCTGTAATAAAGTGCTTTTTCCTGAACCCTCCTGCCTGCTGGGTGCAGGCAGTGCTGGCCACGAGCCAGGGCTGTTTACGGTGCCAGCGTGGCTGTCCCACACTCCTGAGCATCTGCACATTTTGTTCCTGGCATATTTGTGTCTGTGGAGCCAGCTGACCTTGAAACTCTCATCAGAGGGAGAAAAATAAAAAGAAAAAAAAAAAAATCAGCAGCCAGGAGCTACCACCCTCCATATATTCCAGTTATTATCAGAATATTTTTCCTCTGTTCAGTTTGCACAGAAATGACATTCAATAACACCGAAAATGTTCCCTCTGTCCCAAGAGAGGCATGTTCAGAGCGAAACCAGAGGAAATTAAAGACCTCTCCAGCAGTCCCCCGGCACGGGTTCATAAACCCACAGCTGCGGCAGCGACTGGCTCGGGCACGGGGACAGAACGGGCCGAGCCCGGGGTGCCCCCGCTCCTGCCTCCCCCGGGCCGGGCTGGGGGCACAGGGACGGGGCCTTGGCTGCGGGCTCGGGTGCCGCGGAGGCCCTGGCCGGGACAGCAGGGCCTGGCAGCCCCCTGCNCTCGCGGCTCCTCCTGAACTGAGCTGCAGGGCGGCTTCTCATGGAATCGTGGAATGTCCCCGGCTATTGTGGGACGGACCCACAGGATCTCCAGCCCAGCCCCTGGCCCTGCCCAGACCCCCCAGCAACCCCACCCTGGGCATCCCTGGCAGCGCTGCCCACACGCCCCTGGAGCTCTGGCAGCCTCGGGGCCGGGCCCATTCCCTGGGGAGCTGTTCCAGTGCCCCAGCAGTTTTGGGGAACCCTTAATTGGCAGAGCTCCCTCCAAGTGTCCCCAGTCCTCCTGAGGAGTGATCAGGTGAGTTCTGCTGTGACCTGTGTGGAACCGGCTGCAGGTCAGAGCCAGGGACCTTTCAGGGAGCCCTGGGCACGGGGCTGTGCTGCTGGGAGACCAACCGGGTCCTCCTGCCCTCCCTGGAATCCAGCAGGATTCAGTGACACGGGGGGCTCCCTCCCCTGCTGTCGCTGTGCAGCAACACCTCTCTAAAGCTGCAGCAAAACTGCTGGATTCACCCCACAGCCCCTCAGTGGAACTTTCCTTTCTGCCTGGATCTGCCTGGGGCTTCTTCCTGTGCCACTCCACGCACCAACTCCCAATTCTACTGCTGCTCAGTGCTAAAATTGAACGAGAAAAGATGCTTCGCCCAGATGGATGAAATTTACTTTACTTTCTGGTTAGTCATGAATTTCATCCTCTGTTTGATGTATCTGAGCCCAAGATGAAGGAGATCAGTGTAATCTCAGCTTTATAAAACCTTCTCAGCATGGAACACAACCACAGCCATAACTCAGCCAGCTCCAGGGTCCCTCTGCTCTGTGCAGGAACAGACACGAGGAATTATTGACTGGATTTCCCAGGACGTACCAGTGTAAATGAGGCATAACACCAGAACTGTAGACATGTCAAAAAGCATAAAAATAAGCTTTCCCAGGAAATATGATGCCATATGGACATGGTCTTTGTTCTGGTGAGGCTTCTCGCAGCTCCCCAGGCGTTTCCATGTCAGAACGTTTCCGAGCAGGAGCGCTGGGTTATGTCAGCTCAGCACGGAAATTGCCTTGGGCTGCGGTGTTTCCACACCGACAAAACCACTGGAACTTGTGGGTTCTGCACTGTCCCGTTCGTGGAGAATTGATTCATCTGTGCTGACAGCCTGCACACACCTTGTCACCCAGTAAAGTCCCTGAGTTGCCAGAACGGCTCTGATTGTTGCTCTGGGTGATTTATCCAAGACTTATGCAGCATTCTGAGCCAGGGCCAAGAAAATTCCCTGCTGTGCCTGGACCAGATGCTGCTCTCATCTGAGCTGTGTTAAATCTGAGATAAAACTGCTCAAGCCAACAGACACGGAGTGCTACCACCAGCCTTGCTCCAGCTCCCACGTGCGGCCACCCCATCCCCAAAACATCAGCAGGACAACCACAGCTGCGCGGAGAGTTCAGCCTCTCTGATCCCACCATTTGCTGTGCAAGAGGGTTTTGCCATCTAAGGAAAGGTTGAGTGGTTTTTTCATTGATGACACCGGCCCTGTTTTTGAGGAGCACGATGGATCTTTGTAGGGCTCAGGCAGGTATGGCAGGAAAATGCTAAAACCTTTCCTGCCCAAAGCTTCACCTTCCCCCAGCTCCCCTCCACCTTTATTTCATGTTTTCCAGAGGTTTTCCCACCACAAGCAGCCAGTGTTGCCTCCAGCAGTGCCTGCACAGCCCAGCAGAGGGGAGTGGGTCACCACACTGGTTTTTCCTCTCCTGCCCAGTCTCAGGGTAAAGCCACACATCTCCAGGACATTGTTTAACCACACACCCTGCTTGCAAGGAAAGATTAAGCATTTTTATTCTGGTTAAGCATAAGTTTTCTAGCGGCAGGTGCTCCTGCCCATGGCAGGGGTTGGAACCAGATGATCCTTAAGGTCCCTTCCAACCCAAACCACTCCATGGTTCTAAGCAGGAAGCAGAGGTCTTTGTCCATAGTTTGATGGCAAAGACATGCTGATTTTAAGCTCTTTACCCATATATGAGGCCTAGATAAGAGTTCACAGTTTTAGAAAGTCCTGTTTTAGAAAGGACAAACATGTTTTGGCACATCTGCCATTGACAGAAAAGGTGCAGAATCACGTTTCACCTCAGTGTGAGTGATGGAGACCTCCCAAAAATCTTGGTACAAGAGCTGGAGGTGCCTACCTGGGCATAAATCAAGTTCCTCTTCAGAAGGAGTGTCTGTGGAGTAAAAGCTTTGTAAAGGGGGAACTTTGGCACAAAGAGACCTCAGGGATGGACGCACTGTAAGAGGAAGAGCAGAGGAGTGTCTCATCTCCCCAGCCTGGTAGGCTTTGATCAGGTCGAGAGAGATAGAGTCAACCTGGCTCAGAGCTGGCTGAGTTCTTGCTCCCTATCCCAGCAGGAAGGCAGAGGCTCTGGAGCCAGCTGCCTCCTGAGGGAAGCTGTGTGGCACCCAGGGGGACTCGGCCAAAGCTGAACCAGGAGGAGCTGCTCTGTCCCTGCCCCGAGGTGTTTCCAGCCTTCCTTTCCAGCCCCCTGCCAGTGCTGATGCAAATGGAGCAGGGTCCCGCTGGTCCCCGAGGCTGCTTTCTCTTACCCCGGGTGGCAGCAGCTCCGTGCCCATTCCCAGTGCCCTCCGGGGTCACTGCCTGGGCGGGCTCACTCCTCTGAAAACAGCCATCCTTTATTCCTCCAGCACTGGCCTTCCAAAGCAGGGCCTGGGAAAGGTGCTCCTGCAAAGGGAGCCCTGAACTGAGGCACCTGCAGGTCTCAGCTGCGGAAAAATCCTGCTGGGTGTTCCATGCTCTTCTCTTCTGACAACAGCAACCACACACAGAAGGAATGGCAGCTTTCCTGGGAGCAGGGTGGGACTGCCAGCCTGCCCTGCTGCCCTGGGGAGCAAGGACAAAGCTGCCAGCCAGCCCTGCTGTTCCCAGGTAAAGGGCTGGGCAGCTCCTGAGGGAGGCAGGAACCCAGGGGCTCCAGTTCCCCCTGGTGCTGCCCTCAAGGAGCACAGACCCCTGCAGCTGCTCAGAATTGCAGACCTCGCTCCTGGACCCAGCTCCTCCTGGCTGTGCCTCAGGCTCCCAGTGCCAGGCTCCCCAGGCTGGGACCTCCAGCCAGACACCAGCCAGAGAGAACCCTTCTCCCAGGGAAAGAGCAGGACAAAGAGCATAATGCACGTGAAGGGGATGTGCTGATCTCCTCACTACCCTGTCGTGTGTCTTTGCAGCCTCTGGGACCTCACTCCTCGCCTTGGGAGATGACTAAATAAACAATCATTCCACACAACTTGCTCACTTCCTCCCTCTGCCCGTCACCGTGGGCTCCATCCCAGCCATTATCCTCAGAGGGAATTCAGCAGGGCTGTAATTCCTTCACACAATGTGCTCTCGCTTTCTTCATGGCTCCCAGGAGAGATCAGTGCCTGACTTCAGTGGGGCAGGATATCAAACCAGGCTTTCTCCCTTGCCTTGCCTCTCTGCCTTGGTTATCCTCTGTGAAAAATGGGATGGTGACTGCTTCCTGCCTCTTTCTCTCCCTCACCTGCACTCCCAAAGAGAGGGTGAGTTCCATTTATTAATGCTGATGGAGCCCTTGGGGACCTGCAGGTAAAGAGACTCAGCGTGGAGCACAACAGAATGTTCCAGGATCGTGCTGCTCTGTTGCTTCTCAAGCACCCACTGACACTGTCCGAAGTGAAACCAGCAATAACAATCGAACCCAAGTGAAACCCGAGTCTCACAGCCTGTGGGACACAGCTGAGGCCTGCCAGGCAGCCTCTCTGGGGAACTGATGGAACGAACTCCCAAAGGTGGGAGGGAGGGAAGGCTAAAATGGTCAGCTGGACATTGACCCAAAAAGTGACCTTAGAGGGGGACAATGACCACCATTGGCAGGTCCTGCTGCAGAGGAAACCAGAGGCAGGACAATATCTGGGAACACCTGAGGAGCAGCAAGATCCACTCACGGGATTGTCAGGGGGCTGGGGGAGCAGCAGCACGAGGAGTGGCCGCTGCTGAGCGGAGCGAGACAGGGTTGTAGCTGCAGAGAACTCTTCTTTTCCTCATCTGGGAAGTTCAAGGGGTGGGAAAACTGAGGCACAGAGAGCAGATTTGCCGGGAGTCCGTATCTGGTTCTCCAGAACCCATTCTCCAGAACTAGAGATCATATTCTATTCCCAGCTGAATTTTGCTGGCGATGTTGAACACAGCCCCAGGAAGACAACTGAAGTAAGCCAAATACACCCTAATCTGCTCTTTTCCTGTTTGGATATTCTCCTTCTGGCAGACAGGAGACAGTCCCCATGCCTGGCTCTGCCACCCTGCTCCTTATCCAGCTCCCAGGCTGGCTCAGGCAAGCAGGACACCCCATGCTCCAGAGGAAAACCTTTGTGGAGACACCTCTGTGCTCCCAGTAAAGCTGGATCTGACAGCCCAGGGGCTCTCAGGGGTTGGTGTGGGGACAACACCTCACAAATGGCATTTTAGAAACATCTCGGGCTCTCGGGAACAACTTAAACTTCCCTATACGCCCTTTCTAGAGCTTCCAGAAGTGTGTTTATTTGGAAACCAGTGTGAGAGGAAACACGCAGAGGATGAAATGAAGTGTGAGCTCATTTTAAGGCTTCAGAGTGTTTGATAATTGCTGCTCAGAAAGACCTTGGTAGGTTGTGTGTACCTGGGACATCTGGGCTCCTTCTTCTGCCCAATTAATTAACTTTGTCACTGAGTTGCAGCTACTAATTAACACTTTTAATACCCTCATGGACACCAGAAGGGTGAGAGCTCCAATGTCCCACAGAAACCTGGTGGTACCAGACAAACCCAGCTGAAAATCTGGAAACAGAACTTCAGCAGGTGCTACCTGCCGAGCAGCTCTCCAATGGCTTCAAACTCTTTCCTACACAGAGGGTTTCAAACTTCTGTTTTTCGAGCTTCAAGCAGAAGAAGGGATTTCAGATACCTCTGAGTCAGGTGCCAGTGCCACTGTTCAGAGCACTCCCTCATTTTTTCCATCACGGATTCCTTTGCTGAGGAGTGCAGGGCAGGTGGCAAGGACATGACTGCCAGTGCAGGAACATGGCTCTTTATCAATACAAGCCTTATCTTTTCCCCTGTAGGCTTGGCTTAACTCTCTGAAACGAGGACTCAGAGACAAGAAAAGGGAAGTGACCCTGCTGTTTGTGCAGGGGGGATTGCACACGCTCCACTCGGGGTGCCACGAGCCCCTGATCCCGCTCCCTGCTCCGAT
>VYXC01002730.1:91814-104936 GCA_013397175.1 Platysteira castanea
GGCTCCCGGCACTGACCCCGGGGCTCCCGGCGCTGACCCCGGGGCTCCCGGCACTGACCCCGGGGCTCCCGGCACTGACTCAGGGGCTCCCGGCACTGACCCCGGGGCTCCCGGCGCTGCGGCCGCTCCGCGCATCCCCGCGGGCACGGAGTCGCTTCCCGGGACTGCGCCGGGGCTCGCAGGCCTCCCCTGCTCCGCACTCGGGAAATAAGGACTGGGAGCCTGCCAGGATTCCTGCGCCGAGGTTAATGAATAAACAACCGCCCGCAGGACTCACTCGCCTCCTATTTTTAACAGCTATATCTTTGATTGCATCTTCGAGAGACCTCTCCATAAATAACCACTCCGAGAGATAAAAGCATGGGATGTTTCCTTTGACAGAACAGAGATTATCAGCATTTAGACAGAAAAACTGCTGGTAGGCAACCAGGCTCTTGCTTTTTATAGAAATTGTTGCCTTTATCGTGGCAAACAGAACACTGAGAGACAAGAAAATGCAAATATAGCAAGGGACATTCTGGAAATGGGAGCTCAGTCACGCCTTGTTTTCCTCATTTCTTCCTGGTGGGAGATGCTCTCGTGGCACATATTTCCAGGAAAACAATGGAGGAAGCTCAGAAAAGTGGGCAGTGTTGGGAATTGGGAGAGCTGCCAGCACACCAAGGTCGTTGCTGAAAATGGGATTTAATTGCTTGGTTATGGGTGCAGTTTTGGGAATGTTACCTGAACTGAATAAAATAAACAGTTTCACAAACACAGCCCCTTGGATTTCCAAGAGTGCCTTGGGTGGTTTGGAATGTCCAACATGAGAGACAAGGAGGAGAAATCCTTCTGCACTTTGTGGGAATCCCTGCCATCCAAGGGGGCTCCGAGCACCTTGGAGTCATTTGTCACTTGTGAAAATCTAGGTCATTTACTCCCCTCCTCCTGCTCTGCTTTTTTCCATGCTAAATATAGAATGTATTTTCTGGCTCCAGACTGAATAAAGTTGTTAATTACACTCTTTCCTAAAAACCTGCAATTGAAATTCATTTGGGGACTCTCTGAAAGCTGGGGAAGGCTATTCTTTCTTATAATATTCTTTTGACATGTCTTAGAGGAAAAAGGAAGAAAGCCCATTTGCTTTTAATTTCTCAGTTTTGAGGATAATATTTAACAGAAGTAAATCCCTTTAAGGGCTCAGCTATGCTCTTTGAAGCTAGAGGGAAAAATCCCATTGAGTTTCAGTGCAGGAGAACCAGCCAGATGCTTTGGAAAATTATGTTAAACAATCTGCAGTGTGTTAAGTGATGCAAGAAAATTAATTTGTGTCATCGTGAACTGCCAATAGGTGAAAAAGATGGGAATCCTGAGTGTAGTAGGTCGGGTATAAAAATAACCAGGTTCTTTCAGGGTGCAGCTCATCAGTCAGCTCCTGGTGAAGGGTCTGGAGCAATTCCATGCTCAGCTCCTGGTGCTGGAGGAGCCCCAAGGGGTTGGTGTGACACACCTGCCTGCCGGCAGTGTCAGGAGGTGGAACAGAAGGATTGACATGCTCTGCAGATGAAAAGGGCTGCCTGCGTGTGATCAAATTTGTTATTAATGATGGAGCTATTAAACAAAGGGGAGTCTAATAACAGAGTTAGTTCCTTGTTCCAGGGCTCTTGTCCTCGGGGCGCTGCGGGGCCAGTGCCGCCTCCCCGAGCCACGAAGCTCCTCTGCCTTGACTGAATACACCTGGCTCTGCCCCAGTGCTAAAGAACGTTTCCTGAACATACAAATCCTGTTCCCAGCTTCCTCAAGCCTTGGAGGATCCCATCTCCGGCTGTCCCTGGTGCTGGCCGGAGGCACTGGGTGCTTGTTGCTCCATCCCCAGGGGAGGAGCAGCTTCCAGGCTGGGGGTGACAAGGGAAGAACTCATTTAGTTACAACGGGGCCTCCAGAGCTCAGGGATACAACCTGCCCAACCATCCACACCCTCTCTCTGCTGGTGGAGAGGGACAGGCACCTCTCCAAAGCTGTGCAGCCTTGGGCACCTGTCTGAGAGCGAGGAGATGCCTCCTGAGCACGAGGGGAACCAGAACTGGCTTTATCAGACACCATTTCTGTGTGCCTGTGTGCCTGCAGGTGAGCGGGGTGATCCCAGGCCTCACTCACTTGGTCCCTCAGGATGCAGAGGATTGAGAACTACAAGAGAGGGACACTTCTTTAAGCTGCAAGGTGACAGCAGTGCACAGAGAGAGACAGCAGCCCCAGTGGGGTCACTCCTGCAGCCCCACAGCAGTGGGGTCACTCCTGGTCCCAATGGGGTCACTCCGGCAGCCCCACAGCAGGGGGGTCACTCCTGCAGTCCCCCCTCTGCGAAGGGCTCAGATGGACTCGGGGGTTCAGCTGAGCTCTGGGGGGAAGTCAGAGCAGGAGCTGGGCCAGGGCACCCCCAGCTCCCAGAGCTCAGCCCATCCAGCCAGGCTGCAGAGGGTTCAGCGCAGGGCTCACAGCAGCAAGAACTGCCCTGGCTCTTGCCCAGCCATGCCCGTGCAGAGGAGAGGCCTGGCGCTCACAGGTGCCCAAGGCGCTGGTGCTGAGCCCGTGCTGGGGTGGGACACGAGGCTCGGTGCTGGGGACAGCAGAGGTGCCGCGGGCTGCTCCAGGTGATGCTGCGTTACCTGTCACCCCCGGCAGCCCAGCTCCCCCCGGCGCTCCCTCCGCCCTGCAGCCCCTGCCCTGCCCGTGCCCCGCGCTAACGAGGCCCAGCATTAATGAGCCATTGCATACAGATGAGCTGGCAGCCGGTCCGAGCTGCCACGGCCACACATAAAAGCCAAGCAGGGCCTTGGGCTCTCTTCCTTTGATGCAGGAGCTGCTGGACCCGAGTTCCGCGGGAGTTCCCTGGTCTGGGGCACTCGGGCAGCTCCTCTCCCACCTCCCCTCCGCAGGCACCTGCACTGGGTAGGGCACAAGGTAAGGGGCTCGGTTCTGCTGGTTTCCCACCATATTTCCCTTCGGTCTCCTCGCACAGATTTGCCATGTCAGGGCTACAGCAAGGGAAACAAAAAATCCTGGGTTTTGTGGAATAGCATGTGTGGGTTCTAGTCTGGCTTGTCACTGGCTCACCTCTCCTTAGGCAGCCCTTTGCCAGTTCTCTGCCTCTGTTTCTGCTCCCACTGAACAGCTACTGAGGAGAACACTGCCAAAGAAAATCTCTGCATCTGCTGGAGTCACCTCAGACACCGCATGCAGACGATGGCAGTTCAGGCGTTGCTCCTCTCTGGGATTGCTGAGTGGATTTCTGACAGTGGTGTGGAGCTGGAAGGGCCCTAAACCTCAGCTCTGTGAAACACTGGGGTGGGATAAGCTGGTACGAGCTCAGAGCACGTCAGATTTGTGTGGGAACTGCCAGCACTGCTGTTTAACCCTGTGCTAGCAGCAGCCACCTGGGCCTCAGAGTGACTTAAGTGACTTCAGAGTAACCGGAGGGCTAATTAGGTGTGTGTAAGAGGACAGTTAACGAGCATCAGCTCAGGGCTTTCACAGCCCTACCTGAGCTGGGAGGTGTTTCAGTTCCCCAGAACCAACAGCTCAGAGCAGAAGTCCCCCCAGCTCAGCTGCAGGAGATGCTCAGAGCTCCAGGAACGAGCTTCTCAAAACTTCTGAAGTTAAAAAAAGTAACCACCCTTAAATTCTCTTCCATTTTGGGCATGACAACGTGTAGTACATGGTTCACTTCCTTAATCTCACAGTCAATTGCTTTTCTCAACCTCTATAAACATCAGCAGGGAAAGAGAAAAATCTGCATATGTGTTAGTAATAAATTTAAAAATCAGGGCATACCACTTAAGGGTTGACTTGTCAGAAAATGGTAATTAAAAGTGTTCCAGCTGACAGTGCTGCTTTAATGAATTATTAGTAATGTTCTCAGAGAACATTTGATGAAAGACACCATAAGAGCTCTTACTTAAACAAACCAATTTTCTGCACCATGCAACTTCAGTGCGCAAGAGGGGGAAAATCTCCACTATAGAATTACAAAAATAACCAGGTAATGGTTTGAATGATCACGAAGGAAGAAGTGGACGTTCGTACTTGGCCTGTATTCCCTATACCACAGCCTTTTCCCATAGGTGCTGAACTGAGAGCTGTCTCTTGTGTCAAACTCTGTCCCAAAGCCCAGTAAGGCGCAGTGTAAGAGCTTCTCACCATTACCAGGGGTTCTCCATGTTCCTGAGACAGCGACAGAGCCTTTGGCTCCGGATCCCTGATCACAGCTGGGGCTGCTGGGTCCCAGCAGGCTTGGCCTGGCAGAGTGCAGGGGGGCTGGGCAGGGCAGCCCAGAGCACATGAGTGAGAAGCTGGATGCTGGAGCTGGATGCAGAGGGCATGGAACTCTAGGGATGGGCTCTCTGAGTACTTAAATTAAATGTACTTAAATTAAAAGGCTCTTTGTGCCTTTTACTGCTCGGCATCTCCTGCAGCTCCTGCAGGAGGTCCTTGATTCCAGACAGAAGGAAGGTTGGCAAGGAGACAGCGAGGGGTGAGCATGTGGAGACTTGGAAACACAGCCCTGCTCAGTGGGAGCCATGTGTGGAGTGGGGATGGATGGGGACAAAGGGCACTAAGCCTTAATCATGGATTTGTGTTTGGGTGTGAAGGAGATGGCGGTGGGAGGTGGAGAAAGAGGCTCTCATGCCTCAATTCCTGCCATGGGATTCTTGCTGGGTTCCAGCTCCATCCAGATTTGTTGTTTGTCCTCCACTGTTCCAGGAGAAATGTAAGAGTGCAGCTCTGGGAATTCACCTCTCTGGCAGCAGTCCCGCGGACCCACCCCAGCACTGGTGAGCAGCACATCCCGGGGAGCTGGGGGGTTCTGGCAGGGGTGGTGGTGGGAAGGGCACTTCCCAGGAGGAGTTCAGAGCTCCAGAGGGCTGTTCTGGGGTCAGCTCCTAGCAGCAGCTCACCTCAGCCCCCAGAGACCAAGGCACATCCCTGAATCTCTGAATTACAGCGGAATGAGGGCAGTTTGACACGGGAATGGAGCCTCACCTTCCCAGCCAGGCCCAGGAGTGCCCGCTGTGTGTTCCTGGGCGTGCACTCCCAAAGCTGCTCCAGCCCCACACGCCCTGCCCGGGCTGCAGCTCAGCCTGCCCGCGGAGCAAAGGAGCTTTAGAGCTCAGGGCTCCGGGTGCCTCCGGAGATCTCCAGGAGCCCTGTCCCCGAGCAGGAGCTGGGAGCAGCGGGGCCGATGAGGGCACAGCCTCGCTGCTGAGCCTCCCTCAGGTAAGGGTTTGCTCCCTTCTCGCTGTCCCCACGCGGGGCTGGGACGTGGGGACCTGCTTCCTCTGCAGCACTCCATGGGAAAGGCACGGGAATTTAGCTTGGCTCAGGCTTTCATGAGCTGTCCCGAGCACCTTCTGTGCTGTGGGCAGCAATGTGCCAGAGGAGCCCAGGACGGGTAACAAGCAGCCAGATACGGCTGGAAGCCCTTGGAATGCCCATCCCAAAGGGAAAACCAGCAGTCACACGGTGATGTGTGCCTCACAGGGCAGAGCTGCTGCGACCCGAATGGCCACCCTGTGTGGGGATGTTTGTTAATATCGAGAGGAGTCCATCTCACTTCCCTTTCTCGTTTAAATTTGGGGGCTGTGTCTAATCTTGTCACCCGGGGTGAGAGGAGCCGCCCTGCAGAACTGCTCCTTCAGCCCTCAAATATAAACTGCAGCTCTGGGGCCTCTCTGAAATGAGCGGCCTGGGCTCTTCAAACATTTGAAGGGGTAAAGTGAGGTGAGAGTAAATCCTTCATGGGTTTTACACCACTTTAGTAGGACTCTGGAAAGCTCAAATAACATCCCGAGGTTTGCTGCATAATTGAATCCTACATGAAATGGCACAACTGATACAAAATTTTTAAAAGCTCATTAATGGCTGAGGTCAGAGCTTCACTTCTGGAAGTAATTTAGTCCCAGTTTCAACTTAGGCACTTAACAGAAGCAGAACTTTAAAATAGGAGTCTTGGTACCTAGAACTGCTTGTGTAGCTGATGATCCAGGGGAGTTTGAATTCACTTTGAGAAGCCATTTTCAGAGAACTGAGAGGAATTCCGAGGCACCTGAGCCACTTGAGTAAGTTCCCTCAGGTTGGTGGAATGAATCACCACTGTAGAAAACTCCATCAAGATTTAAGCTCCTAAATGAATGGGGAGGACGTGAGATGCCTGGGCGGGTTAAGCTGTTTTCCCCTGGAAAGGAAACAGAGGGATCTAGGTAAAGGGAGTCCAAGAATTCAGCATCACTCTCAGTTTTCTGTCTGGTTCTGTCTGGAACAAGGACCTCCTGCAGGAACTGCAATAGGTGCTGAACAGTAAGAGGCAGAACGAGCCCCAGGCACTTGGTGAGGGTGCAGTTTAAATACAAAGCCTTGCAGTGTGGGAGCTCATCATCAATCTAAACTTAAGACTTTCATCTGCAAAAGGATCTGCAAATCAGCTTTGTATTTGTCCCCCTCCAAAGCCATTGCGTGTTCCCTCTGTTTCACTCCTTGCTGAGAATATTGGGGTATTACAGATGCAGAACCCTTCCCTTCACAGATGATAAACAGGTGCCTGCCAGCATAGCAACTGGGCATCCCTTACTGAGACTCTCCTAAAATCCGTGCTCCATGCCAGCTCTGACTGCAGCAAGCTGATGCTGTTGCCAGTCCACAGCTCCACACTCAAGAGGTCTCAGAACTTTGCAGTCATTGAATTTATCCCCCCTCGTTCCTCTTCCATCCTTTGAGCTGATGGGGAAACAGGCACCAAGAGGAGAATGTTTGTCCCATAGTACACACCAAAAAAAGTGGAAAGTTGGGAATTCAGCTCAGCTATTTGGACTCTGGGGAACGCTTTATCACTTGACTGTATTTCCTAGGTCCTGCAGCCAAAAGCCATTTGATTAGAACAGATTAGTTTGGTTTTGGGTTGAGACAGAATCTGCTCCCTAAGTTTACTCCTTGCTGTGAAATAGCAAGGAATGAATGTACCGAATGCTGGTCTCTGACCTTGGTAATAAGTTGATTTAATTGGATTTGATTTTTCAAATGTAACATTTCAAGTCAGCCATAAACTCTGGAATTAGCATAGCACATCTCAGCACAGGAGAGATTTTCAAGCAGCAGAAGGAGATGAAGTCCGTGCCCAATGAATTTCAAATTACACTGAGGATGAACTCAGCCATATGCATGTCAGACCCGAATTGTGCAGCAGGCAGCACAGTTATTAATGGCTTACATTTGCTATTAGGAATGCAAAGTAGCTGCTTTGCACCCAGTTTGTTCTGATGTCTCCTCACATCAGTGACCCATGTGACGGGTCAATAATTCACTCCCTGCTCTCTGCAAGCCAAGAATGTCTTGCGAGTCAATTACACTCACAGAAATAATTAGGAACACAAAAGTAACTGGAGGATTGGGATAGAAAAAGCCCTGCTGGTGAGATATTGCATATCCCGGGCAAAGCAGAGCGTTCCTGCCTTCACACCTGCAGCTCGTGCTCCCCAGCCCCTGCCAAGGGCACTGAGCATGCCCTGGCAGCAGGAAATGGCCTGAAAAGGGGCGATTTTCAGTGCCAGTATTTCAGGGAATAATCAGGTTCCTGTGTAACTAAAAGCTGTTTGCCTCCTGCAGGAGATGTGTAAAAAAGTAGGACATTAGGCAAATGGCTGCCTGCTGAGATCTGATCCTCAAAATTGTTCCTGAAATTTGTTTAGCTTTCATGGCATTAAATTGTAATAAATCCCAGGAACATTTTAACCAATCTGCTGGGCACAAGCAGACTCTAATTCAGGTGGACAAAATCTGCTTCATCAGACCTTGTAGGAAAGAGCACAAAATGCCTTTAGCAGCTCTGAGTTCAGCTGGGAGCTTCTGAAGTCAGGCTTTTCAAAGCCCAAGTCGTGGGTCACCAAGCTGAGCCTAAAGGCCATGGCAGGGGCTGCCGGCTGTGCTGTGCATCCCTGGAATTAGGGAATCATCCACACCGTGGGGCCAGGGAGAGCTGAGGGATGGAAATCATTGGCATGGGACTGGAATGGGACAAGATGTTGTTGAAAATCAGGGGAATCAGGCCTCAGGAGCCAGGGGCAGCACAAAACTCGTCAGTGCCGGTGTGGAGCGCCCGTGGAGGGCAGGAACGCTGCCAGCCCCTGCAGCCCCTGCAGCCCCGACCCACCCCGGGGGCAGCACCAGCCCGCAGGTGCTGGGGAGCTGCTGCTCCTCAGGGGAGCGGGGCCAGGGAGCAAAGGGAGAGCAGGGAAAATCAGCAGGTTCTGCTGCACTTCAGTGTCAGCTCAGCTCGTCACATGGGCAGACACTTAAAGGACTTCTCAGGGCAGAAAACCTGTGTTACCCCAAGGAAAAGTGCATCTGTTCAGGAATGCAACGATTCCTTTCCCTTTTGAGCAGTTCTGTGGGGTCCCCAGAGGTTCCTTTGCTTTCTGGATGCACGGTGAGAATGAAGAGGCTGCATTCTCCCACTCCCTGTGGTGCCACTGTACCCACCTGAGTTTGGTATAGATACCAGGGAGGGTCTTTACACTTCTGAGGTAAAAGCGAGTTCAGAAGCTGAAGTCCAAAATGTCTATTAATGGAGAGCAAGTCTGGATTGATGTTCCTTTCAACACATCCACTGGGAAACTCCTGAATGAGGGCAGGACACATTCAGGGGAACCCGGCAGATGATCAGGAAGCAAAGGGTCTGTTAATGTTCCTGTCCAAGAGAAACTGTGATCCTACGTGCAGAAATTGAGGAAACAAGGACAACTTGATTGCAAAACAAAGCCAAATCCAAGCAACGGCAGAGCCAGGGACAGACAGAACAGTAGCAGAAGAACTAAGAGTAGAAAAGCCCTCTGTAAACTACGTATTTGTGGGATTTACTACGAGAGTACTGTTATTAAAGGAGGGGGATGAGAGGTGCTAAGTGATGAGCTGCAGCCTTTAATCGCTGGCAAGTGAGACAGGCAGAGCTGGAAAATGCCTCACGCACAGCTCAGTGATGTAAATGATCCAAGGGAAGAGCTCCACACACGCTTTGATCCTGAGAGAAAGCCTTCTTCCCTTGGTTCTGTGTTTACCTGAAGAAAGGGATAAAGTGTGAAAGAACTGCCTTCTGCGTGAAACAAATAGCAATAAATTCTATTTATAGCACAGCAGTGCTCCTGAAAGGCCTCCAAATCCCTGACAGCTGTGCCCAGGGATGGCTGCAGTTGCCACTGAAGTGACTGTAGTACTCTAACAGGGCAGGGCAGAGGGTGCTGTGCAGTGAAGTAACACCTGGTGAAACCCCAGCCTCAGCCTTAAAATAGCCTACAGTTACATGTAGAGTAGAGAAATGATTCTTATTTCCTTTGCAGACAGGGAGCAGGAGTTAGAGAGCAATGCAAACACCTGAGCCCACAGTCAGGGCCCCCGCTCAACAACTGCTGTTTCCAGGCCAGTGAATCCTCACATGAACCATCCCGGGGGGCTGGGGAGTGCAGCTACCACCTATCACATCATCCTGTACCTCCCCTCGTCTTTCCTCTCCCAGTCTGGCTGTCTGGGAAGCGCTCAGGGGCTGGCATTCCCGATGGAAACCTGGCAGAGCAGGGTTGGAGTCTGGCTTACCCAGAGCAGCGTGGCAGAGCTCTCTGCTCTGCCTGGGTTATTGGCACCAAACCAGCACAGAGCAGGGGGAGTTTGGCCAGTTTAGAAACCAAAGTCACCTTGGTAAGCACCAGGGGCTGGGCTGCTGGAATTACAGCCTAAGGTGAGGACAGTGCTCTTCACATTCCATGGAAATACTCCCAAGCTGCTGCCTGGGGTTTTCCCTGGTGCCGTGAGCAGGGCAGAGATGGCAGCAGAGCAGTGATCCCCAGGGTGGGCTTCCCGCCAGGGTGGGGTTCCCACCAGGGCTACCAGCATCTTTTCAGAGCCTGTACCCTAAAAACACAGAGCAGCTCTTCCTGCTGCAGCCCCACACGGGGCAGGGCTTTTGGGCCAGTTTCGTCCTCTGCCTCGGGCTCACACACAGGGAGTATCCCAGGAGCACATCAAATCCTGCCCCGAAGGATGCAGTGTGGCCATGGCAGGGCCAGCCAGGCTCTAGGGTGTGTTCTGAGTGCCCCTGTACCGTGTCTCTGCCCCAGAGCTGGAGCTGGCTGCTCTCTGAATGCCTGTGGGGAGCCTTTAAGGCACAGCAGCATTCGCTGCCGTGTTTGTCCTTGTGCTGTGTGCCCAGCTGTGTGCCCAGCTGCCACGCTGCTGCTGTGCTCTGAGGAGGGAGAACCCTTTCCCAGCCCACGGAGCTCTCCAGGGCTGAGCTCTCTGCCCCGACCCCCGCAGCTGGGGCCTGTCTGGGGCAGGGCCCCAGGAATACCAGCTTCAATTCCCCAGCACTCTGGGAAGCAAGGCTGTAGGGAGCAGAGGCTTTCATCTGACGGGGCAGTGCTGGGTGCTGAGGTACCCTGACAGCAGAGCAGGGTCAGACCTGCCAGTGCCCACAGCTGGCTGTGCCTTGGCAAAGTCTGTCCCCTGCCGTGTCCCCAAGCCCAGAGCCAGCTCCCTGCGGGCTCCTGCAGCAACTGGTGACTGACACTTGACATTGACACTGGAGAAACCAAATGGGAGTTAATGATTCAACCCTTAAATGCCTCAGCAAGGAACACCAGAGCGGGGAATGTGCAGAATTGGCTCACATGACTCTGCCCATTTTCCCTGTGGCTTTTCGGGGGTGTTTATGCAGCATTTGCCTTCCAGCCCTCACTGCTGAGGGTTCACTGCATTCAGATCAATCCCACCCGTCCAGGTGAGAACCCATTTCCATCTGCCCTTCTCACACACTCACAGGGCACGGCCTCTGTCTGGCACCACACAAACCCGGCCTTTCTCCATTCAAAATTTCAGCTAAAAGTAAAAAGCTTTATATTCAAGGCTTCTCAGCCCAAGAAAATCAATTCTCTTAAAGCAGAACACAAATTGAGTACAAATGAGTGGTGAGTTAAAATCCTGATTTTTTTCCTCCTGCAGCCACAACACGTCACACACAGCTGTAGTACAATGAGAATTATTTGGGAAGGGCTTTTTGGCCAAATAAAAAACCCCAAAGTTTATAATTTGCTTGATAAGTAATTTCTCCCAGACAGCCATTTCCTACTAAAAACTGAGTATTTTCAGTGGAAACCTTTTTGTCTGAAAATAGAAATTAGTTCTGTTGAGAAATCCTGCTGGAAAGACAGCTCAGCTCCCAGTTCTCTTTCTCCAGAGGCAACATCCCAGCGTGGCTGCGCCCTGGGCCGGTGCCTGGGAATTCTCTGTCCCAGCAGAAGGGGCAGCGGGAGGTTCAGTCCAGCCGTGGAATTAACCCAGCACTGCAGAAATATCCAATAATGATGTTTTCTTTGGTGCCTGTGGAGTGATTGTTGGGTTTTGTGCAGCCAGAGGTGTTTCCAAGTGTCACATTCCCGGAGGGCCCGTGGGCCAGGAGAGGAGGAAATGCTGCTTCTGTTCCTGTACCAAACCCTCCCCGGTGCTTGTGGTCGGGGTGTGTCCTCTGCTCTCAGTCAGCTGAAGCCTTTAAACTCTCCCCCAGCAAATGCAGCCCTGGATTAATTTCTGTGCAGCACTAATTACAGTATTATTAATTGCTAACAATGACAGTAATGTCTTTATTGCTGTAAATCCTTTATTTATATGTCTGAGGTAAGTATTTTAACCTTTGAGGACCCCAAACACTCCTAAGCTTTCAGAAAACAGGATTTGCTTGAGTCCCCAGAGCTCCAGTGCCTGTTCTTTCATTTATTCCCAGGAGGGAATTATTTCTTCCCCTCAGCTTTGTGGGGAGAACTGCAGCCCCTCTTTTCAAACCGTGTGTGCAGGGCACAGCACTCCTGGGAGGGATTAGTGACTTTGTTATCACAGAAATGTGACTGAAAGGAGGCCCTGAGGGCCACTCAAGTCACACTGGGGCAGCTCAGCAGGTGCTGAGCCCTACAAAATGGGTACAAAGCACAAGGAGATGATCTAATTTAAGGCAGAGGGGCAGAACCCCCCTGGCAGGGCAGGGCAGGGCAGGGCAGGACGGAGTCCCCTGAGCAACCAAGTGCTCCTGTAGAGTCCCTACATCCCATAAATGTCAGAGCTGACATGGCTCTGTTCCTGAAAGTCAGGACGTGGGGAGGGGCAGGGAGGGGACAGTGCAGGGCAGGAGGGGACAGTGCATGTCCTGGTGCTGTCCCTGCTGGGCTGGGCTGGGCTGGGCCAGTCCTGCTCCATCCAGGTCTGAGGCAGGAGGGTGGAACCTCCCTCCTTGCCCCATCTGAGGAGGACAGTTTGGCACGTCAGGGATTCCTTCACTGGGTGCTCACCGTGGGGTGGGAGACACCTGTTCCAAGGACAGTCCATTTTCCCAGTGGATGTTATGGGCTGACACAGGGACCCCTCTGCCCCTCCTGCAGGGAAAAGGGCAGCTCGGGCACCTCGCAGTAATTGTGCTTAGCAGGAGAGAGGGCAAGGCAGGGGATAGGATCCTTTGGGGCATCCACTTGAAATTCCACTTGGACTTTAGGCAAGTGCAGTCACTTGGGCTGGAGCTGTGACAAGACTCCAGCTTAGCTCTGAGCCGGATGGAAGGCTCACATTTCCCACATGGCACTGGCATTCCAGGCGGCACTCCGGAGGCACAGCCACACTGCTCAGCGCTCCAAGCTGCTGCCAGGGATAAATATTCCATGGTGGCATTGTCAGGGCCAAGAAGGAATCATGCCAGGCCCAGCAGGTCTGGTCCCTTGGCAGATGTGTCCCTCAGGATGCTCAGAGGATGGTTCAAATCAGGTTCTTTCCAGACAGACCCCAAAGCCAACTGGCTGCTTGAGGGACCTTGTGTTTTCCTCCACTCCCAACTGACTCAGCTGTCTGTGACAGTGCTCGATTCTGATTTTGGTATAAGCAACAAGACAGAATGGTGCAACGGCTGTCCCATCCCAATACACCTATTCCTGCTGCATCCCATCCCAATACACCTATTCCTGGTGCATCCCATCCCAACAGGCCCATTCCTGCTCCCCATCCCATCCCATCCCATCCCATCCCATCCCATCCCATCCCATCCCATCCCATCCCATCCCATCCCATCCC
>VYXC01002730.1:111586-141594 GCA_013397175.1 Platysteira castanea
CAACCCGGTTCATTCTGTTACTGAGAGTTCTAGTGGCAGCCCAAAGAGTTTGTGGGAACTCTTCCCAGTGATGTAACTCGGCTCATCAATTTTCAATGCTGTGGTAAAATGGAAATAGTGTTAAAAGCTGCTGGATTAAGTGGTTTAAAACAAAGAGGAGAATTCAGCAGGTCAGATGATGACTAGAGAAAGTTGTGCTGCAAATGAGCACAGTGAGAGCATGGAAATCAAACTGGGAACCAGGAGTGTTCAGGTCTCAGTGCAGTGTGGTGTGAGCTCCTCTCTTGGGTCAGAACAAATCACTTTGCATCTCCGATCTGTAACACGGGACATAAATCCTGATTGTACAGAGAACAACGTTTTGAACAATTATGTCACTAAAGCACTTTAAAAGCCAGTGCTCAGCTGTGTCAGTCTTTCCTCAGTGCACCACTGCCACACCCTTCTCCACCTCTGGATGAAAAGGTCAGCACAAAAAGTTCTGCTCTCATCACACATCAGAGCTACCAAAAGTGGCTGCACCAGGGCCAGAACTGGGAATAGAGAAGCAGGAGTGAGACCTTTGAGGTGACTCACAGACACTGCCTGATATTTCAATTGTGCTGGTTTTGCAACCTTGCAAACCAACTGTGTAAAAAATATTTTACAGTCCCAACCACAGAAACCTGAACCTCCAGCCTTAGTGCCCCTCAGATTATCAGCTTGGAAGGACAGTTTTGATCCCCCAAAACAAACATCAAGAGATCAGTGGCCGTGCACAGAAATCTCGGAGGCAGCAGGGAAGGGAAATGATGTGTCCAGGGCCCCATGTTGGTCTGAACCAAAAGGCTGCTCCATCCTTCCAGAGCTGCTGCTGCATTTCCTCCCAAGGTTTCCTGTACAGTTCCCTGGGTGGAATGTCCCCAGGAAGTGGCACTGTCAGTGCTCAAGGCTTGCAAGCTACACCTCTTACCCCTGGGAGAAGAGATGCATCAAGATGCCTTTAATAGAAGCAGAAAAAGTGTCCCCACTGGACAAGGGAAATCCATCTGAAAGGTCAAACCCAGCTGTGCAGTGAGGAGCCAGGGAAGATTCCTGCTCTAAGTACTGTTTGGGATGTTAGTGCTGGTGGGGAAAATAAACCAAACGCTCTGCAGTGCCTGCCCGAGAGGTGGTGCACACCCTGCAAGGGCCGGGGGCTGGGGAAACAATGCACGTCCAGGTACTGCCCTGGGAAGCCTCCTCACAATCCTAAACCTCAACGTTCTTCCCAACCCAGTGACGGAACCTTTTGCCCTGCTTGCAGCATGAGCACGAGGATGAGGATGTTTTGTTCCATTTCCAGGAGTACGAAGTGCTACCACAGCTCCAAGAGAAGATCCTTGATCCCCCTGCAGGGGTGGCTGCCTGGTGTTCCCTCTCCTGACAGTCACACACGGAAGCTGCACCAGGGGAAGGGTGACCCTGTTCTTTTGCACATTTTGGTGTTACTGGAAGGGATCCAGGACCAGAGGAAATTCCAGGGGATGGATCCAAAGCTGGCAGGGCCATGGCTGAGCTCTCAGGCTGCCTTAGGGCGGGATCATTCCGGGAGCTGACTGGGAATCCCGGGGTGAGCCCGCCGCTGGTTGTCCCCCCAGGCAGCCCTGCCAGCCCCCAGCAGCAGCAGAGAGAGCCCAGGCAGAGCCCAGCAGCACAGCAATGAGTGGAATTTCCTCTGGCTGTCCAGGGAGAGCGGTTTGTCACCCGGCAGATAAAGGCCGGGCCGGGAAGGAGGTTATCGGGGACAGGCCGCTCGGGACAGCTCCAGGGGAAAGCTATTCTGGGGGCTGTCACCCCCGCTGCCATTAAAAGAAAGTTCAGTTAAGAGGATGAAAATAAATTTAATCTTGCTGAGCAGAAGTGGCTGGAGGGAACCACAGAGCCGATAGTGGGAGACAAAGGCCGGGTTCCTCAGCCCGGCAGGAGCTGCCCAGGCCTCGCAGGCCCTCCCACCCCGGCCTGCCCCCGGCCTTTCCACCGACGGGGCCACACCTGGGAGGCCACAGCCCCGTCCAAACCCCGCCAGGGTCTGAGGGGACAGTCCTGCCCCTTCAGGAGAGCAATCAGACCCTTCCTGCTGGACTAAGGCCTAAAGGATTTCACTGGGAAAGCCAAGCAGCCAGGCTTGGGAATAATGTGTCTGCACTAAACTTAATTTATCTTCTCATTTCGCAAACAACATGTTTCTTCTACTGTATTTATTTTAAACATTCATTCAAGCTGTGCATAATATTTCAATCATTTTGAAATAGATTTACCCTCCTGCTGGCAAATGAATAAGGCATCCTGCTGACTGCTGGAGAAAGGGCCATGAATTAAAATAACTGCTTTTGGTAAACTGACATGTGCTGGTTTGCTGTCTGTCTGCACACATGCTCTGGGAGGAACTGGTGAAAAGATGCCCCTAAATAATAATAATAACTATAATAATGATTGAAACAACGCCTGGCACACTCTTCAGATGCTCCCGCTGGCTTGCACTGCTGGACTGTGGCAGACACTGCTCACAGGCTCCCAGGGAATGCCTGCAAAGCTCCTGCCCATACACAATTCCCTGGAAACTCTGCTGCTCAGCCACAAATGAGCCAGCAGGGAACAAAGCCTGACACGAGCCGAGGTGTCCCATCCCCTTCCCGCTCCCCAGGCAAACTGAGGTGGTCACAGCCCTGGGAATTCCTCTGGGAACAGCCGGGATTTCCCCCTCGTTTTTTCCCCCTAAGAACATCCCTGCCTTGATCCACAGTCATGGTGCTGGCCCCGCTCCTGCTCCCCACAGGAGCAGGGGGAACCCACAGCACCAGGCCAGGAATGTGAGCAGAGAGAGGGAAGCAGAGAGGGAAACTGTGCAAGTTCCTGAACCCTCTGGTGAATCCTCTTGCTGCAGCCTGGGAAACCTCTGACACCACCAGCACTGGCCCTAAATCACATTTAACCCCAACAGCATCACTGGAGAAAGAATGAGGAAGGCTGAAGCTCTCTGCATGCCTGCTTGAATACACACAAAAGATAATTCCTGAGGCCAAGCTGACATTCCTGTGGTGGAAGCATCTGCCTGGGGACACTTGCACTGGAACAAACTCACTGCTGCATGAGGCAGGCAGAAAGTCTGCCTGCTCAGGGGAGGTGGCCGAGCGAGGGGAGGCTGGAGACGAGACAGACTCACTTTGTGTCTCCTTTTTTATGCTGCTGGCCACATTTAAGCACAGAAAGCATTAAGCCCTCGCTCTCCTGGGCAGCCACATCCCAACTCAGCTGCCCAAAGTCACCGTGTTGATCCGTGGTGACAGCCCAGCACGGAGGCAGGTGGGGATGGTGGGGAGCACAGGGATGGTGGAACCATCGGGGATGCTGGGGACCATCGGGGATGCTGGGGACCATGGAGGCTGCGGGGACCATCGGGGATGCGGGGGATGCAGCGCTGCCCGCGGTGTTTTCTGTGCCGCTGCCACAGGATGGCACCGCTCACCTGCGTTTCAGCCCAAACTCCGCAGCGCGGCCACGGCAGCCTTGAAAAGCAAAGCAGGAATTTATTGGGACTGTTGCGTGTTTTATGACACGAAGTTCAGTGGCTCGGTTTTGGCACGGGCCGTGCTAGCTGGGTGTATTCAGCCCCTTCCCAGAAGGGTTGGGAGCTCTCGGCAGGGAGCTGGGAGGCGGTGCATGAGCAGAGGGCTGGGGGCTGTAAACATCGGCTGCTGCTGCACCGAAAGCGGAGCCGGGGGTCGGGAACGGCGAGACTGGGTCTGGAGAGACCCATATTCCATAGGGAACTCTGCTCTGTAAGGCCAGACCAGACACTGCTCCCTGCTTTGTGCCTCGGTTTCCCTGGCTGTTAGAACCCAACAGCACAGTGGCGCTGGGTTACTGCTTGGGTTGCATGGCCTCAGAGGGCTTTTCCAACCTCACTGATTCCATGATTCTACCACAGACCGCCTCAGAAGGCCCCGGGTCCTCGCTCTGTGTGAGTTTTGCAGCAGTGCCCAAGGTTCCTGTTCAGCAGAAGCCCCCCGTGCTCTGGAAGTGCTGCTGGTGCAGCAGGGAGCCAACCCCTCCCACCCCCACCCCGAGGAGTCACTGTCACTGGGGCAGAGCCTGCAGAGCCATCACATCCCTCGGGGTGGTTCTGGAAGCCCGGAGCACATCCCTTGGTGCTGTTGTGCCTGGAGCTCCACAAACACTGGTGTGGAACCAGCCCAGAATCCCAGGAGGGTTTGGGCTGGAAGGGACCTTAAAGCTCATCTCGTTCTACCCCCATGCCAGGCGCCCCTGCTCCCCTCTGTCCCTCATGGAGAGGGATGCTGCTCCCCAAATTCCCACAGCAAGGTTGGCATGCAGGTACCCCTGGGTCTGCAGAGCTTGGGATGTGCAGGCTGAGGATTTTGGGGAGCTGCTCAGCTCCCTGTCAGCCTTGAGCCTCCAGAAATGGAGCATTAAGGGAAGTTTTAAATCCCTCCTCTTAATCTGTTTTACCTTAACACTACAGCACACTATTATACCAAATATGTGTATATATAAATATATACACACAGTTATATAAAATACATATCAAATATACAATAAATCTACATGGAATCACGGAGTGGTTTGGGTTGGAAGGAACCTCCAAGCTCTTCTCATTCCACCCCCCTGCCATGGGCAGGGACACCTTTCACTATCCCAGGATGCTCCAAGGCCCATCCACCCTGGCCTTGGACGCTCCCAGGGATGTGGCAAGTGTATATGTGTTATATATATATATATCTATATATATACTGACACCGACCCTGTGCTCCCAAGGGCCGGAGCTGTCCATGCCCAGCCTGAGCTGCAGGAGGAGTCTCTGCTGGCCTGAGCACGGCGCTTGCAGCAGCAGGGAGGGGAGGTGCATCCAGCACTGGACTTTACAGCTCCAGGAGACAGAAACTCCAGGAAAAGCCAAAGCAAAGAACAAGTTTGCAGTAGTTCCTGGAAAGGAAGGAGCCAGCTCTGGTGGTGAAATCGCACCAAACTGCCTGAGCCCCTGGCTCCTCATCCTCCTTCACCACCGCAGCTTCACATCAGAACTCCAGGACTGAATCCTCTCGTGCCTGCCCCTGGTTAGGAGCAGCAAGGTCCCTTCACCTGAGAAACCTGCCCTGCCCAAAGCCCTTCCTGCTGCAGTTATTTATCCTGGTCGGGGTGGTGCTCAGCTGCAAACCCAGCTGTGCCATCCCCTGTGGGCACAGGGCAGGTCCCTGGGGCAGCTCCCCCGCCGTGGGGTGCAGGGCTGACAGAGTTATTTCTGTCACGGCCTCAGAACTGCTCTGCCTTTGGTCTTCACACTCAGGGCCTTTGGTATCAGGCTCTGTTTGCTGCTCTTGGAGCCTGAAGGGCTGATTTTTGCCAAGGGTCTCTAATTCTATTCTGATATAACAGAAGAAACTGAAATAATAGAAGAATCCCTTCAGGTGCAGGGATTTCTACCTCTGTAGTGGAAAAAATCATAACACACAAGCTAAACTACACCTTGTCATTCTCCCCATGACCTTCATCAGAGGTCTCTCAGTTCTTTTCTGATATGACAGAAAGATCTGAGCTTCATTTGCAGCAAGTTCTGATTTCACATATGAAAATTGTCACGTGTATGTTATGCTGGGTATTGTGCAAAAATAAACAAATAAGGTCTTTGAAGTGGATTTCTAAGCGCCAGCCCCTGACGTGCCTCTGGACTGCAGCTCTAATTAACACCAAATGCAGCCATGCTCGGTTTGATGTGGAGAACAGACTTGGGTAGGCAGCAGGCTGAATTCTCACCAACTAATTTCACAGAAGTTATTAAAAATACTGGATCAGCACAGCAAAGCAGCCTGTAAAAACTCTATTATTGTAATAGGATAATGAAGTGAAGCTGGCTGCTTTCATCCAGCAGTTACAGACTGATGGCTCTTTCCTTGTGGCACAGAGGTGGGAAACTGCAGCTGGGTTCATCCCTCCTCTGAGCACAAAGCTTCAGGCCCGGGCATTCACTGCCATGAATGTGCATGAAATATTGCTGGGCAAGGCCAGCCCCGCGTTAAACATTTACATCAACAGGACTTATGGCAGATTTCCCCTGTAATTAATGTCTCATTTGGGCTGGAGTGCACTTGCTGGGCATGAGTATGAGAAATCTGGCTTTGTCTTTATTCAGGGAAGGTCTTGGCACATGGAAATCCCTCTCCTTTGCCACAGCACTGTGTTAGAAATCTGCACTTGTTTGGAAGTTCATCCTCAGGGCTAAAATACAATTTTTAGGTATATAAAGCAGGAAGGCACCGGTGTGTGCAGGGAGTGGGTTCTGGCATCCAGGGATTCTGGACAGGAGTGATCTCAGGGATTCTGGACAGGGGTGATGTCAGGGATTCTGGACAGGGGTGATGTCAGGGATTCTGGACAGGAGTGATCTCAGGTGCTTGGCTCTGGAAGGATTTGTCATCCCCCAATTAAAGCATCTAACAAGTGCCTAAGCTGGGAGCTCCATCCTCCAGACTGCCAGCAGTGGGGATACAAATCCTGCTTCCAAATCCAGTCCAAAGCAGGTTCTAAACCTGCTGGCTGTAATTAAGCAGGAGGAATTCACACACAGAGGCAGGACCAGCTCAAACAGAGAAAACCAGCCAAGGCAGCCAGAGCTCTGAGCCTGTAAAGCCGTCGCTGACTCTACTCACTGGACAGGCTGCACTCTCTATTTATAGACAGAGGAATGTAGGGTTAATTCCAGTTTGGTGTGTTTGAGCTAGATCCCACTCGGGGCTTGAGGCTGGTGGAACAGAAATCCCGGGGAAATACCAGATCCCTGGAAATCAGCAACTGAATTCACCCTGATTGCAGTGGGAGCTGGGTTTCCTGGGGAGCTCTGAGTCCTGAACTTCGATGCAGAGAAGGTTTTCTGCTGCCCCTGTTGACTCCCAGCTCTCAGCCATGTGATCCCAACCATCTGTCTGGTAAACTTTCTGATTTAAGCCTGAAATACTTGAATTCCATCTGCCCTGTCCTCTTGGGAAAAGCAGAAAGGAGAATTAGGGCTGTCAAATTCCTTGTTTGCTGTGTGCCAGTGTGCCCCAGGAACTTGGGCTGGGAGGGGAGATCCCCTGGTCCCACCCCTGGCACTTCCAACGAGGCAAAGCCAGGCTGATGTCGAGGGGTACAAGTTACCTCCTCCCACCTCTGTCTTACTGCTCTTTCTCTACCTGAGGAATGTAAACTATTAAGATCTTATGAAAATGCTCTGAAAGGTGCCTGGGAAGTGCCCCAGCAGCACAAGGCTGTGTGGCCCTCTGGGGTGAGATCTCCTTGCTCTGAGATCTCTGGATTCCACGGGAATTCCTGGAGTGGGAGGCAAGATCTGTCTAAATATTAGCAAATACTAGAAAAAAAATTAATATCTGAAGCTAAATATTAATGAATACTAGAAAAGATTAGTGCCAGCAATGACCCTGAAGGGAAGGATGAAAGGAGGCAGAGAGGACCTGAGCTGGGATGCTGCTGATCACCTCCCTTCTCAGGAGGGCTCCTTTAGCACACTGGGCAGCCAGAATCAGATGCTTCTTAAATTGCTGGTTATTTTCAAACGTCTTTTTTTACCCCCAAGGTTCCTGCTGGCCCAATTTTGCTATCAGGGACATCTTTGCACCCTGCTAACCTTCAGATTCTGCCTTTAGACACTTTTGTGCAATCTCATCTTCTGATTTTCCTATTACTGGCAGGCGGGCAGGACACAGCGCTCAAATAAAACACTTGATATTTCCACTGATGCTGCGCAGCCAGAATTAATCTCGCTGGTGCTGCAGCGGAAAACAGCAGAGATAAGCAACAAACCACTCGCTCTTGTGACTAAATTGAGCAACTCCGGTGGAATCCACAGCAGGAGCAGCTCTGGGCTGCTGGAAGTGGTCTTTTCCCGAGCCAATCGAGCCTTGTCCTGGCGCTCAGCAACAAAAGGTTGTGTGCAGGAAGTGCTGTGCTCGTGCAGCCCTGGCTTCCCAAGGCTTTATCAGGTCTGCAGGAGCTCCAGATATCTCTCAGGACCACGGTGCAAAGCTGCAGGAAGTGCCTCGGCCTGACCTTTATCCACCATCAGAAGATTCCTTGGCAGCGCTTGTTTTTGCAGCCTGCACCTCGGGAATGCTGCGGCTCCCCCTGGGCTCTGGGGATAGGTGGGAAACGGGAGCAGGCTGGGCACACCCTGACATTCCTGGGGGGCCCTGGGGCTCCCCAAGGGCCACCTCGACACTTCAGCTCCTGAGCTCTGGCTGCTCTTCCACTCTCTCTCTCTCTCCATGGACAAAAGCCGAAGCCTGGGTTTTAATCCCTTCAACAACCAAATCAAGTCTGATCTACTCTGGCAACCTTTTTCTGGAGTAAGTGCTCAATACTACAGTGATCAGGATGATTGCCACTACTGTGGAGCTGCTTTCTTTCCCTTTTTAGCTAAATTTAATTTCAAGTTCATGCAGGTGGGGGTGTGGGGGGGGGAGAGCGTGGGACAATGTGATGCCTTGGAGAAGAAAACCACCATTTATTTTGTCACTTTTTTTTTTACATCATCTTCTTCATACAACTGTTTCATCGTAACATTAATACATTTAAAAATAAAAAACAACCCACCAAGATAGCTTGCAAAATTATATATATTTTAATATCCAAAAAGTACATTGCATATATATAGTAGCAAAAGCCCCATTTCCATGGGTAGTTTCTTCATACTTAAATTTTGCGATTATTGCAGAAATGTTACTTAAAAACACCCCGAAAGCACTAAGACCTAACTGGATTAGCCTGATCTTCTCTTCCCACTCCGTTAAATAATGGCATCAGTGCTTGTGTTTAACGTTCTGAGCAGACTCCAACGCTCTGGTTTCAGCCTCCCCTCCTGCAATCGGATGCACATGGACCAAACCCCGCCCCCACAGAGTCCCAGGGGTTGGTCTAGACTAGATAGTTGTGATCCTGTTAATTGGCTGCCACTTAATACAAGCCAGCTAATGGGTTGTACATGGAAATCTGGCCCCCCAGACATCTGTTCCAAACCCCAAACGCCTGTGGTTTACCCTCTGTTTACGGCACCCAACCGCCGCTCGCGCGGCCTCACATTCACACGTGGAGCTGGGGATGGCTGAGGATTCTGGAAGGGGTCGGATTTCCGCAGAACCCCCCAGCAGAAGCCATCAAAAAGAGAAGTATTTTGTCATTTTTTTATCTATGAAGTGGTTAAGGTCTTCCCAAAGTTCAGGATTTGGGTGAAAAGCGATCACAGAATATTGCAATGGTTGCCTTGAGATGCTGGGCCTGTTTTCAATCAGCCTCAATGCAAACATGGGAGTAAGTGGAGTTAATTTGCAGACAGCTACAACAGACTAATACAGAAAATCCTCTCCTCTAGACAAACCCAGGGCAATCTGGAAGGTTTCTGGCCACTTTGGGGGTCAGTCATGGATCCAATTGCAGGACCAAGCCTATCTCCAACAGATACATTACTCATGTCTTATTTTTATTTTTTTTTTTAGCAAAAAGTACAAAGCTACAGCCCAAATGTACAGATTGAAAAGATGTACAAATTACATTAAAAAAATAAACAAAAACAACCGAGCTGCTAGTAAAAAACAAACCTGCATTTGTGACCGAGGTCAACTCGTTTTATTTACTCTTTCTTTTAAAACTGTGAGATATAGGGAAAAATAACTCTGCATAATTTATACAGTAATTTGCCTTCTGGTTTGTTGGGCCTTGGCCTGACGGGCTGACAAACGCACAGCGTTCGCGGATCGGTGCTCCCAGAGCCCCGCGGCTCGGGCAGAGCCAGGGACCTGCTGTCGTTCACTCACTTCTCTTCTGCTGCCAAGGAATGTCCGTGCTGGACTTCGCCTTACGCTCTGCTCTGGTTTCTGCTGCTTTCTGAGTTCAGACACAGTCGGATGAAGTTGTACTCTAGAAAAGTTCCTTCAATGCCCTTTACTTCTTAAAATATACATGTACATATATATATATGAATATATATATATTTAATTTCCAGTTGGGTGAAAATCCTCCTCTGCCTTAGAGCTAAGATTCCAGTTGTGGTTCCCTGCAGCCCAATGTCCTCCACAGAATGGTCAAATGGCCAGTGAGAAAAACCCCATTGTGATCATCTTTTCCTACAACCCCCTGCTGGATCTATGCTTTGTCAAAAGCCTTTGAATCCTTAAAGATTCCTCTTGTCCAAAAGCTAATAATCATTCCAGGGAAAGGTGAACCATCTTCATTGTCACTTCCTACAGAGGATACAAGCCTTAAACCCCAAAGAAAATGCAGAGTACTGGCCCACAGGAGCTTCCATCTCTCAGTTCAAGACACAAGAGGCAAAGTTACAAAAGTAAAAGGTTTGGTCCAGGAATAACCAATATCCAGTTTTAATTCTTCCCCAGAAAGGCCACAATTATCCATTAAGGGTCCCCCCAAAAACCATAAAAATCCCAGGAGTAAAGAAAAAGTCCAACCAGACTGCTCAAGGCCACTGGCAGATGAAAGCATTTAGTAATAGCTGCCCAAGTGTGGTGTGACGTGGGCATTGGGGTGGCGGGGCACGTTGGGGTTGGGGTAAATGCTTCCTGCAGGGGAGGTCCAATAGGGGGAGGCGGCTCCAAAGAAACTGGATGATGTGACAGGCATGGAGGAGGGGTGTGGGGGCACAAAGTTCACCTTCTGCTGGTGGGCGTGGTAGGACGGCATGTAGGACAGATCCGACGGGTACTTGTACATGGAGGACTCGGTGGGGTGGGGCTGCAGGGCCTGGGCGATGCCGTGAAAGTCAAATTTGTAGGCATACCTCTTGCCGTGCACCTTGGTCATAATGTTCTTGTCGTAGTAGTATCGCAGCGCCCGGCTCAGCTTGTCGTAATTCATGTTGGGTTTGCTTTTCCTCTCGCCCCAGCGCCGCGCCACCTCGTCAGGGTCCGTCATCTTGAACTCGCCGTTGGTGCCCTCCCAGGTGATGCAGCTGGCGTTGGAGCTGTCCGAGAGCAGCTCCAGCAGGAACTGCCACAGCTGGATCTGCCCGCTGCCTGCAGACACGAGCCAAGGGGACGGGAAATGAGTCGGGGTTTCCTGCTCCGGGGCACACACAAAGGCAGGAAACAGAAGGGCTATCTCGATCTCGACTGGGAACTGCTCCTTCAGGCCTTGGAAAGGCAGCCCTAGGAGCGGATAAACTGTTCCCAGCAAACAAGTTACTCAGCCCTTTGTTCTGGGCCCGGGCCTGAGGTCACGTTATATTTCATAATGGTCGCCTTTGGCCCTAAAGTGCTGGGGCTGTTCACAAACAGGGCTTTCTGTGAGGACACTGCTCTGCAGAGCTTTCCCTGGCTGGGTAGCACAGTGTGCTTCGCCCCTGCACTGCTCGCTGTCTGCCGTGGAGATTGCTGTGGGCACCTCCAGCTCTCTCTCCAGCGAGTGATCTGAGTTACACGGGATGGTTTGTTCCCCAGATGACTCCTGGTTTTACTCAGTGGAGTTGTACAAGTAGTTAGGGGTAAGTTAAGAGACTTAGGAGGATGTTTCCTTACAGGCATCCCATGTGTACAAGTTTGATTAGCTCGAGCAGGATTTACTCTGGGCCTTACTCCCTAAAATCAGGATTATTTACTGCAGATGATGTGCTAGGGACAGCTACACTGTGACTTTCAGAGGTGTTTTGTGCCTTTCTTCATGTAACCCACAGCAGGCAGTGAAAAATTAACCTGTACTGCAAATCTGAGCCACCAGCACTTACGTCCCCTGTACAACCCTTCTTAGGGAATGCTGGGTTTGGGGCAGAACATCCAGGGTGGTGATTTTGTCTCGAGAGAGGTGATGTTGCACCACTTTCCTCACTTTTCTGTAAGGATTTTGGCAAAAGCCCCTGTGAGGTCACAGCTGCCGAGGCCAGGGGGTGTCACAGGCCACCCCAAGGCTGCAGGGACAGCAGCTGCTCCCCCGTGCAGGCTGGAGCAGCAGCTCCGAAGGGAAATCCACCTCTTTGATAACGGGGGTCTGAAATGTAAAATGAACTCACCTGGATTGGCAAGGCGGCTGCTGGTGGGCCCCAGGATTTGGTAGGGATCTAAAATATAAATAAATAAAAAAGAATCACCCAACAAAATTTGAAGGATGCTTCATCGAAAAGAAACTCCAGGTCATTATGTTTGTTCTAGAAACCAAATTTTCATTTTCTTTCTTGACTCTTTCTGCCCCTTCTCCCAGGGCCTGGAAGTGGTCCTCCTTTCTTTCTTAGCAAACAACCACCAAGAATGTCTGGAATCCAAAATGGCACAGCCACGGTTTCTGGCACTCTCTCAGACCTGCCTGCTCTCACAGTCTGGGATCTCCTTGGACATACCCTGCACTGTGTGGCACCAGAAAACATCAAACGTGGAAAAAGGAAGTGTGGGATAGGAGAACAGCCACACAGCGGGAGCAAATGTATTTCTCCTCATAAAAAAGAGTTAAATAAAAAGGAGAGCAGATGAGATTTTCAGATTCACTTGTTAGCAGCTGAGCTGGCTGCCCTGGGAGGGCAGGAAACATTCACCCAAGTCTCTTTGTGAAGCAAACACAGCATTAGAGAGATGAGAGTAACAGGAGTTTGTCGCTGGCTCCACCGAGGCTGAGTGGTTCTTGAAAACCCCACAAAGCATTTATTAGGAATGAATTCCTTCCCTTTTTGTGGGGCCTCCTCAGCCCTAATCTCCACACTTCTCCTTTGCCTCTCTCTGGTTGTGGTGCTTTGGATCTGCAGCGTTTGCTCGTGGATTGAACCGGTGCCAAGAGCCCCAGGTCCCGGGGCGGAGGACGGGGATGGAAAGCAGCTGTGCCGCAGGGAAGGTGGGCTCGGCCTCCCCAAGGAACACCCCCTGCTCTGCCCTGCGGGGCTGCTCCCCTCCCCTGCTCCTCTGGGCCCGGGGAAGCCCTGCTGGGGTGTCTGGAGACACTTCCAGTGGGCAGGGACACGCTGGGATCTCGCAGGGGGCTCAGCCCAAGGGGACACTGCAGGTCCTGGCGCAGGGACGTTCCTTTGGCAAACAACCACCAAGTATGTCCGGAATCCAAAGTGGCACAGCCACGGCTTCTGGCACTCTCTCAGACCTGCCTGCTCTCACAGTCTGGGATCTCCTGGGACACACCGTGAGCTGGGTGGCACCAGAACACATCAAACACGGAAAAGAGAAGCGTGAGATGGAGGCACAGAGGGGCAGAGCAGCCAAACGGAGCCCGCTGGGCAGAGCTGCTGGCACAGCTCAGAGCTCAGGCCGTGTCCTGTCCCCTGCCCGGCCCCTGCCCGGGGCTGCTCCACACGGTGATTCCCCACTTGAATTCCCCCTGCTGCTCCCAACCCCAGGGTCACAGAGTCCTCGCTCACCTGGCTGGGGCCGCTGCTGCTCCGTTGTCTTATTCACATTTTGTGTCCCTGCGACGGGAGGGCCTGGGAAGAGAGAAGGGGTTTGTAGGGACAGAGCACAGAGTACATCCCACAGGAATCACAGCTGTGGAGAGGCTGGCTCAGCCTAAGGGCTGATATTTTAGGGATTGCACTATAAAATTAAGATATGTCCCTAGAAATTTAATTTTTCACTGTAAAATGAAAATACACCAATAAGGAAAACATTATATGGATATTTATAATTTCCTAAATAGGCGGCAAAACAAGGAAAATATTGTGTAGATACTTTGTTAATTTTCTGTCTTTTATTACAACTGAACTTCCATTCTAGTTTGCATCCATGTTGTGAACAGAAGATTGGGCTATTGAATGTACAAATTCTGACTCTTTTCATTTTGGAACTTTTCCCACATTTTTTGCAAATGCAAATTCTTTTTTAGGCAAAAAAAATATTGGGGTTTATCAAACATTTAGTTGAAAACATCATGGCAGTTTGTATAAATCCCTTCAATGGGAAGCTCTGTTTCCCCTCTCTGTATCGTTTCTCACGACAGAAAGCTGAGACTCAAAGAAGAATTCTCACCTTTGGGGCGAGCACAGCTCAGGAAGCTGCAGGGCAAAGGGAGGGGGCTCTGAGAGGTGCTGCCCACACTGATTTACACCAGGGGGGCCTGGCTGAGGGTCCAATGTGCCCACCCTGCACGGGGAGAAGCCCCAGCGGTGGCACTGGGGACAGGGGCTCAGAGCCAGCAGGCTGTGCCAGCTGCAACACGGATTTTAGGGCCAGGGAATTACCTGGGATGTCACCCCCCTGCTGGGAATCCCAGCTCTCTAAACCCATAGGAACAAGAACCGGGGTGGGCAGGGATCGAGCAGAGGGGCCCCATCTGCCTGCTGGGCCTTGCCTGTCTGGGAACTCGTCAGAAACTCTCAGGCTGTGCCTGAACTGTGCAGATCTGTCCCTAAAACCATCACAGCAGGGGCCAGGCCCGTGGTTACCAGGCAGTTTGTGCAGAGGATTTGCTCCCGGCCCCTTCACCAAACCCTACAAGAATTACTCTGTCCATAACATCATTCTGCTTCTTATCTGTCCCCAGTTCCACCTCCCACCTGTCCCCAAACCCCTGCCCCTCACTCCTAACACGGGCCAGCTCTGCCCACGTCCCATTGCCATCTTCCATCCCACACTTGGTGATTCCCACTGGGACAGCTTCCTTCTGGAGAGGCCAGGATTCCCATTACTGCCCCGTCCTGCTCCCTGCCTGCCCCACAGGAGGGCTCTAATGACAATGGACAACAGGCACGGAGCGTTTGGCATGAACTTTTCCTAGAGAAAGATTTGCAAGGATCTGGCTGTGCTGCGTGGTCCCAGCTGGCTGGGATTCTGTAGAGCTGCTCTGTTTTTCCTCTCCCACATCTCCAGTGCTCCCCTGGCCCCACCCAGGGGGTGGAAATTGGGGTGGGAATGCAGCAGTGGGGCTCTTGGGGCAATTCTCCATCCTAAAGGGGCAGGAATCCCTAATGGGGACAGGGATCGATAATGGGGACAGGGATCCCGAATGGGGACAGGGATCCCGAATGGGGACAGGGATCCCAAATGGGGACAGGGATCCCAAATGGGGACAGGGATCAATAATGGGGACAGGAATCCCTAATGGGGACAGGGATCCCGAATGGGGACAGGGATCCCAAATGGGGACAGGGATCCCGAATGGGGACAGGGATTTGACCTGACCATGCAGTCCTGCCATGGCACTCAGTGGAATTCCGTGTGACCCATCCCAGCCAGAAGGAGACCTCTGTCTCTTATCCCAGGATTCAGAGAAGCACAGGCAGAGGAGGAGGAGATGAACTCTGTTATTATTGCACAGGAATTCAATGAGGATTTTAAACCTGAGGAGGCCGAGGATTTGAGGCTGTTTCAAGGAGAGGGAAAGGGAGGAGAAGCATCCTCCGGGGCCATCCCAAGTGCCCCTCTGGCCTGCACCTCCTGCCCGTGGGGCTGTGCAGCTCCCTGTGGGTCCAGCCCCGGCACTGGCACATCCCTGCAGCGCTGGGAAAGCCGCGGCGGCTTTGCAATGACAGCCTTGCCCTTACTGGCGTGGAAAGGAAAACACAGAGGGACGGGAGAGGGGAGGGTGGGGGAGCCAGGGAGGAGGGCAGAGAGGGGAAGGGGGAAAGCAGAGCTCGTGTCAGCGGCCTGGTTTTATTTTTATTTGACTTGTTTGTTTTTTTCCCTTCTTACAGAAACCACAAACCCCACTGCAAATAGATCGGGCTGGAAAACAAACCCCGGTGGCTTCAGCTGGGACAAAGGGTGGGATGGGACAGCTCGGGGAGAGGGAGGTGACAGCCTCATCCACACTGTCCCAGCAGGGAGCCCTGTCCCTACTAGGGATTCCTGTCCCCGTTAGGGATCCCTGTCCCCATTAGGGAACCCTGTCCCCAGAAAGGAGCCCTGACCCCATCAGGAAGCCCTGTCCCAGAAGAGAGCTCTGTTCCCCATCACAGACCCCTGTCCCCAGTCGGGATCCCTGTCCCCATTCGGGGGATCCCTGTCCCCATTCAGGATCCCTGTCCCCATTCGGGCTCCCTGTCCCCATTATGGATCCCCATCCCCATTCAGGATCCCTGTCCCCATTTGGGATCCCTGTCCCCATTTGGGATCCCTGTCCCATTTGGGATCCCTGTCCTATTGGGATCCCTGTCCCCATTAGGGACCTTCAGTAATTTCCCTCAGCTGAGATGCTGATGTACATTTTTTGTTGTTCCATCAATAAACAGTTCTGCCCTAAGTAACTTTGATGGAAATGCCATGCAGAGATCCTGTTAAAAGAAAGGCAGGATTCTTCTTCCAACAGAAAAAATTCTTTTCAAAATGGGGAGAAATTTCCTTCCCCAAAAGTAGTGGAACTCATTGGAAATTTTCAGTTTTCTCTGATTCTATTTGGGGTCAGATCACCGACTCAGGGGAATCAACTGCTGCAAAGGGGTCGCTCGATCCAGAGTCATTGGTGAGTTTTGAGTAAACAAATGGGCCATGGCTTGGATAAATGATCTTCCTCCTCTTCCTCCTACTCCTACTCCTCCTCCAGCTTTGTCCCAGAGGAGGAACCTGCTTCCCTCAGTGTGGATACGAAAATTGCTGCTTGCAGGAACTTTTCTGCTTTTCTCTAATCCTGTGAGAAAGTTCTCCTTCTCACAGAAGTTGTCTGTACAGTTTCTGATAACTGTGGACACCTGCTAATTGTTTATAGTCCTAGCAGAAAAATATTGTGAATATAACTGACCAATCACCCCCTGGGGTGGCTAAGGAATTGACCAATTAAACGTGAGAAACTTATCCTATAAAAGAGCTGTAAATAATTAAATAAATCACTTCTTCAAGCTGCATCTCCCTGCTGCTGCATCTCTCTGTCCGCTCAGCTCCGGGACATGGGATAAGCCACGACACCCTCAGGGTCCCAGAAGGAGAGGTTTTCACCAAAAAGTGACACCATTCTGGTCAGATGAGCTGACCAGCAGTGGATCCCTGCGGCTGCTTGGGCTGGGCAGGATCAAGGCTTGGCTCTCCAGGGAAGTTTGGCTAAGCCTGGTCCAAACCCCTCTGAATGGGTTTCCTGTCGCCTGGAGTTTAGGATGTGAAATGACAGCTTGGAAGGACGGTGTGAATGTGGCTCAGCCCAGGTTTAATCCAGGCTGAGTCCCTTTGCCCCAGCTTTTCCTCTGTGAATATGGATTATGGAGCAGAGTGTGGGGTTTATAGGGCAGCCTTGTGGTGTAGGATGAGATTTAGCCCTGGGCGCAACTTTGCCGTGATAGGAGGGGTTCAATATGATGATCAGCAGGGCAGGCCTGCTATTGGAACACTGCTCAGCTACTGCAAGTTTCCAACTCTTTCTCTCTCTCTCCATTAAAAAAAAAAAAAAAATCCAAATGCAGGAAGCTATTTTTATTTCACAAAAATCCCTGCAACGTGAAAGAACCACACCAGCCCTCCCGGCTTCCAGGCTCGAAAGCTGAATGTGTTTAAAGCAAAATGGAAAAGGCAGAGCCAGGGAACCCATCCAGAGGCTCGGGTTCCTGCAAAAACAGGATCATTCCCAGGACCTGACGCCCAGTGGCTCGAGGAGATCCTACAGAACTGCAGCCAGACGGTGACAGGGAGAGCCTTATCTGTCGTTGAAACCATTTGGATTTTACACCAAAACTTGCCATGGGATGGAAATTCAATTAAAGGACTTGGACTGGGGTTCTCTCCCGGTGTAAATCAGCAAATGGCTCCAGCAAAGTGGGGGCAAATTTATCCCAGAAAGGATCAGGTCCCCATGTCTGGTTTAGACTTAAAAGGCCCCATGGAACAAGAGCCCTATGACAAATGGCCCTTCAATACAAAATGGAATTAAAGAGCAGCAAATAAATCATAGATGCTTTCAAGAACTGTCACTCTGCAGCTGTCTGGTTTATGTCCAGAAATTCCCCAGCACGAATGCTCAGTCTGTTAGGAGGAAGGTAAAGGATATTAATAACGCTTTGCACTTTCACAGCACCTTTCAACCGAGGATCTCACAGCTTTGCAAACATTCGCACTCACAGCGCGCCTGGGAAGGAGGTTAAATATCATTTTATTTATTCGCAGGCCTAAATGCACTTTCTGCAGGCTTTGGCTGCCTTTCCCAGAATCGGGCTGTGTGGGGCAGGCTGCAGCACTGCTCTCCCAGCCCTTCCAGCCCCGCTCTCCACTTCCTCACCCCAAATCTCCCTCGGGTTCTCCCTTGCCACCCTCTGTGCCCACCTCTCCAGACAGCCCCTGTGTCCCCGGGAGCTGTGTCCCAGCACCTCCGGGGCATATTTAGTCTGAACAGACTGATGGATATTGCTGGGGGCAGAGGGACAGACACGCAGACTGCCTTCGCAGGAAACCAGCCTGAAAATCCCCAGGTGGGTTCCCACACCACGACCCCAAACCCTTGTCAGTCCTTTCAGCGGAGTGCAGCCCAGCGAGCGAGGCTTTAGGGAGTCTGGGTTTGAGATATGATGTATTAGGGAGCAAACCCTCTCTGATAAGCTTTAAAAGGTTCAAAAAAATTCAAAAAGAACCCTGGTGTTTTATAAATCTGAGAGTTTGGGACAGAGGGGAGGCAAGGGGGGATTTCACTGAACAATGGGCTCACAGTGCCGGCACTTCCTGAGCTGCTGGGAAGTGCTGACAGCCCCTTCATCCTGCTCCCTCCAGAGGGGCTCTCAGCCAGGCCCCAGCCAGGCACCACTTTGTGCTACCAGCCCTGGCCAGGCTTTCCAGGAGAACAGCGAGCTTTGGGCCTGGAATATCCACAGTTTTTAGGCCTTTATTTCTCTAGGATGGATGCAGATAGATGGGGCTGGGTCATTTATGGACTAAAGGCTTTATGGGCACTGTAGGGGAATCCTATTTGGAATGCCATGCTGGCAGTACAGGCAAGGCTGGGAAGGGATGCAGAGCCCAGGAATCTCCAGAGCTGACACCTCCAAGGAAATTCGGCAGCTGCAGGATGGGAAGGGGCTTGTCCTAAGTCCTGGAGACAGAGCCAGGAAGGGAGACAGGGGCAAGGCAGCCCCAGGTGTCCTGGGGGAATCCAGAGTTGTGATGTGCCTAAGTGGTCACTTGGGGCCTGTTTTGTAGCAACCACTTTATAGGGAGAGAGGGAAAGGAGGGTCAGGTGCATGGAGAACCCTGTGGAGCTCATAGCCCACTCCAGATCTGCAAGTTCTTCTTCCCCTTCTCCTTCCCCTCTCCTGTTTTGCCTCACTGAAATCTCTAAGGCCCAGTCCTGCCTGGAAACACCCGTGCTCCCAAGCCAAGGGAGCCAGGTCATCCCAGAGCACCTCCTCCTGCACTCCAGCTCTGGGCCACGCGTGCTCCGTGCAGAACACGGGCTGGTGTTTGCAAGGAGTCCTCCTGCTTCAGGAGGAGGAAAGGATCCTGGCCTGGTGGCTGGAATTTAGATTAGCTTCCCTAAATGGGGAAAGCAGAGCCGGGTGTCCTGGGGGATGCAGAGCTGTGGTTAATCCAAGCAGTTCCTGGGGGTCTCCACTTTATAGGGACAGAGGGAGAGGAGGGCCCAGACCCCAGGGCTGCTGCTGCCCAGCTGAGGCTGGGAGTGGTGGCACTGCCCTGGTGCCCTGGAGAAGTCCCAGCACGGGGACAGGCCCCTCTCCTGCTGCAAGGTGTGCCCAGGTCGGCGTGCCCAGCCCTCACACGGCCTCCTTCCACCTCCTGGGGATCCCACCGAGGAGCCGGGGCCTGCTGAGGGCCAGCTGGAGAGCAGAAACCCAGACTGCGGCCTTCTGCAGGGACAAGGGAGCCAAAACCACCCCCAGCTGCTCCGGGACACAGCCGGTGGGCTGGTTTCAGTGGTGGCAGCAAACGTGAAAGCTGTGGGGCCCAAAAGGTCCCTCCCTGGCTCCATGGACACATTCTGAATGCTCCACTCACACAGAACACCTCCTCGGACATTTCTGACTGCCTCTCACCCCCAGGACATTTCTGACTGCCCCCCACGCACAGTGCAAAGCTCCCAGGGTCAGCAGAGAGGAGCTCCAGCTCCTCTCAGCACGAAGCTGGGAGGGCTCTGGGCTCTCACCTGTCTGTAGGGGTGGGCAGGGGTGGTGGGGCAGGGCCTGGAGCAGGGCAGGGTCTGAGGACTCCTCTGGCCTTCTCCAATGGCTCTGCCAACTTCCCACCCCGTTTACCCAGCTCCAGGGACACGTGTGTCACAACTGAGCACCCTGGGGCCTGGAAACCTCACAGCATCACTCATCCTGCAGGGAACTGCTTTTCAACTCACTATCTCTGCTAATTAAAACAATTCATTAGCACGTGTGCCACACGTTTGTCATTCATGGCTGGTGTTACTGGGACTGTTCCCATGGTTACAGGAGGCTTCCCAGTCCTTCAAGCACCAAACTCATTCTTTTTCCCTTCAAGACACAATGTGCTGTTCCTTGAGCTGAGGAACCACCACTCCGGGGGTGAGAGGTGGAAATCAGTGACTCTAAGTCTCTTCCCTAACAGGAAGCAACTCACTGAGTGCAGAATGATTTCAAAATTACTTCTATTCTACATGACCAGGCTATTTGATTGTTTCACAGTTGAAAAATATTATCAAACCATCTTTTGCATCCACCTGGGTGCACTGCTGGACTCGAGGGTCTCAGAGGCCGTTCCAGCCTGAATGGTTCTGAGATTCTCTGATCTCTCTGTTGCTGTTAACCTGTTTTACACATCCCAAATCCAGGCCTGGAACAACACTGGGTTTTGACCTGAAGTCAACTCAAACCAAGTGAGAAGGGACTGACTGCTGGATTTAGGGGAGAAATCTGCTGCAGAGATGGATGTGAAGAACAGATTTAGCTTGGGGAGTGCCTGAAAGTAGCTGAGAGCTGGTTCTGAATTGCCTTTATAGAAAGAGAGATCAGAGGGATCAAACATTTCTGACTGAACTCCTGTTCTAAATCAGTGATGGATTAAAGCCCTGTGGCTGAAGCCCACTTATTTCCAGAGACAGGCTCTGGAGCTCAGCATGGTGTAGGAATAGAACTGGGATTCAGTATTCCTGTCCCTGGCAGTGTCCCAGGCCAGGCTGGACGGGGCTTGGAGCAGCCTGGGACAGTGGGAGGTGTCCCTGCCATGGCAGGGGTGGCACTGGCTGGGCTTTAAGGTCCTGCGAACCCCTGCTGGGATTCTGTGATCTGTGATTTCCAGAGGGGCTTTCCCGAGCTGGCCCGGGCAGGTCGTGCTCAGGACAGGTTTGAGCCCTGTGCCCCTGTCCTGGTCAGAGCTGGGGCACAGGGCAGGAGCTCCCACGCGGCAGCCGAGAGCCCCGAGCTCTGCTCCCCGCTGGCCTCACTCCCTGCCCGCTCCGAGCCACAGGCGACGGCCCCCAGTCGTGCCGGGGCTGGAAAAACATCCCCGAGCCGTGCAGCGCTGGCACTTCCTGAGCCACGTCTGCCTCGCCCCGTGCGAGCCTCACAAAGACACATTATGAAGAAAAGGAGGAAGCAATGAGAATATTTTTTCCCTTGTTGTTGCTTTTTTTAATATCGGCAGCAGAAATCCCAAAGCACGGCGCACGGAGGCTGAAGAATGTGTCCTGAGAATCCCTCCCCGAGCCAGCCTGGAAAAGCAGGCGCTCTCCAGGCAGCAGAGATGTTCTGAGGCAGGCAGGGCTGCAGGACAGCCGGGGCACAGCCGGGGCACAGCCGGGGCACAGCCGGGGCACAGCCAGGGGACAGCCGGGGCCCCGCCGGGGCACAGGCGGGGCACAGCCGGGGCACAGCCAGGGGACAGCCGGGGCACAGGCGGGGCACAGGCGGGGCACAGCCGCTCGGCTGCGCATCCCCCGCACAGCCCCCGAGCCGCCCGCAGCACCTCGGGGGTGACCCCAGCACGGGGCATCAGTCCCGGCCACCCGCGGCTCGGGGCTGCCCCTGCTGGAAATGCACACGGATGCAGGATAAAACACCCAAACCTCACCTCCACGGAGAAAAAGGCCACGCACGCAGGAGAGAAAAGGGAAGACACGCATGCACAGCCGCGGCACTTTTACAGCTTTCAAGTCGCTATCAGGAAACAAATTAAGTCTTGTTTGAGGAAACAGCCGCAGCCCTTCCAAGGCCTTGGAGGGAGGGCCTGGCACCCCAGCAAACGTGTGACCCCCCCAGTGCAATAACACTCCTTGCACTGCACCCCAGGCAGAAAAATAATGGCTCTTTTGCTGGGGGAAAAGGAAGGATAATGGTTACTTAGAAAGTGCTCCAGACAAGCTGTCAGGTTGAATTCAGAGAACTGGAGTCTACTCTGGGACAGCGCTGGCTCGGGGTGATCCCTTGTGAGTTGGGTTTCCTGCCTGCTACAGCTTAAAGACAACGATTCTTTGTTTCCAGTTTTTCTGGTGAAAAAACACACGCCTGCCTCCGAAGAGGGTCAGGGAGAAAGCAGACAAAACACTAACTCTGGAATTTCAAAGGAAAACAATTAAAAAAAAAGAAAGTATAAAAAGCAAAATCCGAGCGCGCTGGCTACTGTCTCCCCTGAACTCATAAATCCCTGCTTGGCCACACAGCCAAAATGAAAGGAGACCTAAAAAAGCCTCCCCTTTTCTGCTGCCGAGCTAAAAATGGGATATTTCATCACCAGGCACACAAATATCATCGAGAAATGCTTTAGCAAGTACAGACAATTAGGAGGGCACAAAGCTGCAGCTGCTTTTCCTTTGCCACGAGTGAAGCGGGAGAGTTTAAAACCTTGGCTGTGAAAAGGGGCTGCACTGACACACTCGCAGGAGGCTTTGTTCAACACGGTCAGTATTTTTCACTACAGCCTTTTAGATCTGAAAAATGACCTCTTCAGGAGAAGGGCTTTGTGCAGGAATTTGAGAGTTTTCCTGCGGGAACTGTGCTTATGCAACCACAGTCCCTGCGGTCTCTGCCCCTCTCTCCCCAGTGCCCCCAAATCTGAACCTGTCACCCCAAATCGTCACTCAGTGACGAGTGGGAGAGAAGAGTTTTGAGGAGTTCCTACCGATCTAAAGGGAGCAGAGGCTGCAGCCCTGACGGTGGGGAAAGCAGCTGCACAGACTCGGACTTTGTGAGGTGCCAGGGAACGGGTGTCAGAGGGATTTTACTGATGCTCCAACACCGGGAAAATCTTTCTTAGGGCCTCACAATGAACACTGGCACAAACCCCCAGGAAAGCACGCTGGATTTCAGGGTTCACTGATTTATTTATCTTCCTAAATTTGCCAACTGCCCCACCAAACACACAAACACACCCCTTGTACCCAAACATCCTCATTGCTCACACAACCACTTCCATAATGTGAACATAAACATGGGATAGCCAAGGACTAAACCCTTAGAATTCCCCCCTCCATCCCTATTCATGCTTCACACGGACATTTCTTCCCTCTGTGAAAGGTACCACATCCCTTTTTCCTGTGCTCTGCTGGAGTTTGGGTTGGATCTCTGAGACTTTGGGCTGGTTTGTCACTGTTCTCAACCACATCTGGAAGGCTCAAGAAGGATCCTGTCCCTCTCTGCAGCTCCCTGCCAGGAGCCAGGTGGGGGTTGGGATTTCTCCCAGGAACAGCTACAGGACAAGAGGAAACACCCTCAAGCTGTGCCAGGGGAGGCTCAGGTTGGAATTTCTCCATGGAAAGGGTTGTTAAATGCTGGAAGGGGCTGCCCGGGCAGGTTTGGAGCCCCCATCCCCGGAGGTGTCCAAGGAACACCTGGACACTGAGTGCTCTGGGCTGGGGACACGCTGGGCACTGGTCACAGGGATGGTCTGGGAGGGCTTTTTCAAAGTAAATGATCCTGGGGTTCTGGGATTCTGTTGCCTTGGGCTGAGCCTGGCGTGTGCAGAGGGCAGACCTGTGCTGAGCACAGCTTTTGAACCAAGGCCCCAAATGATCTGGAGACAAACAGCCCCAGGAACGGCTCTGGGGAATTCTCCCGCGTGGTGCTGAGCCTCCCTTCACCCCTCTGCCACCTCCCTCACAAACACCAGTCCCTGGCATCGGCATGGATTGGAGAGCACCACACATCCCACCCCAGGCACCCCCTCACGGGAAATTCCCACATCCACACACCGGGGTTCTGCCCCCAGCTCTGCCCCGGGTTCAGCTCCTGCACAGCACTTAGCTCAGGTATTAAACACACGAGTTCCACAGAGCCCAACACACTAAAAACTGAGCACAGCTTTAAAACTGCGCTGGAGCGAGGCCAGAGAGCTCAGAGTCCTGGGGGACGTGGCCCTTTGGCCTCCCAGTGTGTTGGATGTGAATATTCTTTCCATTCCCCCAAGGAAACCTGCTCAGAGGGCACCATTCTCAGGAGAGCGGTGTGGGGTCTGCCTGGCCTGGGGCAGCTCTGTGGGCTCAGATTCCTGCCCTGTCTCCAGTACCTGCAGCAGGTCACTCATTGCTCCAACCAGCCCCAGAAAATGACCCCGACCATCTCTGCAGTGGGAGGGGAACACGGCTCTTTCCACTCAGCCATCAGAGCAGCCTCCTTTCATTTCCCAGAAAATCGCTCTCCAGCCAGAAACCACTGGTGATTTTCATTAGAGCGAGTCACTCCTCGCGGGCAGCTGAAGACAATTTGTCCCAGTGAGGCTCAGTCCCATCCTTTGGAGTGTTTATGAGCTGGGAAGGGGAGCAGCTCAGGCAGGGACAGGACAGGGTTGTACCTGTCTGGTGTGAGAGCACTCAGCTGCCCTGTACCCAGCTGTGGGACTTACGGGGCTGGCTGTAAGGATTCCCTGCTGCAAAGATCTGCACTTCAGCTCCCCTAAAGCAGAGCTGCAGCTCCTTCTGTTCGCGGAGCTGGCCCTGCAGGGAGGGAGAGGGCAGAAACCAGAAAGGAAAAAGGGAGTCAGGTCTGCAGCTGCAGCCAGGGCACAACCCCAGCCCTGGGATGGCGGTGGGACACGGGCCAGGCTCCCTGTGCTCCTGGGGACGTGGTCCTGGGGGAGGGACTGGAGCCATGTGCTGCATCTGGAAAATCTGCAGCTGTCTGTGCTGCAGCTGCACTTCTTTTTTTACCGTGTAGGTTCTTTTTCTGCAGCCATGGATGGAGCTCGTTGTGTAAAGCGCAGTGTAAGTGTGTGCAAAGAGCTCCGGTCTCTCCCTGGAACCTGCACAAGCAGGTTATTTGCATTTGTTACGTAGAAAAATTACAGGAGGAGCGAAGAAAATGGTAATTTTTTCCTATCTTTGGCATGTTTGGTACTATTTCATCACCTGCTTTTGAATCCTCAAGGGAAGGTGGTTAGAAAAACTCGTCTGTTTTTATTCACAGGCGTAGAGGGGAGAAATATTTACAGGACTGGTAGATTCCAGATGCATTAACTTGAAGAAAAATGTTTGATCTTTTGAGAAGTTAAAAAGTTGTAAAAAATCATAATTTTTAACCTGAAATTCCTTTTCCAAAACAATATCACCTCTTGGAGTGAGAATGTCATCTTGAAGTGGGCCCACTGAAAAGGAAACAAGGCAAATCTTGTTTCCTAACAAACCAGACTGAGGCTGAGGAATTCCAAGTGCAGTTTTATGAGCATTACAAGTTTCTGCTGTTCTATTGGATGAGCCACTTCATTCTGCTCCCCCAGTTCCTCCTCTGCCAGCCTGTCACCTTCTCCTGTCTCTTCTCCTGACACCTTCTCTCAGCAACAACCCCAGTCAGCTGAGTGGGGCAGCTTACCCTGCACCAACACCCAGTGTGGAAGGAATGATGGAATTTATGCCTTATAGGAAGAAATGGGGGAGGAATAGATGGGATTTCAAGGTAGTTCTTAATTTTTATTTGCCTGTCCCCTGGGCGTGCTTGGTCCTTTATTGACACGTGGTGAAAGTTCCCTGTGAAGCTGAGGGCTGCACGCTGACAGCAGTGAGCCCAGAGCTCTGCCAGCTGCACGGCAGAGACACTCTCGAGGCCACTAAAAATCCAGGGGGAGGGACACTTTCCCCTCAAATTTCTTTCAGCCTGAGTGACTCAAGCCCGAGTCACAAAGTGTTTAAAAATTCAGAGGAGTGCAGTTCTATGCAGAGATTTTTCTCCTTAATAAAAAAAAAAAATTGAAAAATCACACTTTCCTTGGCTTTATTTTTAGCAACTGCCTGGCCTGAGACAGAATGAGCAGAGGTTTGGATGTGAGGGGAAGCTGGAGGAGCACGTGTCCCTGCTTTATTCACATAGGAGCAAGCCCAGCTCGATGGACTTTCAGTAGATGAGTGCAAATGTCCAAGCAGCAGCCCCAGCGAAGCCCGAGTGGCTCTGGCCCTGTACTGTCCCTGTTTGCTCAGCTGCTGCTGCCTCAGGGGACAGAGCAGCGCCCAGGGAGCTCAAGTGGGCCCTTGCACGCTGGACAAAGGGAGCTGCTGGCAAAAGCAGCCCTGGTCTCGTGCCCAGGTCCAAGGGATGAAATGCAAGGAGAGAGAAGCAGCAAGGAAAGGAGGCAGCCAGACCCTCCCTGCAGGAGCTGTTCAGTGTGGGGCCTGTTTGCTGCAGCCCCACACTGGAACTGGAGGTTTTCTCTCTCCAGCTGCGTCAATAAAAGACTTTCTGCCTTTCCCCACTGCTCTTTTTGATCCAGACTGGTGGCTTGTCCTTGCAGCCACGTTCTCCTGAGGAGCAGAGAGGTGTTTGCATCTCACAGGTCATTTGTGGCAGTGACAAGTGGCACAGGGACAGGCTGGGCCAGGCAGCAGATTCCACCCCTTCCCAGAACCTTCTCGAAGGAGGGGCTGAACAGAGCACCCAGAACAAACCCAATGTTCCTGCAGCAGCACAGAGGGCAAGGAAAGCCCCATTTTAGGGCTCCTGTCCCTACACATGGAGTCACAGACAGAGGAGTCACTCTACACAGGAGTTACAGAGCACAGGAACAGATTTTTGCTCTTTGTCACTCTATTTGGCCATTCAATTCAACTTCTCTGTGTAGGTAAGGGATGTGCTTCATCCTGTCCCTGCCCATGTCCTCGGACTGGAACAAGAGGATCCTTAAGGTCCCTTCCACCCCAAACCATTCTGGGATTCAGTGATCACACCCATCACACCAAAGCTCACAACTTTATCCTCACTGAGAGTCCAGTGGGCCAATAAGAATCAGAACAAGGAGCAGGACTGGAGCTGCAGAGGAAAACCTGGAACACCCGACGGAAGGACACACAACCAGCTCCAAAGCCCGCAGGAGCCTCAAGAGGGCTATTTACTGTTAAACTTCAAGGTTTATAAGTTATGGATACACTGTCAGAACTTCTACTAGATAAACAAAAAATGGGTTATTTGAAACAAAAAAGAAAATCAAACTGTTCCAAAATGAAAGTGTCAAAAGATACATTTGGTCTCCCTTGCTGGCTGAAACGAGCTACGGACCCACGGATGGGTTTGGAATCCCTGAGTGGCCTCTACAGCAGTGAAATTCATTGTGAGAAGACTTTATCCTTTCAGCTGTGAGCTCAGGGAGAAGCAGTGTCTCTGGCCTGTCCGAGTGAGATTCCAGATGGGTCCCATCAGGAGCAGACCATGGGCCCCCAGCTCAGCAAAGCACCAGTGTCACCGTGACTCAGTTTGTGCCACGGTGCCGAGGGACGGGCACAGGAGGCATTTCCAGCCTGGAGGGGGCTGCTCAGTGTGATTTATTCCTTTCTAACCGTGCTGTGAGCGCAGAGCGGAGCAGTGCAGAACATTTTCATGCCAAGGATATTAAAAACGTCCAGTCTTAACCCAGTCAAACCCAGGACATTTACAAGCAAACCACTGACCTTCTTTGGTGGCAAGACGCGAGGAGTCTGTGTGGGATGGAGTGTTGTAGACCAGCAGTGAGCTACCTGCAGGGCAAAGAAAAGGAGTTAGTGCAGTCTGGGCACGCTCTGCCACAGGGAGCCATCAGGGCAGGTAGGAAATGTTGTTAATGGCATGAAAAAACCGAATTTTGCTGCTAATTAGGCACACATTTTCTGTGAAATTCATCTAAAAGCTTGGTAGCTGCAGGTCACACATGCTGCTGTTTCTTCACTCGCAGAAAATAAAGATATTTGTCTCCTTCACTGAGTGCCTTGATGTACCCCATTGAAAACTCATCTAAAAGGGTGAGGTTGTACACGTCCCCTTATCCAGGGACAGAATCTACCCCAGAACTGCCTGTGGCACAGACTGTGTGGCAGGATATGGAAGAAGCTTTTCTCTCCCTGGCTGTGATAGAGAAATGTCCTGTTTGAGGAACGGGCAGGAGAAAAGACATGAATTGCACTGTCAGGACCTGGCCATTTTTAGAGCATCATGTGCTTGGTTTGGGGCCAGCAGCTGCACAGATCTCACTGGGATTCCAGCATCTCCCGTGCTCTGGGGGATTTGGGAGCAGCTCCCTTGGATCAGAGAGGCCTTTCCATCCAGCCCCACTGACACAGGAGCAGCACAGGAAGAACCCATTGAAGGGTCCCTGTTGGCGCAGTCTGGGGTGGAAATGCTCCTTTCTAAGCATTTCACTCTGGCTCTCCTGCAAACTCTCCTGGAAGTGCAGGAGGAGACCCTGGGAGTTGAGGGAAGCCAGCATGAAATGCACATTTCATGGCTGTCGGGTTATGAGTGCTCACAGAATCTCCTGGGCTCACCTTCCCTGCAGCTCCCTGGAGAAGCTTGTGCTGTGCCAGGGACAGCCCTGGCAGGGCGGAGGCTCCTGTGGCTGGAGAGCACCAATCCTGCCCTGAGAGTGCTTTCCCAGACCCTTCCTGCTCTCCAGATCCCCCCGGATCAGTGGGATCCTGCCCCTGAGCATCCCCAGGCCCCTCAGCAGGGCAGGAACGCCTCTGCAGGTACTACAGCACCAGCTGAGCAGGATCTGGTGGCTGAGCCCTGCAGTCCCACGTTCCTCTGGTCCACATGGTCCCAAATGACCTCAGCTGCCCCTCAGTACTCACAGAGTGTCTCTGTTTCCTGTGGGAGCTGAGCTCTGGGCAGTTCCCTGCCAGAGCTGAGAGCCATTGCAGGTGCTGGGTCCTGCTGGCTCTCTGCCCTCTGCTCCAGCGGATTTCTCTCCTTCCCCGAACGCAAACAAAGGCAGAGACTGCACAAGGCAGCGAGGACACGGAGGCTGGAGGTGTTGGGAAACAAAGCTGCTCCCAGGGAGGGGAGGATGGATGGTACCAGATGCTGCAAGTCAGGGGATGTTTCCAAAGACCGGGATGGATGGTGAACGAGGAGGTAAAGAGTTCAGAGGGATCCCAAGGGCACCCTGGCTCTGAAAGCTGCCAATAGCCAAAGGGATTGGCTGAAATATTTACAGAGATTGGCTGCTGGAGAGATTGAAACAACTCTGTCCACCTAACTCATGTTTTCATCAGATGGTTTCTGGCTTTGGCATTTCTTTCTTGAATATCTGTGGGGAAACTCCTGTGCACCACTCTCTCCTTTTCAGGTTATTTAAAGCAGTCCTGAGTGCAACGCCCAGCCCAGCTTCCCGCTGCCAGACAGGGAAGTGCAGGGGAATTCAGAAACGTGGTTTTCTATGACTAAGTGGGCTGCAAATGAGTGGCTGGGGCGGTGGGGGTGGGGTGATGAATAGCACTGAACAAGCAGGATCAACCTATAGCTACTTTAGGCGAAAAAATGCAGCCCAAGCCGCTGGAAAGGGCCGGCGCCTCCCCCGGTTTAATTGCTCAGAGTTCTCACCTTTGCCCGGCAGTCTGAGGTTTCTGGTGGGAACACCACAGAGAGGGAAATGTGTTTCCTATTAAGGGTTTCAATGGAGGAGGGAAAGGGAGAAAGGCAGAGACCCAGATCAGGACAGAGGGAAGCAGACAGACAGACAGACAGACAGACACAAGCCAGGCTGCTCCTGCCTCTCTCCTTCGGGGGCAGAGCTTTGGCTGTGAAGCATTTTCACTGTTGCTCCTGCTGCCCGTGCCTGGGCCCGCGGTGCCGGGGATGGATCAGATCTCTGGGGGATGGATCAGCTCTCTGGGGGATGGATCAGCTCTGTGGGGTGCAGGGATGGATCAGCTCTCTGGGGTGCGGGGATGGATCAGCTCTCTGGGGTGCAGGGATGGATCAGCTC
>VYXC01002730.1:142229-153244 GCA_013397175.1 Platysteira castanea
GTGGGGATGGATCAGCTCTCTGGGGGATGGATCAGCTCTCTCGGGTGTGGGTCCGGCGGTTCGGGGCCGTTCTCCCAGAGCTGATGTTCAAACCCCTATCCTATGGCACCCCCACCTTCCCTCTCTGTTATTTCCCTCGCATTCATTAGGAAAAGATGGAGAAGGACTGAAAACCAGGAGAGCTTTTCCCCCATAAACCCTTCCCTCTCACGAGGCAGCTCGTCCTTCAGAGCTGCAGGAACACTGGTTCCACAGTCTCAGGGTCTATTTAATTTGAAAGTGTTTTTTACCCTCATCTTCCCTGCATGGTTCCTGGTGGAATCCAGGTCCTGCTGCACTGGGCAGGATGGGTTTGTTTGGTGTTAAGCCATGTTAAAAACCACCGAGCAGTTTTCTGATTCTCACCACAGCCTCATTCTTTCCCCTTCAGGCTCCTCTCATCTGTGCACACCCCACACCCGACCCCACCACCAGGGAGGGAAAGGATGGAGGTGGCTGCTCAGCTTCTTTTGATCTTCACCCCGAACACAGCATGGGTACATCCCAAACTCCCTTCCCTTCCCTGGAGAGGATTCACCAGGCAGAATGTGCTTGAGAAAGATCAGTCTGGAGCCCCAAGGTGTGTGAGGATGGACAAAAAGAAGGAGAATCAAGGCATGGCTTCACAGCTTTGGAGAGGGAATGAGAAGAAACGTGTGAAGAAGGATGGTTGTTTGAGGGGGTGGACAGGGAGTTCCCTGAAAAAGCCGCTGGGGTGTTTTGGGAGGCTCCAAAGGATGGAGAGTGCTGCAGGGCTGGGCTCTGCACTCTGAAACCTCCTGAGCATCAGAGATGCTGCAGTTCCTGCCTGCTCCCATGGCCTGTGGAAACAGGAAACAACTGATCCAGGTCTAAGCCCTGCCCAAAGACTAACGGTGCTGTGGGATGAGTTTGGGTTACTCTCGCCTGTACTACACAGCTCACCTGAACCTTCCACTGCTAAAACCCAGACTGAGCTTTGGTTGAGGTCATGCAGAAGTTGCTGGGTAATTTTTTCAGTCTGGACTCAGATGGGTTAAGATAATGTATTCCATAGGCAGCTTTGAGAAAGTTTTCACCCTGACCAGGGGTGTAAGATGCTGAAAACCTTCTGGGAAAGCTCATTTTCAGGGGGTCTCCTTGTCTGGTGAGCAGACAGGCTCAGAAAGTTCTGATCAGCTTCGTTTCTTGGAAAACAAACCCCAAAGCTGAGGATTCATGAATCATCACATATCCAGCTTAACATCCCGAGAGCACAAACAGCTTTAGAGAGAGAGCCTGGGCAGAGGCAGTCCAGCCTGGAGGGCTGCAGCTCCCCCAAATCCTCCTCTGCTGGTTGCCATCGCCTATTCCCTGCCCTAAGCAGGGGCAGAGCTGCATGTCTGTGGGACAAACACCCTTCCAAAAGGGGAAAGCTTGTGCAAATAAAAGCCCACGTCCCCATGGCACTGAGCTCAGGGCTCGGCACTGAACATCCGCTGGAAGGCGGTCTGGAAAAGCCATCAGCTCCTCAGGAAGGCGTTCCTCCGTGAGGGAGACACCCAGCACTCCCCAGGCAGCCTGTCCTGGGGCTGGGAACAGCTGCAGGGAGGGAGGAGGGCTCTGCCCAGCTCCGGCAGACAGGAGCTGCTCTGCCCAGCACGGCACTCACAGATTCATCATCCTAAAGCTGGGCATGGGCTGAGAAGGGAGTGAGAAATCTGCCTGAATCCAGGAAAGTTCCTTGGGTTTTGCACTGGCTTAAGAGCACAGAAATCACTGCAGGCACTGCCCTGGCAGGACAGGATGCTCTGATGATCATTATTAAATGATCATCACTTCAATGCTGCAGCTGCAGGCGGGAGGTGCGAGGCACAAGCCCTGCTCCACAGACCCACCACCCCAAGGATGGGCCCAGCGGGCAGCCAGGGTGGCTGGGCACACCTTACAGACAGCAACGCCCAGGCAGAGGCTCATTCCTCCTCGTTTCAGGTATTTAAAGGCAAGGTGTGCCCCAGGGGCTGCTGTCCTGAGTGTCAGCGTGCCCTGGTGCTCCCTTGCTGGAATGGAGACCAGGGTGAGCTGACCTCAGGCCCTCAGGGCAGCTGGGATCAGAGGGATTTGCTCCTGGGCAAACGGGCAGCAGCAGGGGCTGAGGTGGCCACTGAGGTTCTCAGGCTCATGCCACGAGGTCAGCAGTGCAACTCCCCCAGTACTGGCTTTGAACAGCCCAAATAACGGGGTGCAAACACTGGGGATGATCCTGGAGGTGCCACCCAGAGTGAAAACAACAGAGAATTCCACCCCTCTGCCAAGCTTTCCAAACTCAGCCCGGTCCTGTGCTCCGAACCCACACAGCTCCATCTCTGTCAAGTCTCAGCCCTTATCAATAAGACGATTCAAGTGTCTCACTGCCGTGTTTATCTGGTGGGAATTGAGAAGCGTTTCCGGTTACAAAGCGCCTGATTTCCCCAGCCCCGGGCAGCAGCTCTGGCCAGGGCACTGCTGGCTGCTCAGAGCTGCCTTCCCATTTCCCAGGAAAGGGTGCAATTCCACAGGCAAACCTCCGAAAGCTTCACAGCTCTTTGCTGATGGCACGGGATGAAATTCACCGGTGATTTTGGATGGGAACTTATTTTATTGTCCTGTCAGGAGGGACAGAAACTGTTCAAATCTAACAATTTGGGGTGGTTTTTTTTTTTGTTGTGAATCATTTCCTTGGCTCAACTTCTCAAGAAAAATAAAGGTGGAGCTTCCAGAGGCACCCATCTGTGATCTAACTCCTGTGCCACTGGAATCTGTGAAACTCCCACTGATTTTAGGCAGGGAGAGATCAACTTTGAAGAAACACCCTAAATAAATTCTGTATCTCTGCTTTGCTGGCCAGAGGAGACATCTTCAGCTGCCTTTTCAGCACAACTGGATTTTCTAGTGGAGAAAATACACTTTCTCCTTTCTCTCCCTGGGCTCCCACCTTGATTTATGGCACCTTCTCCTGATTTTTGAGTGCTTAAACAATGACACTGCTATAAAAGCTGTTCCACTTGGAGAAGCAGTGGAGCATGTGGGGCCCGCTCCAGTTCTCTGGCTCATCACGGCACCATTACCCTTAGCACAGCTTCGTGGGGCATGGAAATGCTTTTAGCTCCATTTATAGGTGAAGAGGGGACATTAGGAAGCTGTGGATGGGATCATGATTGCACAGAAGCCTTGGGAAAGTTGGAATCTAAGACTCCCAGCATCAGGAGCCTGTGCCACCCCTCGGGGATCATTCCTGCCTGGGTGCTGGGATGATGCACTGCTCACAGCCCCTGGGTTTGGGGCTTCACAGAGCAAAAAGGGGAATTGGACCCATCCCATACTCAAGTGTGGGGCAGAAAGCAGCAATAAGGGGCTTCCACAACCTTTTCCTTGGGGTCCTGGGTCATTTGCACAGCGTCTGCTCCAGCACATTTACATCTGGGGAATCACTCTTGGCTTTTTAACTCTCTCACAAACCTGGGCCTGCAGGAGCACAGCAAACCTGCAGCCCTGGCCAGCTGTGGGTCCTGCTCATGGGAAGGGCACAGCCATGGAGTCATTTGCCCGAGCCACATCAGTTAATGTCAGGTTTAATCTCCATGGCAAATACGTGTATTTTTATCACATACCCACAGATGTTGTTATCTATTAGACTTATCTAATCTCCTTCAGAGCCCTGCTCAGTTCTTCACCTCCCTGATAGCACCAGTAGCTCCATCTGCCTTCATCTGAACTTTCCAACCCAATTTTATTCCTGGTTTCCCTGTTTGCTCTCTCTGCTGCCTTTCTCGGTTCGTTTTCCCTCCCCCTTGCTGCAGGAAGAGCCCTGGGAGTTCCATACAAGGCCAGTTTATCCCAGTGTCGGGATGGGATGGGANGCCAGGGCAATACTCACTTTCCCTGAGGTAGCTGAGGTGAGAGAGCAGAACTTCTGTGTTGTAGAGGGAGGTGGTGCGCAGGAAGTCGTCCTTGTTCATCTTGCAGAGCTCTTTGCCGTCCATGTTCTGGAAGATGGTGGTGTCGATCTCCATCAGGCCGTACTCCTTGATCGCCCACTCCAGCCACTGGCGCACGTGCTCCTGGGTCCAGAGGGTGGGATCTGGCAGGGAGAGCAGAGGATGGGCACACACTCGCCTCCAGACTCCCTGCAGCCCTCTCAGAGCATTATCCACTGTTTCCACAAGCAGATACATTGAATTTCCAATATATTATTGAATTTACGGGATAGTTTGATGATCGTTATTAAACAATCATCACTTCAATACTGCAGCTGCAGGCGGGAGGTGCGAGGCACAGACCCACCACTCCAAGGATGGCTGGTCAACAATCTATTGAATATTCAATAATATATTGGATATTGAAGTGATCCCACTTTGCCAGGATGAACAAGCACCATGCTGTTGGTGGGTCAGGGTGGGTCACCTGGCGTGGTCAGTTGTCCTGGCTGTCCCCCACCTGCCCAAACCTCACTTCTCTGCTTGCTGGTGATATTTGACTCTTCTCTGTCTGGAAAGAAGCTTCCCAAAGGAAGCTGATCCCTTGGAGAGGCTGTTCCTGCCCCAGCTGTGGCTCTGCCAGGCTGTGCAGTGTCAGCAGGGCTGCGGGAGCCCCACCATGGGCCTTAGGCAGCCTCGCAGCCAGCGCGTGAAACCCTGAGCGTGGAGGTGTTTATGGTCAGCAAAGGGGCTCAGGAAATAAAATAAAATTTAAAAATATATAAAAAATANNAAAATAAAATAAAATAAAATAAAATAAAATAAAATAAAATAAAATAAAATAAAATAAAATAAATAAATAAAGTGGTGTTCCTAGAACAGAGCAGCTTGCCCTGGGTGTGAGTCAGAGTTATTCACCCCGGGACAGGAACACAATTCCACCTCCCCTCTCCCTGTGCACCCGCCCAGCTCTGCGAGGGCAGGGTGGATTTCGGCTGCCTGGGCATCACCGGCTGTCAGCAGAGCTCCAGCTGTGGGATCTTTATTGCTGGTGCTGACGTAAGCGGCACTCGGAGCCCGGCTGGAGCTCAGGCCCCGTGGAGATGAGTGGCTGCATCATGGTTAAAAAAAGAAATCAGCCTTTGAATTCTGGAAAGGGCATTAGATCAGAGAGCCCCAGCGAGAGCTGGTGCCACGATACCACTCGCCAGAGCCATTTTCAGAGCATATCTGCATTTTCAGATGTTTCCTGTGCTGCTTCTCCCCACGTATCCCACTGCCAAACTGGAGCTGCACGCTGGTGTTCTGCTGCAGCTGGAGAGGGCTGCAGAGGAGTTCAAGCTTTGGGGATGTCTGGTGTGTCATTAACAGCTGGTCCAGCTCCGAGACAAACCTCAGACACCTCAGACCCCGGGAGGATGAGCGCATGGATCCGAACGTGCTCAGGGCTCTGGGGTGCTCTGGGCAGGACGAGAGATGCCTCTGGATTTTAGGGGGTGTAAAACAACGCCCCAGCCCAGGGCTGTACGTGGTGTGCCCAGGCCGAGGGCGTCCCTGGGCACACAAGGTCAGGAAGTGCCCATGCCTGGCATTCCTGGGCACCTGAGCTCAGGAATACGGCACCAAACAGGGCACTGGGACCGAGGGAAAAGAGATTACAACTGGGAATTTCCCCACCGAATCTCCAGAAAACCTGGGCTGCTGAGAGCTGGATTCAGAACATGGAATTTACAACCCCACACCTTTGCCAGTCTGCTCTGGGAACGGCAGATGGATTTCCTTCAGGCTTTGGCAATAGTTAATTGAAACTCTGCTTTCTAAGCACTGGCAAAAGGCTGCAAATCTTACAATGCAAGTATTCAAGGGAGGACTCTTTTTTTTTTTAATTGAAAGACTTATTTGTCTTGAGTTTTGAAAACAACCCAACATCTAGAGGGCAGAGTGAATTTGTGGCCTCCCTTTAAGCACTGTAAAAGACACTGAGTGGTGTCTGACGATCTGCCTTCTTGAAACATGGCTTAGAGCTCGTTATTGCTACTATTGTCAGCCTAATGTGACATTATTCTTGCTTATCTTCGCCCTAATGCACTATAAATCTCCATTCTGGATTAAATTAAAATATCCAAATGCCTTTCTTGGATGACTTGGGCCCTGTCTCCTGCAGCCAGAGATCCGGGATGATGTTCATTATTGTCTTCCAAAGTCTGGTAAATCTCTGCTCCTTCACAAGTATCTCAAGGGTTTGATTTGTAGATGGTCATAAGGGGGGGAAAAGTCCTTTTCTTCACTTTCCTTCAAACAGGAGATTCCAAACCTTCTCTTCCACTGGGGGCACTGAAAGTAATTTCCCCTATTTCAACAGGGCTAAACTTTAGCTCACCCTTGGTCTTTTTAAACATGGGTCTGCAGCCTGGTGGGGAACAGGACACATGCCCCCCAGGAACATCTTTAATAATTCAAGGGGTGGTTGGTGGCAGCTCCACCTTTCCAGGCAGGGTGACATGGGCCAGAGCTGTGCTGCTCTGCCAGCCTCTCCAACCTCAGCTCGGATGGCACTTCCAGATTTGCCATCAATATTTTATTGGCTTCTCCTCACTACATTCAGCTCGAGCTTTTCCTTTTCGCCCTGAATGGCAAACAAATGTTGGGAATTGCCATCTGTTCGTGGTGGAGCCCTGCTCGGAGACAGGAGCTGAATTCCACGAGTGCATTTCCTTCTGCCAGCGCCGTGTCTGCCCCGGTGCAGCCCCGGAGCCAGGGCGAGCTCCGGGACGTGCGCTGGGCCAGCCCTTGGCTGCTCTGCTGGAAAGTTCCTGGCCCCGAGTGTTTGTGTGGATGTTGTTTATAAACTTCACAGGGAAACAGCTCCTCGCTCCCGGTTCAGGCTTCACCCGCTCCCTCCACAGCAGCTCTCACCCCTGCGTGTCCCAGCGCACCCTGCCAGCTCCAGGCAGCAGATGTGGATACCAAACACAGGGCTGGACAGGAATGTTTCTGTGTGACAATTTTTGGAAGGGTAACGCAGTTCCTGCGAAATAGAATTTTTCTGGGTTTCTACTTCTAACAAAAAAAATGGAAACAAAATAGCTCATTTTGAATCAATCAGCGCGACTTGAAAGTGCAGCTGGATCCTGAGAGCACCAGGGGAGTTACAACTTGGGCCCACTTCATTCCTCTTTGATCAGCCCCTGCGTGTCCCAGGAAGCAGATTCTCCCCTAACACATGACAGGAGATGGATTTGGTTCAGCACACCAAAACAACACTCCATTCCAGGAAAAAATATTTAAAAAGAAAAGGAAAAAAAAAAACAAAAGGGGAAAAAAAAAAGAAAAAGCACCAGTTATCTGCTGCCTCTCTTGATTCAGATCATGCACTGGGATGTGGGAATTCCCACTAGCCAGAAATTCTGGTATTTTCCTTCTTTTTTTTGTGTGGTTTGTAAGAGAGAAGATTCCTCTGGGAGCGGGTAAAGAACTAAACAAAGGACCCTTGCAGGCAGAGCAAGGACAGCGGGCGCAGGGCGGGGGTACCTGCGGGGACGATGACTCTCCTCTCGTTGGTGGTCATGTTGGGGGGAGGCCCGTTCTTCTCATCCATGTAGGTGCTGTAGCTCATGGGGTTGGACTCGGTCCCTGCTCCCACCAGCTTCCCACACTTGCTCACGCTGCAGTCCACGGGGGACTCCCTGGAAGGCAAAGGGAACAGCTGGGTCAGCATCACCGCCCCGTCCACCCCGGGGGTCACAGGCATGGGCACGGTGCCACGGTGGGACAGCCAGGGGAGCTCCTTTGGGTGGGAGAGGTGTTCCCGACCTGTCACAGGGTGTCATAAGGGGTCTGTGGGGCACGAGTCACACAGGGGATCTCTGGTTCCAGGGAATGACCTCCAGACAAGGCGATGTGTGCAGTGGCTCTGAGATGCCAACATTCCCAAACCAGTGCCTGTCACACCAGGCTGTGGTTACAGCCCACTCCCCACCCCTGGCTGCTCGGTGCAATCCTGCAGGCACGGCTGGCTGCTCCTCAGAGCCCCTGTGGGGCTGCTTCACCCTCTGTGGGGCTAGACCACCCCTCGTGCCTGTCAGTGACACACAGGTGCTCTGCTCACCTGCCCGGAGATGTTTCTGCAGAGCTCACAGGGACACAGGAATGGCCCTTTCATGGCATGGACAAAGGACCCAAAACACCCACCCAGAGTGACAGGGCTGTCCTGAGAACACCAGTGTCAGCACAGAGCCTGAATGGCACGGAGCTTGTCTGTCCTTGGAGCCTGCCAGAGCTCCAGGAGCGTCTGGATAATGCTCAGGGACACGGTGGGATTGCTGTGGTGCCCTGGGCAGGGACAGGAGTTGGACTCAGTGATCCTTGTGGGTCCCTTCCAATACAGCCTGTTCAAGTATTCTATTGCTCAATTATTCAACTGTTCAATTGTTCAATTATTCAGTTGTTCAATTGTTCAATTATTCTGTTATTCTGTTATTTAATTATTCAATTATTCTGTTTTTCTCTGGTTAACAGTGCCCCAAGTCACTACCTGCTGAGGAAATCGGGGTGTCCTGGCAGGGGCCAGGAGCTCCAGACCCCAGCAGCCGGGTGTGGAGAGGGCTCTGGCCCCAGCGTGACCCCTGAGGTGCTGGGGTGACGAGGAGGGGACACCCAGCAGCTCAGGTGGCCCCGTGCTGTGGCCTGGCCCCGTGCAGACCCTGGGGAAGGCTCTGGGAGAGCTGTGAGCCTCCAGAGCCCGGAGAGGGAGCGGGGACTGTGCTCTTCTCCAGCTGCAGGAGCAGCTCCTGCCTTTGGCCCTTCCAGCCCCAGCCCTGCCAGGCACGCACAGCACATCCCAGCCCCAGGGACTCCCAGGGAAGGGCCCCTCACTGCCCTCGCCGTTCCAGGGGGAATCAGTGCACAGCCCCTGCCCAGAGCTAGCCCAGGCTTCACTCCCAGAGCCACTTCCAGGGCAGTTTAGGCCATGCTTTAATCCCAGAGCCGCCCTCCTCCTCTGCCAGAAGCCAAGGGCTTTGGGAGGGAAGCGTGCCCTGCAGGGTGAGAACGGTGACGGTGCACAAATCCCACCCTCCGAGCTCAGCTGGCAGGAATTCCAAGCAGGACACCGAACAAATTTGTCTCTTAACCTGAACTGGGGGGGAGAGAGGGAGAAGTGCCTGAAATTCAGTTATCATGGCCGGGAGATAAATGCTCCACCGAGATATTCCGAGGCAGACAGTAATTTTTTCCTCATGTCTGACGAAGGGAAGGTTGCTGGAAAATGGAAATAAGATGTAGAACTTACACATGTTCGAATTTAAGGGTTTACTATTTCGCCTACTGTTTTTCCAGGCAGAGAACCAAAATCCGCCCTTGGAGAGGCAACTGCTGAAGGTTTCATGTCCCCGAGGCAGCCGGGGAGAGGCTGAGGAGCCACAGGGACTTCCCAGGGACTGGAGCTGATTCCCGGTGGGAATGCTGCTGTCAGGCGTGGAAGGTGCCTGCGCTGGCAGGGAACGGCTCCGGGGCAGCGCCGAGGGCTGAGTCCGGCCGGGGCACGGCCGGGATGGGCAAGGCCAGGGGGGCATCAGAGATCGGGGTGTGACACTGGGATCGGGGTGTGACACCGTGCTCCAGGTGTGACACTGTGATCGGGGTGTGACACCGGGATCAGGGTGTGACACCGTGCTCCAGGTGTGACACTGCTCCAGGTGTGACACTGTGATTGGGGTGTGACACCGNAGATCGGGGTGTGACACCATGATCCAAGTGTGACACTGTGATCGGGGTGTGACACTGTGCTCCAGGCTGTCACACTGTGCTCCAGGGTGTCACACCGTGCTCCAGCGCGTCACACCGTGCTCCAGTGTGTGACACTGTGCTCCAGGCTGTCACACTGTGCTCCAGGGTGTCACACCGTGCTCCAGCGCGTCACACCGTGCTCCAGTGTGTGACACTGTGCTCCAGGCTGTCACACTGTGCTCCAGGGTGTCACAACATGCTCCAGTGTGTGACACTGTGCTCCAGGTGTGACACTGTGATCCAGACACCGTGATCCAGGTGGGACAACATAATCTGGGTGTGACACCGTGATCCAGGTGTGACACTGTGATCCAGATGTGACACTGTGATCGGGGCGTGGCACTATGCTCAGGGGTGTGACACCATGATCCGGGTGTGACACCATGCTCAGGGATGTGACACTGTGCTCCAGGGTGTCACACCGTGCTCCAGAGCGTCACACCGTGCTCCAGTGTGTGACACTGTGCTCCAGGGTGTGACACTGTGCTCCAGGGTGTCACAACATGCTCCAGTGTGTGACACTGTGCTCCAGGCTGTCACACTGTGCTCCAGGGTGTGACACTGTGCTCCAGGGTGTCACAACATGCTCCAGGGTGTGACATTGTGCTCCAGGGTGTGACACTGTGCTCCAGGGTGTCAGACTGTGTTCAAGAGTGTCACATGATGCTCCAGGCTGTCACACTGTGCTCCAGGATATGACACCACACTCCAGGGTGTGACACTGTGCTCCAGGGTCTCAGACTGCTGTGCTCAGTGCTCGCTGTCCCTGGCGAGTGACCGACCTCCTCTCCTGCCCTGCCTGGGGACCGGGGCTCTCTCTCCCCCCTGATCTGGAGTTAAATTTCCCTGGAAAACGCCCCCCACAGATGGGACAGGCACTATTTATCATCCAATAATTCCATATATTCCGCTCATGCAGCTCTGTGGGGAACTGCTCCAGCACAGATCCCACCTGCAGTGCTGGGTCCAGCTCTGGGGCCCCCAGCACAAGAAGGATGTGGAGCTGCTGGAGCGAGTCCAGAGGAGGGCACAGAGATGGCCTCCTNATATGACACCACACTCCAGGGTGTGACACTGTGCTCCAGGGGCTCAGACTGCTGTGCTCAGTGCTCGCTGTCCCTGGCGAGTGACCGACCTCCTCTCCTGCCCTGCCTGGGGACCGGGGCTCTCTCTCCCCCCTGATCTGGAGTTAAATTTCCCTGGAAAACGCCCCCCACAGATGGGACAGGCACTATTTATCATCCAATAATTCCATATATTCCGCTCATGCAGCTC
>VYXC01002730.1:153503-171546 GCA_013397175.1 Platysteira castanea
CTGTGACTCTGAGATCTCCAGACTCTTGGACAACCCCTCCTACAGAGCCCCTTGGTGCCTTCTGCTGGGTGAACAACACACGGACAGGGCAGAGCCCTTGGCTGCCTGTGTTCCCTGTCCCACCGTGCACACCCACGCGACCCTCACGGTGCAGTAACCACAATAACCCCGGGGCTGTGACATCCCCTCGGTGCTTCTGTGATGATTTTTCACATCACAGCCTCTGCTCTGGCAGTTCAGACCCTGCCCACCCCTCGCTCTGTGTCTCAGCAGCCAAACCCAGACAGCCAAGTACCAGGAACCTCTGGCAGAAAGGTCTGAAGAGAACCTTCAGGGGCTGAGGTGCCCCTGCCAGGCACTGTGGGCAGAGCAGCCACCCCATTAACCCTGCAGGACACCGAGTGTGCTCCAGGTACCCGGCAGGGTCCTGTCCATGTGGCTGCATCCAGAGGTGGCCCTGCTGGACACACACAGCTGGGAACAGCATCACCCAGACCGAACTGGGCAGAGACTCAGCTGTCCCTGAGAAAACACCACAGAATCTTCAGGGGCAGCAAGCGAGAAGTTCCTCGACTCTGTGTCCTCTGGGACCCAGAATTTCCTACCAAGCCCAGCCTTTTATTGGGAATGGAGGCAGTTCTGCCAGCCCGAGTCAGTCCTGCAGCCCCTGCCCTGCCCCAGCCCCCAGGGAGGGATTTATCCCAGCAGGAGGGGATAAGAGCTGTGGCTTCACAGGGGAGGATTCACCCTGGGGGACAACAGCAGTGTCAGAGGGAGCCAGGAGCTGTGAGCCATGGATGGTGTGTTCATGGAATATCGCTCCTTCCTCAGCTCGTGCCTCACCCACAGGCAGGCTGGGGTTTATAGAAATGCTCCCTCATCGTTTGAGAGGGTTTGTGCCAGGGGATTTGAGATGCCAGATCAGCTCCTGACTTTTCCCAGAGCCTCCGTGCAGGGGTTGCTCAGGCTCTGGCAGGACGCACGCAGGGGAATGGATCCAGGCTGGATTCACAAGCTCCCCCGAGCACAGCCCCACGCAGGGGAATGGATCCAGGCTGGATTCACAAGCTCCCCTGAGCACAGCCCCACGCAGGGGAATGGATCCAGGCTGGATTCACAAGCTCCCCCGAGCACAGCCCCTGCGGCGTGGCAGAGCCCAAGGAACACGAAGCAGAACTCATTCCCACTGCCCAGAGGCTCCTCGCTCCAGCCGCGCTCTCTGGGGATGCCAAGGGTTCAGGAAAGTTTTTCCTGGACTGGCCAAAAGGGACAAGCAGCTGGCCTGGCACTGACCAACAAACCCTCTGTACAGTGCCAGCCTGGGCTGCAGAGGTGTGGGAATAAAACCATCACTGTCCCAGGGCTCTGTCCAGGAATCACCTTTGGCTTCTGCTTGGAAGAGCAAAGTAAGGGATTTCAGGAACTTCTGAACCTGACTCAGGGGGATATTTCCTCCTTTCTATCCCTCTTTTCCTATCCTGTCATTCCACCTTTCTTCCATCCCTCTTTTCTTTATAAATTTGCCACTTTTTGGTGTAGAACCCCATTTTAATTTGTTGCTGTTGCTGAGTGAAGGAAGGAAGAGCAGGTACTGGGATTCTGCTCATGGGAAGAAGCAAGAGGGAGCAGAGTCAGCTCCTGCATCTGCCTGTGCTCCAACGCTGCCCTCAGGAATGCCTCGGGAGGAGGGAACCCCGCTCTGAAAGAGGCTGCAGAGCTGCCAGCAGGATGAAGGTCAGGTTGTCCACCCTGGACAGGTAAAGGCAAACAGGCGGGAGGTGCTGGGGCAGGAGGAGCCGGCAGATCCCACTAGAGGGCTCACACGGTGCTCCAGGGAGCGCGTCCCTGCAGGCACCGCACCGAGTCCTTGGGCTCGGTCTGGCACAGAACACCTCCGGGGGTCCCCGAACCTCGGCGTTATTTTCATGTTCTGAAGCAAGAGAAACATCAAATCCCAGAATCCCGGAGTGGTTTGGGCTGGAAGGAGCCTTAAAGCCCATCCAGTGCCACCCCTGCCATGGCAGGGACACCTCCCACTGTCCCAGGCTGCTCCCAGCCCCAGTGTCCAGCCTGGCCTTGGGCACTGCCAGGGACCCAGGGGCAGCCACAGCTGCTCTGGGATGTCTCTGCAGAACGGCTCCGAAGGTTCCCAAAGCACGAACCTCACTGTTTCAGCGGGACAAAATCCGTGCCACAGCTGGGATTGCCCGGGGATGTTTGCCCACATCCATCAGCACAGGAGAACGTTCTCTCACATTTGAAAATCAGACACACTCTGTAACATTTTTTTAAAAAAATCTCTCGCTGAGTTTAGCTGCAAATGCAGATCTGGGGGAACTCAGTAAATACAGTCAAGATTTGGGATTTCTGTTGCTTGGTTCATCTGGAATTTATGTAAAACATAAGGAAAGCTCTATTATTAACACTGGCTGTAAATTGGGTTAAACTTTACCTAGTATTCCTCTAAATAATGTTCCTCCTTTATTCAGTGAAATTTCAAATGTGAAAGATTTTTTTGCTTTTTTATTTTGTTTTGGTTTTTAAATGTAATTTTAAATGGGTTTTGCTCTGAGCAAGGTGCTGTCTGTGAGGGCAAGGTCAGATTTTGAGACCATAACCTGCGTCAGCATTTGATAACAGTAGAAATTAATTAAATTTCTACATCTGAATCTTGCAACAAAACAGAATTCCCATTTTCTCCCCTAAAACATTGATCCACTGATCCCTGCCTGAGCATCCCCTACCCGCGGTTAGGATGCACTTATCTGGTAAACTCTGTCCAGTTTGAGGGTGAACCAGGGAGTCCTGACATGGGGTAGGAAGCTGGGTGGGCTTTCCATGTTGTTTAGAGGTCCTGCAAGGACCCTTCTCCCACCCTGCTGAGGCCCAAACCAGCTCATCACACCCTCAGCCCTGCTTCTGGTCTCTGAGAGAAAGGGGAGAAGCCCGGCACGGTCCCGGCTGTCCCCAGGTCCCCGAGCTGTGTCCCTGCAGAGCACACCCCCCTCGCAGCCCAGCTGACAGCACAGCAAAGGCTGGTCCTGCTGAAGGGGCAGCTGGAACTGGGGACAGGGTGCTCGAGGGACAAGGGAGGGGCAGGGACAGAGGCAGGGAGGCACTGGGGGCTGTTCAGCCTGCAGCTGGGGTGAAGTGGGGTTGGGACTGGGACTGGGATTGGGATTGGGATTGGGATTGGGATTGGGATTGGGATTGGGATTGGGATTGGGGTTGGGGTTGGCAGCGAATGGGCAGGGGAATGAGTGATTGGAGTGGCCCAGTCCATCCCCATGCAGGGAAGGGAGGAGGGGATGGAGGAGTCAGGGGAATTTCTCCTGCCCTGGGTGCACTGCAGCTCCTGTGCTAAGGAGTTCTCCAGAGGCAGGGTGGGAGCTCTGGCAGGGCCTGGTCCTGACATTCAGGAGCCTCCTTCTCTCTCCTGACGGGGGTTACCTCCCTTTAGGGACGCTGAGCACACATTTGGTGTCCATGAACCTCAGGGTCTTGAGCAAGGCTGCAAAGAAGCATTTCCTGCTTGCCCAGAACCAAGCCGCTCCTACGGGCCCTTCCCATGGCTCCTGGGGCTCCCACAGCTGTTCGTGAATCAGTTGGTCCAGGCAGAGCTATTTCCCTTTTTTCTGAGCAGAGCAGGAAATGGGCACACAGGGATCACCACGGAAGGACAGCCCAGGACACTTCACTCCCGAGCACACAGAACACCCGGACAATTCAGGTGCACGAGCACAGACACACTCAGAGTGACACGAACCTGTGCTCACAGGACCTGCAGGGCACAGACACGTGTGGTTTATGGCAGCTCAGAGGGTGTGGAGGGCTCCTTTCCCTGCCAGATTTCCCTGGGACAGGGGAGGGTAAAGGGAGGAACCCTTCTGTGTGTGGGGGTCTGGCACTGCGGGTGTGAGCAGCTGCAGCAACCACGGAATCCCGGCATGGTTTGGGTTGGGAGGGACCTTAAAGCTCATCCCATCCCATCCCATCCCNACTGGATGGGATTTAAGGTCCCATCCCATCCCATCCCATCCCATCCCATCCCATCCCATCCCATCCCACCTTCCACTCTCCCAGGTTGCTCCAAGCCCCATCCTTGATTTGGGCAGCCTGGCAGTGCTTCCTCCTTTTCCTAGGAAAACCTTGCTAGCCAAAGGTAGCCCCCATGACTATCAAAACCCCTGGTACTTCCAAGATCCATCCTTTTCTCTGTGTCACGTTTTTTCAGGAAATAACTCCTTTTCCCGTGTTTCAGCCCCGGTTCTGGGATTTGGAACACGGTGCAAACACCCACTGTGTGGGTTTTCATGAAGTCAAGAAATGCTCCTGAGGTACAATCAGGGTGAGATCGAGTTCAGCCTGCAAATGATCCCCACGAGAGAGCCACTGCCACAGAGGCCTTTATCTGAGGGTAGAATCAGCATCTACTGTACACTCACGAGGAAAAAACAACACGCTGCTGTTTGATGTCTTTAGCACCATCATCCCTCTGCAGAGGGCTGAAAGTGCAAGGCTGCTTTCTGTTTCCAGCTCTGTGCTCTGCTGCGTTCTCAGAAACCAGGAAAATGTGCTGCTAAACTCACCCTGAAGTAGAAAAACCCTTGAGAGTTTCACTGTGAAACACTACAAATGCTGGAGACGTTTGTGACTTTGAAATTCAAGTCACGTTTAAGATGAATGTGAACTCTAAAAATTTTTGCTAAAAGCCAAAAGTGTATCTATCATATAAATTTAAAATTGAAAAAAACCTGACATTTTTACACCTAAAAATCATGTTCAAGAAGGCGAAATCTGTTTGCATGCTTTGGACTTGTAGTATTGTTTTTAAAAGGGGCAACTTGAGCTGTGCTAACAGAATGTTTTCAAGCCATTCAATTCCCCATTGAACAGGGAAATGATTCACCTCCAGGTACAAATGACAGGGCTGGGCTGTCCTTTGGCCGTGAGCTGGGCAGGTTACACCACCCCCGGTCACCCTGTGGGGGTCCACACCCCTTGTCCTGAATTCCCTGTGTCACCAGTGTCACCTCTACCCACACAGAGGGGTGGGCATGGGCCTTTGGTCCCATAAAGCACCTCCGTCTCCTCCTTCTCCCTTCTCCATCAAAAACCTCTCCAGTTCCAGAGGTTTGCTCATGCCCTGGTAGGGCACAAGTGACAAGTGTCCTCCAGTGAAGCCCTGGCAGCCCAGCAGTGCAGCTTTCAGTGCTTCCCTGGCAGAAACCCCAAAAACTGCTGCGTGACCCCCTCTGTGATTCCCTGGAACCACAGCACAGTGGGGTGCTGAACTACGGGGTGAAATGTGGGATTTACAGCAGCGTTTGCAGTGTGAGCTCTGCCCTGGCAGCCTCGTGCCCGGTCTGTGGAGGGCTCACGGGGCCTGGGAGGGACGCACCTGCAGAGCGGCACGGGCAGGATGCTCAGGCTGCTCAAAATGAGGCACAAAATAAGGAATTACAGGAGAGTGGGACACGGTCCTGCACAGGAGGTTTGTCGATGTGCAGGACAAGGGCACCAATGGACAGTGTGTGCTTCACCTTTGTTTGGACGCAGGGTTTGGATTCAGGAGCTGGGTCTGATGATCCCTGCGGGTCCCTTACAACCCCGATATTTGGTGATTCCGTGATTAAAACTCTGCAAAGTGTGGAAAGGCTCTGTCCTTACCTGGATCCGTTCATGTGGTCGTACTCCCGTTTGACGCTGACCCTCACGGGCTGGTTGATCCACTCCTGCTGGGGGGGCAGGGGGTTGATCTTGTGGGGCTGCCCGAAGTCGGGGCTGCCGGAGGCCGTCATGTCCTTGGGGAGCTGCGCGGCCGCGCCGTACGTGGGGTCGAACAGGGACTGGTCGTCGCTCACCACCGACAGAGCCTCCTGGGGAGAGACAGAACCAGCCCTCAGAGCCCTGGCTGAAGCAGGGACTGCCCTCTGGTCCTCCCTCCAAGCCGGGGAGCACCTGCAGGGCCCCGCAGCCGCCCCGCGCTGGCACCGCCACCCGCCCAGGGAACCAGAGCCCGTGGGCTCCAGGGACCCCTGTGCAAACCAGGGCTGGCTCTGCTCTGCTGCCTGCCATTTCCACCTGACCGGGGAACCAGAGCCTTTGGGCTCCAGGGACCCCTGTGCAAACCAGGGCTTGCTCTGCTTTGCTTTGCTTTGCTTTGCTTTGTTTTGCTGGCTGCGATTTCCACCTGCCCAGGGAACCAGAGCCTTTGGGCTCCAGGAACCCCTATGAAAACCAGGGTTACTCTGCCTTGCTTTGCTTTGCTTTTCTGGCTGCGATTTCCACCTGCCCGGGGTAGTCAGAGCCCCAGGGCCCAGGACTCCCCTGTACAAACCAGGGCTTGCTCTGCTCTGCTCTGCTGGCTGCTGGCTTCGGGTGGGAGCAGCGTTCAGGTTCACTGGACCTCTGCAAACAGTGCAGGAGCTGCTGGGGCTGTCACCTCACGAGGGCTGTGTCACCTCGTGGGGGCTGTGTCACCTCGTGGGGGCTGTGTCACCTCATGGGGGCTGTGGCACCTCACAGGGGCTGTGGGACCTCACGGGGGCAGCTTCACCCCCAGTCCCAGTGAGTCCCCTGCCCACCTGCTGCTCCAAACCCAACTGGTGAGTAGTGGGAACACCCCCGGAGTGGCAGTGGAGGTCTCTGTGTCTCCTTTGGAAGGGTTTGTGTGCTGTTTGTGTTTTGAGGTTGCTGCTGAGGGAGAAGCAGCCAGAGCAGGTCAGAGTTATGGGTGTTCGTGGCAGGGGAAAAAATGCATTACTTTACACTTTCTGTTTATTTTGTGGGAAGTGAAGGGCTGGTGTGTTACCCAACTGTGCATTTCTAGAAATGCTTAAAAACAGGAAATTGTTATCCTTTTTTTTTTTTTTAATTTCTCCCCCCTTGCTGAAACTCCAAATGCTGACAAAAAGTTCTGACTATCGATCTCCTTGAGTGGAGGTGCTCGGGTTTTCCAAGCAAAGAGTGCCGGGCTCCCGACGGCTTTGGCACAGCCCTGCCTGACTCAAAGTGCATCTGGCAAGGGCTGCCTGCTCTGGAGGAGCTCAGTTAACCACACACAACACAGCTGCCTTTATGAGTGGCAGGGCAGAAACCGAAGGAGGAACCTCCCGCACTGAAAGCAGCCCCCACTTTAATGTGAGCTGATGGAGCAGGCTCCAAAACAAAGCTACAGACTCACCTCCTCTGGGCACAGAGCACTCCAAAGCCACCCGGCAGCGGTGTGTGGGCAGCAGAGGGTCACTGAGCACACACAGCTGGAGTGTGCTAACCCCCTGCTCAACATTCCCAGGGCACCGCCTGAACCGGGAGCTTTTACAAATAATAAATTATTGCTCTCTCCCCACCGCCCCCCCCAGTAGCTGTTTCGGAAGTTTGTTTTGTAAATTCTTCCATAAGCAGGGAGGGAAACAGAAATTCTGAAAGCTTAGAGAGGTGCAGCTCCTGCGATGGCACGAGAATCTAAGCACAAACCAGACACCACAGGCTCGTGATACCGCCACAGAAAACGTCAGGAACTCAGAGTCTGCTGGGTCAACACGAAAATCCCCCTCAGCCTGAAGCTAACCCACTTAGAGACAGTCAGGCCAGTGCTGTGCAGTCACAAAAATCAGCACTTTTCTATCTCTGATCTCAGACCACGTCACAAACCCAAATAAGCCGGAGTGGCCTAGAATTGGAGCAGGCCTGACTAAGCCTGAGCTCAGAGGAACCCTCAAATATCTGCCTCAGTCCTGCTGAAGCTCCAGCATTTGCTGCAATTCGTGATCAACCCCTCACTCTGCTTACAGCCCTTAAACAGCAGAAAGGAGGGGTTTACCCCACACTGCCCGGTGGCGGTGGGTGAAAGGAGCTCACACTGTTCAACCTTTCCAGCAGCTTTTCCTTGCTGGATCCACAACCTTTAAAAAAAACCTCCTCCCCTTTTCAGCCTTAGAGTAAGGGAGGGAGTGGATTGTGTCAGAAACCCCTCAGAGGGCTGGGATTATCTCCAGGCCGCAAACCTTGCCTGTGCAGGAAGGTACAAGGACAAGAGACGGTTCAGTCTTCCCATCAGAGATCAGGATTTGCTGCTCCTCTGATTCACTGAGGTCAGGACGCCAGGCAGGGGTTCCTAAATGACATATTTTCTGCAGGCTTCTGCTTCCTCCCAGTACAAAAAGTGCCAGGTTCCCTATCTGAGGTGCTGGGTGAGCCCCACACTGGGCTGCTGGACTGGCTTAGGGCCCTCCAGACCCAGCCTCAGCTGGGAAGAGACAAGGAGAACATGAGCACCACTGCAAATTCATCAGATAGAGATCCAGAATGTTTGGGTTTGGAGATTTCCAGTCTAAAAACACACACACAATTGAGTATTTTTTAGGAAAACAATATCTGGGAAAATAACTATAATGACAGTTGTCTCACAAAATCAGTGTGAGAGGTTGCTCACAAGATTTTTACTGGAACTTCAGCAGGACTTATGCAGGTGTTGGAGGGTCCTTCTGAATTCAAACTTAGTCAGGCACTCTTAATTCCAGGCTGCCTTTTCTACCTAAAGCCATTTTTCTTCTGAAGAAAGGTTCTGGTGGCAAAGAAATTGGAAAGCAGGGATCTCTCCGGCTGCCCCAGAAAACCCCAAACCCAACAACACCCCACCCGATCAGTGGCTGGGGCTGCACCAAGTACAACCCTTTAGACACACAAGCGAGTACACCCTGCTCTGGGGCACAGAGTGTGACAGAGAACTTTCTCAGATAAGGATCTTCCTTGAAAGACAAAGCAGCTGCTCAACCTCCCTGCGTGCAACTGGTGATAACTGGGCCAGCAATAACCTCACTGGGGCACTGGCACCGAGCTCTGCCTTGTGCTGCTGGAACAGGCTCAGTCCTGAAAACAGGAGAAGAAATCCAAATGCTCCGGCTGCTGGCGGCAGCCCCTGGGCCGGGCGTGCTTTGAGCTAAACGCGGGTTGGTGGCAGCACAAAGGCTCGGCCCCAGGGGAGCTGAGCGCCGCAGCAGATGAGCAGAGATAGGGCTGGTGACACCTGCTCAGCCCCGAGAGCTCAGCCCAGCAGCGCGGTGACATGCGAGGGAGGGCGGGTGGCACCGAGCCAGCCCCCGCCACCGCCTCAGCCCTGTGCCCACATCCAGCTGAGGGAACGCACGGGCGGCAGGCAGCCCGTGCTGGCTGGGGACCCCTGGAGAGAGCCAGGGCTGCCTGGAGCTCAGGCTAGCGCTCCTGGAGGGGGCCAGGGCTCGGCTCCAGGCTGCGGGGAGCGTGTACAGCCTTCCCCGCGCTCACTGCGGGCTCCGCTCCCCGGGCAGAGCCGGCCAGGCCCAGCCGGGAGGCCCCGCCTGCCCGGGAGGCTTCGGCTGGGGCAGCGAGCAGCAGCTCCATGGAACACCGAGCTTCCCTCCCCCGGAATCCAGAGCTACTCAGTGCTGGGAGACTGGGAAAACACTCCGAGGCGTCCCAGGTGCCGGCACAGCCTGCCCAGACAGGGCACAGCCCGCCAGGGTCCCCCCACGCCGCTGCCTCAGCCTGCGGCCTTGGGCCGGCCAGCCCGGGGCTGAGACAGGGGCCGTGTGTGCTACTCTGGCATATGTGTTACCTTACAGTGCCTCTGGGAATAGGCTGGCCTCAGTTTTTCCAGGTTTTAATCACATTCCTGGCATAAATGTGGCCAGCCCCGGCCATGGCAGCTGGCAGCAGGTCCAGCCCCCCGGGCAGCCCAGCCCCAGCCCCTCCAGTGACTGCCACAAACGAGGCTCCCCAGGAGCTGGCACCCACTGCGGCATCCCCCAGGCAGCAATCTGTGGTGGGGCTCTTATTTACACAGCAGTTTCCAGCTGAGAGAGGGGGAATTGGCAGGTCTGCCCGTACTTGGAGGAGCCCTCCTGAGCCAGGTCCCAGGTGTGAGCGGGACACGGTGGAGGCAGCTTGGCTGTGGCCCTGAGGGCAGGAGCAGCCAGCCTGCGATTCTGGGAGGGCTGACAAGCCACCAGTGCTCCAAGCAAGTTTTCCTGATCCCTTGCTGTGAAAGGGAGATGACACACACACACTTCAGCAAAGGTTTCACTCAGTGAATGAATGGAACAGGACATCTGAGAAAGCAAGGCCAGGGGAACCAGGGCTGGTGAGGTGAGCAGTGCTGTCACCCCCGGTGTCCCCAGTAACTGAAGTTATTCCGTGTGTGTGCAACAAAATTTCACTGAACATCAACTTTGAGCTCTCTACATTCACTTTTCTGGCCATAACCACATTTAAAAGGCGTTCCTAAAGATCAAAGCTTCATCCTCCTCCACAAAACCTGACTTAGAAGAGAAGAGAGCTCCAAGTACCTGAACCATTGCTCCATGGAGAAATGACTCCACCTCTAGAGGGGTGTCTGTTCTCTTTCCTTTTTCCCCCCTCCCCAAAATTTCACCACTTCTGATCCTGTGAGAAAACCACTCCTGAAACACTTCTGTAAAGAGAATGTTGCCAACACAGACCTGAGGAGCCCAGACCTAGCGATGCAAAACACCAAAATGCGAGGCCCAGCAGCCTCACACAGGGTCCAGGGTTTGCACCGAGGAGCAGCCCTGGAGCAGAGATGACTTTGGCCCTGCAGTGTTATCAGTCAGCACTTCTGCTGCCAGCATCTCGTAGGAGCACAGAGATAACATCAGGCTTGCAAGAAAATGAGTCAAATAAGAAATTCAAACAGGAGCAGGGTCTATGCCGATCTTGGGGCAGCACATTAGGATGGATCGGGTGCTGGCTGGGGGCAGGAGGACAGTGTTGTTCTCATCCCTGCCCTCGATCTTTGGCACAGCCTTTAGGGAGCATTCCCCTCTCCCTGCCTTGTTCCCCCTCTGTTGCCCTGCCCATGCACACTGTGGGGCACCGAGCCCCGGGGTGCTGCCACTGGGACATGGGCAGGAGTCCCTTGGATGCACTCTCAAACACCCACTCTTCCCTTGCACCTAATTAAACCAGGAATTCCCTCTGCAGCCTTTCCTGACCACTTTTCCTGAGGTTTGCTCCTGCTGCTCCACCTTCCTTACAGGATGTGATTGGGGCAGGGACTCCCCAGAACTCCCCCTGGGAAACTGTCATCGCGAACATTTGATTGCCAACAACCACCATCCAATCCTGTGCCTTTCACAATCCATTGAAGTCCTGCTCAGGAGCTTTTCCAGGCTGCAGTGGAGATCCTTTATCCACCCTGGTGAATCCAGCAGGACGAGAGCCGTCACTTCCAAGGTTGCTTGTCCTTCCCCCTTTGCCCCTCGTGCAGCACTGCCCGGTGTCCCACATGGTGCTGTCACAGCGTTTCCCAGCTGAGCTGGGCTGCTGGGGCTGGGACATCCCAGCCTCTGGAATCCCTGCCCCAGGAGGAGGGGTGGAGGAGATGCTGCCACGGAATCGGGGAATGGGTTGGGTTGGAAGGGACCTTAAAGCTCATCCCATTCCACCTCCTGCCAAGGGCAGGGACACCTTCCACTGTCCCAGGGTGCTCCAAGCCCCTTTCCCTGCTGCAGCAGCACTCAGGGTGAAGAAGGCAGCAAACCTTTAACACTGTGCCCAAGTCTCTGCAGAGCTGAGGATTCCTGTGGGCATAAAGGAGGGCTTTCATTTCTCTGTTTTAGGGCATCCCACACTGCAGGTTTTTGCCCAGAGCCACAGAGCAGGACAGTGACCTGGACAAAGAGCCACCCACTCGGCCCAGGCTGCCTTTCCTTCCCTTTCCTCCCCTTTCCATCCAGGCTACTCCATCCAAGGGTAGCCCAGCAGCCTTGGAATGCACCATAATTATGTCACAATTCAAATAAACGGGAAACCACAACGTGGTATCTCATGTTGGGGGGAAACAATACAGGAGTAAGAGCAGCAGAAACAGCAAAAACACTGAAAAACACCAAAATCACGCTGAACATTTGAGACAGCTCAAAATTGAAGCAAAATAATTTGGCAAAACTCCTCATAAGGGAAAATATATATCTTTATCTTCTGGGGTTATTTTTATGTTCACTATTCCCATGAAATTTCATATCAAGTGGGTAAAAGAAGGCTGCTAAAATCAGTGCTCTCTTATTTTCATCTCAAGATCCCCAAAAAACAGCCTCAAAAAGGATAAAAATATAAATCATTCTTCTGTAGTTCACTTCTCAGAAAAGCACTTTACTTCAGGCACACTTTCATAGGATCTGGACCAATGACTTTTTTTTCCTCAGTCTAGACTTCACGTTAATGGTTTCAGGGCCTATTTTGGTTTATTTCCAGCCATCTGGGAATAAGCAGGTGACAGTTTCTCCTTCCCAGTGAGCTGCTGCATTAAGGATAATGATAGGGAGGCTTAAACCAGGCCTGGAGCTGTGGGAAATCCCCAGGAGAAGCCTCTGTGGGGTCTCAGCACAGGCCCAGGAATGGAGGTGGAATTAAAAAAGAATCTGCCCAGATTACCTCTGTGGCCCCGTGACCTCTGGAAGGTAAATGTGGTGAGAGCTGAGGCTCGAGAGTCCACCCCATCCCCATCACACTCATCCTGAAATCCTGGTGGGTGCTGCAGCTCTTCCTTTGGACCAGGAGCAGCAGCAGCCGTGCCCCGAGCAGGGAACAGCCCTGTCAGTCCCCAGCTGGCTCATCCCTTCCCTGGGCTGTGGGCAGCGAGCTCCCCGAGCACTCCTGCCTCCCCCAGAGCTGGGAACAGCCCTGTCAGTCCCCAGCTGGCTCATCCCTTCCCTGGGCTGTGGGCAGGGAGCTCCCCGAGCACTCCTGCCTTCCCCAGAGCTCCCCACCCTGCTGGGACCAGCTCTGGGGTGAGGTGTGTGTCCCCTGGGACAAACCACAGCTCCCGGCTGCCATTCCCAGAGAATTCCCTGGCTTCTGTTCCCTCCCGGTTCTGCCAGGCGGGACACGGGAGAGGATTCAGGATGAGGGCAGAATGTGAGACCTGTCCAGCTGCTGGAAGCTTTGCCTTTGGCAGGGCTTGGGCCAGGTTTCTTGTCTTGGCAGTTAATGTCACTGAATCACGGGGAATCCGGGATCTGAGAAAAGCCAGGAAATGGCTCTGACTGGGATGGACAAGTCCTGAGCTGGAGATTTTCCCAAGAGCCTGGAGTCACACAGATCACAAAAGGATTCACCTCTGTGGATGAACCAGCCTGACCCTGTATGATCTCACAAGATCTTTCCCAAGCCGTGTCATGTTCCCAGAAAATCAATCAGCCTTTGCCAGGTATTAACTCTCCCCTCAGCCTTGTATCTCCACTCCTCTCTGCCCTCAGCTTTTCTCCTCCAAAGCTGTATCCCCTTCTCCCCGAGACTGACACTGTTGGGTGGTTGCTTTCCAGGGCTGGGCACTCAAATCCACCCAGCTCTAGCTCACCTTCCTTTGAATTTCATTTCTTTTGCCCTCACGCTTTTACAATAATTGCCTTGCTCCGAGCAGATGTGTTTGTAAACAGAGACACATGGGCCTAACTGTGAACATGCACCCTTCAGTAAATATTATTGTAGCATTTTTATGGTCTCCTCTGCTGAAGGAACGGGGAGGGAAACTGCAAGATGCTTTCAGAGCCTGGCTTGCTGACAAACCCCAACTATCCCGGAGCACAAATGCAGAAATGCTGCCCTGACCTCAGCTCTGTCCTGGAGCACCCAGTGCCTGGCCCCTCGCCTTGATGTGCTGCCAGAGGCTCTTCCCAGTGGCAAATATTCCACCAGGACTTTGACCCAGCTGTGTCAGGAAGGCTGAGCTCACTCCGAGCTGCGTCTGCTGTTGCAGTGGTGTCACCTTTTCCCTCAAAGCAGAGCTTCTGGGGGGTATTTTTACTCATGTCACAAACTGAGACTGTGACAGTCCTGCTGGTTTTGTTGCCAGCATGCAGAGAGAAATTGCAGCTTTTCAATTTAAATGACTTTCCCTAGAAAAGAAAGCAACAAATGGAAGAACCCAAAATACTGGGGGTTTGTCGTGAGAGAAGGTTTGTCCCATCTCTGGGCCTGCTCTCAGGCTGTCTTGGAAAAGGACAGGAAGTAGAGTCTTCAAAGCATGAGGGAATAGGTGCAAACCACAAAACCTTATCTTTTCTCTTTGGGTTTCTACTTCCAGAGCACTGGAGGCTGCGAAAAGAGCGTTCTCCCAGGAATTGGAGAGCTGGGAGGTGGCAGCTTGGGGAGACACAAGTATTTCAGGTTGTGACTCACGGCTCCAGCAGTGCCCATTCATTATTTTTATTCCACTTTGATACCATTGTCCCCACTACATTCACAACCCCACCGCCGTATCCTGTTTTGTTCCCTGCCACCATTCCTGCACAATCGCAGGAAGCCCATCAGGAAGTGGCCATCGGGGGCTGTTTTGTTTCCATCCGCACGGAACAAAACAAGCTCCTCCAGCCCAAGATGACTTATCCCAGACTGAGGAAAAACAACAGCGTGAAAGGATCACAGCAGCATCTCCAGGAGTGAGCCGGGAGCCTGGAGCACCCAGCACCTCCTGAGGGAATGCTCGGCCACAGGAGGGCTCAGCTAAAAGGAAATAGAAGGAATAATCCATCACTGACATCTGCAGGGCACAGGGAAGGTCTGGACACCCTATCGGGGGCAAACACAAGCCCAACACAGTCCTGCAGCTGAGTCCTAAACCAGATGTGGCTTGGGTTGTCCAGTGTGAGGGCTTGAGTCTATCTGTGCCCTGAGCCAGGTTTGGGTTAAATCCGAGCTCAGAGTCTGGGTGTCCAGAGCATCTGGAGCACAAACTTGGGGTTTGAGCCCAGAGCGGGATTTGGGTTAAATCTGAGCTCAGGGTTTGAGCCCAGAGCTGGGTTTGGGTTAAATCTGAGATCAGGGTCTTGGTGTGCAGGGCATCCAGAGCACAAACTATGAGTTTGAGCCCAGAGCTGGATTTGGGTTAAATCTGAGCTTAGTCTGGGTGCCCAAGACATCCAGAGCATGAACTTGGGGTTTGAGGCCAGAGCAGGTTCCTTGGGCTGGGTCAAGGCTGCATCACGGGGAGCCCAGAGATGAGAGGAGAGGGGGAGGTGGTCCAGGACTCACAGGAACCTGTTTGTTCCCCAAGAGGCACATGCAAGCTCCTGATACAGCACCAGGAGTCTGATCTCTGCCTCTTTGCCAGACGGGTCCTGAGGGTGAGGTTTCCAAGGAGCCTGAAGTCGCACAAATCACACTCCCCGTTACAGGAGCTGGGAGCCACAGGGCCTTGAGTCCCTCTCAGATATCGGTTTACATCTCATGATTGGCCCAGGTTTGCATTTCCCTGCCCTGGGCACACTCAGGTGCCCTTGTGCAGCACTCTGCAGGCTCCTGACCCACATCCCCGCTGCTGTCCTGAGCCTGGCAGTGGGGCTGAGGGCTGCCACCCTGCTGGGATGGCACAGATCCATGTTTTCCTTGTGTGCCCAGCCCAGCCCCTGTGGCTCCAGGGACGGGGTTGTTTCTGCCCACGCCTATAGCAAAAGCAGAGATTTTGTGAACAAGCCTGCCCATGGCATTCCAAGGAAAACAGCTCGGCAGGATTACACTGAGGTATTTTCTTTGTCAATCTCGATCGAGATATTTGAACAGGAAAACCCAGTTTACATCAGTGGAACGTCCCAGGGGCTTTTGATTTCCTTACAAAGGAACACTGAGGTTTTAACTTTGGTGCAAGAGGAAGGTCCTGAAAGGATTCAGGGATTGTAATCACTCCTACCTCTTGCAGAAAAAGGCTGAATCCCATCCTGGCACCTGGGCTGGAACCCAAAGTGAACATTGCAGTACAGACAGGAGTTCACAGGGTGCTGTTCTTCCTCCTGGCATCAAACATCACAGAGCAAAGAGCACCCCAGCAACAATTCCAGGGAGCTGCAGCAGGGAATGAGCCTCTGCTGCTTAAATGGAGTGAAGCCCTTGCTGAGGACAAACATTCCCACTCAATAAATACATCCCAGGCCTTCTCTGGTGTCACATCTGCAAGAACCAGGCTTGAATCAGCAAGAATCTACAAGAACCAGGCAGTGAGCGCTGGCTCCTGGCTCATGCAGCAGCAGATGTGAGAATAAGGATGACAAAAGGGCTCTTTCACAGCTGTGTTAATGTCCCCATGCCTCAGTTTCCCTGTCTGTGTGATGCTGCCACCCAAAGAGCCCAGATTTTGTAAAGCCATCCCCTGTCCTTGGAGAAGGAGGCCACAGAACTGACAAGTGTCTTCCCAGGGGTAGGACTGATAGACAAAGCAAAACTGACTTTCCTCTGAGACTGAGCATGAAACCCTCACCAAAATCTCTTATCAGTGACCATTGACAGAAAGTCTGTTGGCTTTATCAGCGTGGTCTGGAGAAGGGCTTTGAGCCTGGCTCAGATAAATGAGGTGCCTCGCCACCTTGGGTAATCCCAGAATCTCAGAATGGTCCACGCCTGTGCCCAGGGGTGGTTTTCCACCCCTGGGAGATGCACGGGCTGGTGCAGCAGGGCCCATGGATGAGCCCCTGGCAGGGATTTTGGATGTTGTGCTGCAGGGAGGGCAGGCAGAGCTGCAGCAGAGGCTCCCGGTGAGCTCAGAGGGGCTGGGAGCCAAATCCCAGCCCGGAGCCCCCTCAGTGCTGTGGCTTTGGCCAGGCCACTCAGCTCTGCATCCTTCCCCTGCGCTGGAGGTGAGGCTGAAAAGGTGTACCCAAGGGCCAGTCTGGGGCTGAGTCTGCAGGTTTCTGTCATCCCCAGGGCCTTTGCTCAGACCTCTGTGGGATTCATGTCATCCCTCAGCAGATCCCCACCCCTACAATCAACGTCATGGGTTTGTTCTGGTTTGTTTTGCTGGATTTTAAACGAAAATCCTTGGCTCTGAGTTGATAACTGAAGCAGGGAGCTGTCAGGTTCTGTCGCAGCAAAGATCCCAAAAGACAAAGCCTCCATCTCAGGGGTGCCCTGCAGACACAACTGAGGCTGTTCCAGGAATTTTGCAGCATGGGAACCAACACGAAGCCACCAAACACTGCTCCAAGTCACTGTGCCAGGGTAACTAAACCAAGACTAAACCCCAGCCCTGCCAAAGCTCTCTCTCCTACAGGGCAGATCTGCCTTTCCCCCTGCACTTTGGGGTGTTTCTGAGCTGACTGCAGAGCGTTTTCCTTTTGCTGGAGAGTTTCTTACGCTCAGACCATGCTCAGTAACAGAAATAAGAAGCAGAACCCTCGGCACATCTCCACGTTCTCAGCAGAACCGATAGGGCTGCTCTTATCTCCAGCAGGGCAGGTCCCCTGAGCGGTGTTGAAAAGACTTTTATCAGATGCAGCGTAAGGAGAGTTCTCTCTGAGATGTGGCTCTGCAGCTCTGGCAGCAAAGTGGGGCTTCTGACTGAACCTCCTCTGGTTCTGTTTCGTGCTGGCTGAGGGAGCAGGACAAGGTCCTGTTTGTGGGGCTGGCAAGACAGGGCTGCTCCTTGGCCTTCCCGAAACGACTCCCTACTCCCCGAGCCAGAGGAAAGCCCTGTCAGAAATGGCCTAACGATCTTCTAATATTTCCCTGCAATTAAAGGGCACATCTGTCTCGCAGCCCCGTCCTCCTTCGCTAAAGCACAGACATGAACTAAACAGTCTGTCCTGTCGGCCTGGGGTAACAAAGGGGCCCATTCATAACGCAGCACTCGGCCACTTTGTGTGTGTGAAGTGAAAGAGAGTTTGCATTTGGAGAATAACCTGTGCTGGAGCGAGCAGGAGACTTCTGCTCTCATAAATCAATCTGCTTTCCCTGCTAATGGCCCGGCCTGCCTCCCAGTCCTGCCTGCAAGGAGCAGCAGCCACCCTGCAGAGAGCCAGCTCCAGAGGAACCTGCTGGCTGGGAAAGCTCTCGAGAGGATTAGAAAAATTGGTGTCAACCTGGGTTTTTCAAGGCAAGGAGGAGAAGGGGCTATCCCAGCCCAAGGAATTTGGGGGTCACCCCAGCGGCCTGAGCTGTGTCTGTCACTGGGCTGGCACTTCACACTGTCCCTTTGGTCACAGCCAGGGCTGCTCCTGCTCTTGTCTTGGCAGGAGAATGGGAGCACTGCAGAGCAAACCAGCCCAAACCAGCC
>VYXC01002731.1:0-46287 GCA_013397175.1 Platysteira castanea
GTGGAGATCTTTTGTTTCCATGAGGAGGCTCCGAGCACTGATTCTGATATCATCATGAAGGAAGTAGGACGTGGACGTACTGAAAGAATAGAGCGGAGACGCCTGTTTCATCGCCTGAGGGTGAAAAATCAGTATAAAAACTCCTCAAACATGGACAGCATTCGGTGAGCTGTGGGACTGTGGTGGGACAGACACCAAGTTCGGGACAGTATCACCCTGTGCCTGTTCCTAGGTCCGACACATCGATATTTCAGTGGTGGTGCTTTGTTTTTATTGCCATAAACTCTGTTGGTAATTTCATGTCCTGGGTTGAAGTGTATTCTGTTAACATCTTTGTGAGCTGTTGGAACCAGGCGGAGCAGTGTTTTCCCTGCCTTCTCCCTCTGTACTATCTCCTGNTAGCACATTTCAATAAATTGTTATTGTGTTTGCAATAATCTGGCTTTATTTATAACAATGCTTGTTCACAAATATAAGTTAAGCCTCAATATATTAAAATGGAAAAATTCTCTGAAAAGAGTTAAAGCTAAAACTAAGGAAAACCAGCTCTGTGGTGCGGACAAAAGGCGAACACTCCCCTGTGGTTTGAGATTAACATATACAAAAGCCGAATTTCTGGGGAACAAGAACGTATCTGGAACGTCTGTTCTCCACCCAAGATACAATGGACTGCCCGGCACTGGTGATGGGCAATAATTGCCCTCGCCCGGACCATCGAAACAAGCCATTAACACGGATGGACGATCTGCTCCACCTAGGAGACTCCATTGTCCCACCCAGAACTGAAAAGAAACACCCCGTAAAATCTTTGTTCTATCTAAAATTCTGAAGCGAGAAGGCTCCGGGACTATGTCATATGGCTAGAGGCGAGAAAAACAGTATAAATTTAGACTGATCCAAACCAACATCGGTGAACAGGGGAATTTGGTGTGCCAGGGGCCAGTTCCATGCAGTTCACCCAGCGTCGATTCCTAGGCTCGACGCTCTGCATTCCCTTCGATTGTGGCGGTTGTTTCTTATGCCGATATTTTGGCGACTTAATAAAACTTTTTTTTTTTTAATTATAAAAATTGGCTTTTCATTTATAACACCTATGTCTCTGACAAACTAGAACCTTCAGGAAAACTGCAAGAGTTAANCGATCTGCTCCACCTAGGAGACTCCATTGTCCCACCCAGAACTGAAAAGAAACACCCCGTAAAATCTTTGTTCTATCTAAAATTCTGAAGCGAGAAGGCTCCGGGACTATGTCATATGGCTAGAGGCGAGAAAAACAGTATAAATTTAGACTGATCCAAACCAACATCGGTGAACAGGGGAATTTGGTGTGCCAGGGGCCAGTTCCATGCAGTTCACCCAGCGTCGATTCCTAGGCTCGACGCTCTGCATTCCCTTCGATTGTGGCGGTTGTTTCTTATGCCGATATTTTGGCGACTTAATAAAACTTTTTTTTTTTTAATTATAAAAATTGGCTTTTCATTTATAACACCTATGTCTCTGACAAACTAGAACCTTCAGGAAAACTGCAAGAGTTAAATTAAAATTAAAAAAAAAAAATCAGCCACCAGCCTCTGCAGCCAACCTTAAAAACTGTTACCAGGAGCAGTTCACCCCCACTCAGTTCACAGAGTATACAGTGGGAGCACTATCCAGAGCTAGCTCAATAGCACTTGCAAGAAAAATAAAAAGCTGGTCTAGCTTTCACAGAGTTCAGTCAGACCCCCAGACTGTTTCAGGCAGTGCTGTGTCTCAATGCCAGAGGACAGAGACTGAGTCTAGAGACTCGGGTAAAGAAAAGGTAAAGGCAACAAACATGACCAAAGCAGCACATCTCCACTACCTTCCCTTGAGCAGTCTGGCAGCTTAAGAAGGAATTTCTCTTGTGAGGAACTTCCCCCTCTCCAAACAAAGAGCTGGAAAGAAAATCTCACCCGCAGCATTTGTTGGGCTACATCTCATTCGGAAATGACCACGAGTCCAGGTGGCACTGAAGGCGATTAACCGCCCCTGCTCACTCTCTAGTGACAAAACTATCTTGTCCATCAAACGCAAACTCTGTGAAGCGAAGCAGAACAGTTCTTGAATGCCACCAAGGGCCATACCCTAGCTCTCACGGCTGCCCATAGCATGGGACCATTCTGACAGGCAGCGCTCAACACTAAGACAGCAAACTTGGGTCCAGCTTCAGACAACCATTTGCAGGCAATTAGCTTTAAGCACTGCTTAACCAACTCCCTTGTTAGTCTGCAAAAAAACACAGGGGAAGCCCAGACCATTCACCTTAGGCAAGGCTCCCAGGAACCTGCACGAACTAGCCAGTGGGTTTGGGAACGAGTTCAAGAGAGAACACACAAGTCCCTATTGCCTCTTCATAAGCTTCTGTCCAACATAGCACAGCCCTAGGAAACTCAGCAGGACAGAGGCTACCATCGAGAAAGGATTAAAAGTCCTAGCACACACGTGCAACCTTCCCTTGCAGTCACCTTGTAATTCTCGCTCAGCAACAAGAGATTCAACTGAAAAGGTCACTAAAGTTTAACAAAAAACCCCAAAAAAGACACCTCTGCACAGCTGTTTGAAAAGCCCACCCTGAGTCTGCCCTGCCCCAGGTTGTAAAGGGTCCCACCCCTTCTGTATCTTCACTCTCTGTTTAGAGAAATCATCTCAGATCATTTCCCATGGGAGCTTCTTAATCACTAAATACCCATCACACTCCAACGAGGCTGCAGAGCTCCTTTGTGTCGGAAAATGAGACATTAGTGCCCACACCTGTAGCCTAACATGAGCCTAACACAGAACATAAACTGCTTGCCTTCCTGCCAAAACCAGCCAAACCACAATGCTCTCAGTGCCCTATTTCAGCTCAGACCTTCAGCGACTGGATGTCCTCAGACTCACCCTCAACCTCGGGACTCCAAGACTGACACATTTGCTACTGGAAAAGGGTATGACCTATCCTCTCTGCCTCTATGCTCTCAGATGGGCTACCCAAAGCCAGAGCACCACAACCCTTCCTCTCAGACATACCCGTTTTCTTGGCTAGTCCACACACAGGACCTACCCATACCTCCTTCCTGCCCAAATTCACCCCTTGGTGTTGCCTCTCAACTTCCATTTCCACAAGCAGAACCTCTGATGTTCAAGACAAGTTGTGATTTAGGCAGGCAGTAGAAGTGTTCTGTATTTGTAATTTAATTCACTCTCCTCCACATCCCACTGCAAGCTGTTTGCTAGCTGCTTTCTTCCAGCCCGGCCCTTCACTGTCAGATTAATCCATGGACAACCCCACCTGGCAAAATAGCTTCTCTGCTTCAAATCTGGGTTTGAAACCAAATCTTTGGCAGTCTTTTTCACCCCAGCTTAAGACACTTCAGGCCTTATTCAGCTCTTTCACTGCCTTTCTCCATGTCAATGCTACAAGGCTTCCTGGCCCTGCCTACTCTTTGTTGCATACTGCATTCAATAAACTTGCTCTAACTTGAGAGGAAAAAAAAAAGGTAACAATAAATAGGCATTGTGGGCCAGCACTTACAAAAACACGATCCACAAACCTTCCAAGTTCCCATTGCTTTGGGCTCACTTCAGCTTCTGCACTGGCTGAAGGAAAGCCTGGCACCCAGCCTCTCCGACTTTTCTCATCACCATCCTCAGGGGTTGGGGTGCACATAATAACGGAATAAACGGCCATAAGGATAAAAAAAAAGCATCCCAGAGGCATAGCTCCCCACGGAGCACCCAGAGCTCTTGGAAGAGCCATTAAGATGTGCCACTTGCAGGGTGACAAATTACTGAGGAAGGGTGAGTCATCCTCTTTGACTGCCCTCTGTGTCAGTCGTCAGAGAGGGAAGGCTGTTCCCGAGCTACTCAGAAATGGATAATGAGCTGCATGCGGCTCTCAGGAACCAGTCGGGGGCCAAACTAGGCACTAGGCCATGCCCCCTAGGCACTGTCTCAGAGAGGGCGGGGGGAAGTGGCGGCAAGCACAGCGTGGGGGACAAAAACACCAAGGAGTAAAAGCTAATAAAAAAATCCCCAAAATACTATTTTTTTCCCATCAGCGTGACTGAGTAAGGCAAGAGTAAGGTTTAAAAGCTCTTTATTTCTCTGCTAAGCTACCTGCAGTGGAGGGGTGGAGAACGGCGCGAAGCGAGATAAGGGGACAGGAAAGCGACCCAGGCTGGCACTGAGAGAGAGCCGAGAGATGGTCCTGAGGGCACAGACCCCGACACAGGGAACCACTCTTCGGGCTGGCACCAAGCCGTGTCCCGTCGGAAGAAGCTGACCTTACATGCAGCCTGCTGAGGCACCGGCGGTGCGTGTGCCCACCTGCCTGCTCATGGAAAGGGGGAACACGCAGCCCCCCGCCCCCTCATGAAAAGATAGAAAGCCGCTCCCTGCCCTGCACCCACTTCAGCCCCTTTAGCAGCTTCCCCTCGAAGTAAGGGGCACTAACAAGCCCCTTACCTCAAGGAGCTTACATCAAAAAGCCTCCCAGGCACGTGATACAGGTACAGCATCAGCATTTGACAGTTTTTCAAGAGAGAAGGAGGCATTTCCCTTTTAAAGCCCCAGAACTGGAGGGTGGTTTTAGGGTAGGAAAGAGCTTGTGGGAGAAGGCACACAAGGAACACAGGCGGAGCTCCCAAATGCTGGTGTGGAGGTACTGGAGACCTCTCTGTGCCAGAGGCTGACAGGAGACATGGGGGAATTCCCTGTGTGATGAAGACTTCACACCAGGCTCACTTACCTGGAAGGAGAGATGGGGCTCTGCTAATGGTAGGCAGCAGGTTTTGGAGTATGGACTGTCAGCATTAGCACAGGCTGAGCAAGCAGCCTGTGTGGACAGGCTCCCCCATATGGAAACACAATTCCTTCCCTCCTCTGTGAGCTTGAAATGAATACCAAACAGCTGTCACCCTGTGTAATCCCTCCTCTGAGTCCCTTTCCCTGTCCCAAACCTTTCTCAGTCCAGCAGCTGTTTTCTGAAGAGCCGTGGAAACCCTGCCCATCTCTGTCCATGCCTGCAGCTGTCCTGCCCCATTCCTGTGCCCTCCTTCCCATGTTTGGCAGCCCTGGGCACTCACCACTGCAAGATGGTCCCACAGTCCTGTGAGGGCAGGCAACCTGTGCCTCCTCTGTGGTCCACAGCTCTCACACAGCTCCCCTTGCAGACCTGTGTGGGTTCCTGCACTGCCTTTTTCAGATTGCCAGCTCTTCTGGATGTAGTAAGTTGGCTTCAAGACGCCCGATTTCAGCAGTAGGAGCAGACAACCCTGAGCATGTTAGGAACTGGTTCTGTGGCCTCATCCCCACTACATTCCTTACACAACACAGATCCTGTCAGTGCCACTCTGGCTGTCAGTATGTGTACACGAACAGTAGTGTAGTGATGAGTGAGGGATCTAAACACGCAAATGTCAAAATCTTTTTATTTACAACAGTCTCCAAAAATCAAGGAACACTGAAAATAGTGAGGGCAGGAGACAACTTACAAAAGTGACACGCATACATTGGGAATTGTGCTACATCACTCTGAGAACTGACATTTTAAGGTCTGCACACAATGTGGTGGAATGGCAGTACCCTCCCTCCCTCTGTCCATGGGGTGCTCACACCTCTTCTCCCCTTGTATTTTGAACCATCCTCCCACCCATTTGTTCTGCTTCTGCCTCCAAACCTTTCTGTTTATCTGATTGTTGCTCTGCCTCTGGTCCTGGTCACTGGCCCCCACCTCCCTTCAGCAACTGCCCAAAGGAGGAGCAGAGAGGAAAAAGCCAAAAACCTCTGTCCTCAGGACAGAGACAGGCATTGAAAGATGTCTAGCTCTGGAACCCCGGGTACTAGCCCAGGGCAGAGTAGTTAGCAAAAGCCTTTGAAATATCTGTGAACTATGGCTTACATGCTATCTGGGGTGAGGAGTGATTTTCGAAGAAGTAACCAAGAGACTGTCCTGTCTGGCTGCAAATCAATCTGCACAGCTTCCTTGGTGGACAGTATGGGAGGATTTATATGTGTCATGGGGTTAAACAAAAAGCCTTTTATAACCTTCCAGAAGGGCAGGCTGCTCTGCTACAGAAGTTCAGAGCAGGATAAGCTAAAAGACTTAGACACTGTGACATAAAGCAACATACCAATTTGTTCCAGTGAAGGCAAAGCCAAGGTGTTTGGAGACCATTGCCTCCAGATTACTGTATCAATGGTCCCAGTAGATCTCCAAGTGTCAACATGTCCTTCTCCTTGGGCATATTTCTCAGGCTGCCTTTGCTCTGGCATATTTTCAGATCCAGCAGGAACTGAGAAACACAGTCCAGCTCAGCCACTGATTCCTTTCAGAATCTGCAGCCTTGGCAATTGCTGAGGTCAGTAGCCAAACCTGATGCCCCAGCTGCCCAAACCCAGCACGAGAGGCACCACAACATAAAGAAACAAACAGAATGAGGAATCATGGATCTTTTCCTTCCTCTGATGCTGATTTCTGCACAGCACATCAACTCTGTTCCTCCCTGCTCCAAAGCTTATGTGGACAGGGCTGTTGTGAGTGGGGACTCTTTCTCTGAGTGTCCACAGCCATGGGGAGCCCTGGACTCACTCAGTAGCTCCACTGAAGGCAAAGAGCAGTCACACCATCTCTGTGCATGAATCCCAGAGCTTCAGCACCAAGGAGCAGTGTCCTTCTGCTACTGCCCTGCACTTGCAGGGAGAGAACTTCTGGGCAGGACAAGACCCACTCTATTTTGTAAGAAACTGCATAGTTCCAGAATGACCCCCTCCTGAAGCATTAACCTAACTTTTCAGAGCTTAAGCCTCAAACCAGGATTTACTAGAAATAAAGGAGTGGGCTGTTAACAGGCACATTCCACTGGCATGTGCTAACTGAAAGTCCATGTATGCTTTTTAAATGCACCAAGATAATTTTGAAATGGAAAATCAGAGCATTTTCTTCCAAGAAAGACTGATCTGATATGTTCTGTTTAGAAACATCAAAACTGAAAGCTTTTTGTGAAGCTGTTTAACTCCCTGGCTTCCTCTGCCTAAGGAAAGTCTCCTTGAGACTTCTCCAGCCACTTTCAGTCCAGACTTTGTGAGCACCTTAGTCACGAACATGTACTACGGAGAAGGCTGAACCTTGCTCAGCAAGAAAACAGGGCCCAGGAGATGGCCTGTGAAACAGAGGAGTCATCAGAGAAAGAAGATAGGCAGAGATATGGGAGGAATTGTTTGAGGTGAACATCTGCTCCTGGCACAGCACCAGACAGGTGAGGCCTTGCTTTTCATTGTTAGGAGCATCTGCCTTGGAGCACCAATTCCCAGCAGGGCTGTAGCCCCACCTCCACACTTGCTCAGATAAAGCCATCCCTTTTCTTACCTCTATAACTTTATGAGTAGTCTGTAAGCACAAGGATGACACTGCCTACATGGACGTGGATGTATATATCTGCTACTCATTTGTTGTCTGCAGAGATGCTTGGGGAGATCAGGATGTAAGTGTTTTGTGGAAGGCTGGGCCCCACCTTTAAGTCTCTTTCACTCCACAGCATTTGGAGATAGCACCAGCCACCCTGACCACAGAGCTGTGGAGGGTGAAGTGGTGATGGGGCAAATGTCTAGTTAGATCTTAAGCCAAGTGTTATGACTGTGTTTAATCAGGGTCTCAGGTTACAACATTCAGTGAGTCCTTGCAGTGTAAAACATCACCTAGAATCCTCTACTGGCTCTTCTGCCATCCTGATACATCTGGTGTAAGTTCCTCCTCCTCTCCTTGCCTCAGTTTTCCTTCCTGGAGGGGCATAATCTCCTCAATATGCCTTTGTGAATCATTTGCACTTATCTTGGTCTCCCCTCTTCCTTCTGAATCGTTCCAGCCATTGCATTCCCAGTATCACTTTGGGCAACAAAGGGCAAGGTGATGCCCTGCTTCTGCTATTGCCAGCTAGTCCTTCTACACTGAGGGAGCCTGAGCTGGTTGGAGAGGAGGAGAGAAAACATCCTTTCCCCTATCTGCTCCAGAAAACAGGATGGATCCTGTCAGGTGCCAAGAACTCTTGTTATTTTTGTCTGCAGATCAGACACTGCCAGATCATACCCAAGAGATATAAAAGGTTTCCCTCTACTTTGAAATTAATCTTTGCCTCCCCATAGCAGCTGAATGAGTGTTCCCAGCATGGTGTGTCCAGAATCACACTGGAGGTGAGGGGTTGATGTAGCCTCTCCATAGTGAGGACAAACATAGGATACCAGGGGCTTACATAGGCTTTCAACTTTGCAGCATTCAAAGCACACCTGTGCCTTTTCTTAGAGACCTTTAAAGGTTTCTTCATACATATAGAAGGAGGACCCTCCTCTAAGGGTGCCCTTAGCACCTTATTCTCTTGTCTGGTGACCTGGAAATATCCATCAGCTTTAATCACCCAAAAGAGGTTTGAAGTGTTTCCTAAGTTCAAGTCAAGCCACCAGGCAGAGCATCCTTGGCAACAGCACTAGGGATACCTTGGCCTCCCCTGCAGCACCTGCATAGCCACACAGGTCCCAGGGGGCTGTATATCATCAGCACTCTTGCCCTCTCCAGTCACTGTCACTTAGGAGTGCTCAGGGCACCATCAAGAGTTAAATCTGGAGCACAGACAGGGAACAGCATGGCTTACAGATCAAGGATGGGGCTGAACTGTGCACAGCAGCCATCAAAGCAGCACAGCTTAAGGACAGTCAAAAATCCTTTCCAGAACCATTTATTCATGGGCACAGGGTTCATTATGAAGGAGCTGGTGCAGATTAGAGGTGGGTGCCAAGAATCATTTAACACTTTGTAGAAAGGGATAACTCAGCTCAGAATAGCAAGGAGAAACAGGTCTGCTCTACTTGCCTTCTCACGACCCTCACTGCCTCCAGCAGGATTGCTCTGGAGTCCTGAAAACAGTGAGAACTCCCTCCAGCTTGGGGAACCTTGGGGACACCTTGGGGAACCTACTTTAGAAACAAATATTTGATCCAGTTTCACAGGGATGACGCAGTGTGAAGGTGCAAGACTGGCAGGGATCAGAGCAGGGATGCACTGAGCCAAGTAGCAGCAGCTCAGTCTCCCAGCAGCACAGGCCCCACAACTTGGCTGGCAATGGGGCTGGGCTTCCTGGAATTTTCGTCTTAAAAAGAGGGGTTGATGCAGACAGATAACACAAAGCCACCAGGACATGGAATCTGCAAAGAAAAGGAATCAGGCTGCTTCCTAGCCACATTACTGGCACCTGTTGCGCTGGTCCAGCCTGAGGATTTCAGGCTGAAAGTGTTTGACGGCAGCCAGTGGGTGGATTTCCCCGCCCTCGACAGTGGGTCTGAGGGCAAGTCTGAGGAAAAGACGGGCGTGTAGGCCGCGCCCCCACTGGAATGCCACTCCAGGCTGGGTCACCGCCCTCTATTCTGGCAGTTTTTATGTTCATCATAAGTCTCTTGATATGTTATTGGTTCTTCCCTGTTGCTCCCGCCTCCCAGGTTTTCCCATTGGTTTTCCCTCGATCATCCCACATTATGTAATCACTATGTTTATTCATGAACTCCTTATGAATATGTTAATACTTGCTAGAAAGTTCTTGACAGTTAGTCCCCTCATTGGTTCATTTGAATTGTACCCTCCCCTCAGACCGTGTTATTGGCCAGCTGTCATCCCTCGTCATTCCCCTATTGGTTCTCTCCCTCTGTACCGCCCCTCTCCGCCCCCCTTTATCCATCTGTGCAACTTCTGCTCGGGGCTCTTCGTAGCTCAGCTCTCCAGGTGCTCAGTTCTCCCAGCTTCTTGGGGTCGGGGAATAAAGTCCGGTGTTGCTGCTACTTTGAGTCCTTCCTTCTCTCCTTTGCCTCTGCTCTACACAATCATGCTTCAGGCACCCTTGTAAATAGCGGTTAATGCATCTCCCAGTGGGCCTGACTCTCCCCTTCTGCCAAGGATCAGATGTGCTGTATATCAATGCACACTTAGCTATTTCAATTTTAAAAATATGATAGAATCAGTGATGTACTTGTTAATGGCACCAGTTTGTGATTTCATTTTACTTTAATATAAACCATCTGAGACAGCAGACAGAGCAGACAGTACAGAGCAGACAGCAGCTGCAGCTCTGCTGCCCTCAGGTCTCCACACAGGAGGGTGTCTCTGAGCTGCCAAAGAGGATGCTGTGCATACCACCAGGCATGGGCTCTACCTAGCCCCAGGAGTTACCTTGTCCTCAGGCTCAGAGCTGACCCTTATGACCAAAGAGCTCTGCAGGGACCTCAGGGCTCTCTGTTTTCTCTCCACCAGGAAGAGCAGAGGCAGTGACTGGTGAGGTGACCAGGGGGCAACTGGGCATTTAAACTGCCTTGACCTCATTACTGAGATGAGGGAGAGGAGGGCAGGCTGCCGAGGGCACCATCTGCTTCCTGATGGCTGTTCACAGACACATGAGATCCCAGTACAAGATGCATTGTCTCTCCAGAAGGAAGGGAAAAGCCACGTGTCCCAGTGCTCTTGAATGATGAAAGCAGGTCACTGCAGGTGGTGCCACCCAACAGCTCTAGTTTGGATCCCGAAATGACACCCATAAGAGCTCCTGTGCAGCAAGTTCACTGCTGGTCTGGCTTGGGTACAGGGCCTGCCAAAGGGATCCAGACAACCCTGTTCCCCAGGCCTGTCCAACAGCTCACTGCTGTTCTTGAAGGCTCAAGTAACAAGGCACAGGCTTGGTGTGGGAGTAGGACATCACCTCAAGAGTCATCATTGTCATGCTGACCCTGGACAAGTGGAGAGGAAGGACAGAAGGAAGGGTTTTTGAAAGGATCAGATTCTTCCCAAATTCTCCCCTTTTAGCTTTGTGGTTCCAGAAAGCCCTGTTTGTTAAAAGTAAATTAAAAGAACAAGAAAAGAAGAAAAGAAAAAAGAAAAGCAGAAAGAAAACTGAGAGAAGGAAACCTCCTCCTCTCCTTCTCATGGGCTGAGGTATTCCCTGGGCAGCCCTCACTGTCCATCATCCATCCATCACCACCCAAAATAAACACAAGTTTAGAGCAAAACCCATTAGAAAATAAAGTGCATCTGGAGTTGAAAAACTTCTGGAAAAAAGGGACTTTTTTTCCTCTTTTTTTTCTTACAAAAAATATTCTTTAAAAAGAAAAGAAAAAAGGAAGGGAGCAAGAGGACTGAGCATGTGGCTCTTGGCCTGGGGTCTACAGGGCTGTCCCGCTGGGGAGGGGGATCTTAAATCCGCTTTTCAGCAGGGCAAGGCAGATGCAGAGACCCAGTAGGCCAGCCAGGAGCACCCCCAGCACAGCCTTGAGGCAGGAAGTCCTGCTGCGGGTGAAGGTGCCAGGCCCCATGATGCTCAGCAGGGCTGTGCTCACAGTTAACGTGTACAGGATGGAGACTCCAGTGTTGAGGGCCACGATCTTCCCAAACTTAGCGAAGGGGGCAATGATGCAAAAAAACAGCGGCACGGTGGCGATCACGGTGGTAACGGCACTCGAGACGATTGCCACGCCCACATGCCGGACTGCTTCCATTGTCCTCCACTGTCGGCACACTGTGGGGTCCTGGTGGAAGGGACAGCAGTGTTAGCCGAACAGCACATGGGGCTACACTGATATTTTAGGCTTTGAGAGGGTGGCTTAGTTCACAGAATCCCCATCCAGGTCAAACAGGCTGCCTGAGTGCAGCTCAGACAGTTTGTGCAGCCTCTGAGCACCCTGAACTAAGAGCCATAGGGTTAAAACCCAGCAGAGGCAAAGACTGCTGGATTTTGTGCCTCCTTTCCACCACATCAGACTGATTGCTGGGCCTACACAACACAGGCACTGCAGGCAGACACTACACCTGGCAACAGAGATCCCAAGTTTTTGTGGAGTCCATCTTTCCAATGAGACAAAAGATGTTAACAAGGCCAGAGATGAGCTGGGGGTCCAGCAAAGCAATTTTCAGAGGTTACAGAATTAGTATAGAGCTGTTCCAGTACATACTGTCTTCACTTGGACATGAAAGGAGGTTGCTTTGGATGCAGCTGTGGCCAGCAAGAAAGGGACAACCATGTGAGTTGGACCCTCATCTGAGTTTACTGTACTCAGGTACACCAGCTCACAGTCTGAGCAGTCAGCTGGACAAGCAGCAAATAGCACACCCCAGGGATGCTCTGAGGCTGCCAGGACATATCCCCCCTTGCCTATTGTGTGTCCTGCATCACAGCTGAGTGGCATGGGAGGGCACAAGAGGAATGAATTCAAGGCTGTAGGAAGAACAGAGCTCACCTCTGCCGGGTGGAGTGGCAGGTTCTCCCCTGCCAGCAGGTAGCCCTCCACCAAGTGCACGCAGTAATCAACAGAGGAGCCAACGAGGATGGAGAGGGAAATGGCTTCCACAGCTCCCATTTCCCAGCCAGACCAGTACATGATGGTCACCACAAGGCAGACAACTCCTGTGTGAGGAAGGTGTTGTTAGGCAAATGTAAAGGACTCTGGGACTGCTGCCCAAGCCTACTGATAGAAGTCAGTCCCTGGGGAGTTTGGAATCATACCCTGCAGGTCTGTGTGCCAGCCAGCCTGAATGCTGTACACACTCCCCCTGCCATAGAAAAAAACACATCCCTCACCTTCCCTCAGCACAGGGACCATTCCATAAGGTGATCAGACGTGCTGGGGCTAATGGAACACCTAGTTAAATATCAGGCAAAATGACAGACTGATGCCAACCTAGACTAACTCTTGCTAAATTAATCCAAGCCCAGACAAGTGTCTGTGTGTGCACACAAGCACCATAAGGAAGTGAGCCTGCTGTTTTGCTTGCTGGAGTTAACACAGAGGCTGAGCACACTTTTTAGAAGGCAAGAGTACTGTTAGTTTGTGAGTTGTATGTGGGAGACTAAGTGGTTTCAGAATGATAGATTTGATTTTTAAACTGAGAAGTTTAGCAACACACTTAGACAACAATATCATCAAATCACCAGCCAGGGAGAGGAAACTATTTACAAATTTGCTTCAAATATGAAAAAACTGGTAAGATACTCAGCTTTTAACATCTCCCACTGCTTGGAAACAGCAGCCATGGTGCAAGTTCTTGGAAAGTAGTGCACTGTTTATTCAGAGCATGTGGGACTTAATCACATTGTTATACAAAATAGGTATGGGATGATACAAAATACGATGGCATTTGTGTAGCTAAAACCCTTATTTAAACAAATAGAAGGGATTGTGTAGATAAAACACACTGGGAATTAGACACACAAATCTACTTTCCCAATGAGGTTCCTGTGCATTTGTTGAGAGTTTCTTCTGTTCACTTAGCCAGTCTGTTCTCCAGGACAGGCTCTCGGAAAGCCAAAAGGGTTTACACAGAAGATGGGCAATTCAGTTCAAATTGCCAGAGAATCAGCAGTGCCACAATCCACCAATTTCGGGAAAAGTGAAAGCCTGACACATTGGAATTGGTGTTTTTACCTAAGATGCTGAGCAGCACTGGCAGCAGGAGGAGGATATGTGTGGTGAACACTGCCACAGCAGCCACACAGATGACCAGCGAGAAGACAAGACCATATAGGGCACTCTGCACTCCTGAAAGAAAACAGCCAGCTGATTTGAATCCTGGAGGTGACAGCTGGGATGAGAAAGGCACCATGTTCCTGCTGGCAACAGGGCAGGCAGGGACTCACACTAGGGAAGATGGGAAGAGGAGGATGAAAGTGGGAAGAAGGTTTCTTGAATCTAGCATCAGCAGGGCTGAGTCCTTTCCCTTACCTATTTCCTTGGGCTTTGCCTAATTTTGACAATACACATTGCGTAGGGCAGGAACAGGCTTTAGGAGTTTGCACAGCAATGGCAAGGTGCTGCAGATATGCCCACCATATGGGACAGAGTGTGCTGTGAAGATGTATCAGAGAGCATGGGTTGCCCAGGGAGAGAAACACAACAGTCACTTGCCTATTATCTCCATGAAAATCTGCTTCCAGTGCTCACAGGTCTGGAAACCATGCCGGAGAGCAGAGCCCTCAGGGAAGAGTTGGAGTTGCTGCTGCAGGAATGTCTCCCATTTCAGATAGTCAGCATATGTCTGGAAGGACGATTTCCCCTTGTAGGTTGTCTGTAACAAGATAAACACATCACTCATATCCTGCTCTTTGGGCAGGGTATGCATGGCAAGGGAAAGGGCAGAACAAGCTAGCTCAAGTGGCTGCACCAGGCAGAACTGGCAGTGGCATTTGGGCAAATCTGCCACCAGCTTTTTGCCTGAGCTAATTGTGGTGTAAGCAGCCACTTCTACCAACTTGTGAGTGTAGGCATCTGTCTGCAACAAACGCTAATAAACACTAAATTATGGCTGCAAATGAAAAGCGGCCAGTGCAGAAAGAGCAGAACTAAATCGCCAGAAGTCACAAGATGAAACTGTCACCAGAATGGCAATGTCACCAGGTGATGCCATGTGCTCACCGATTCAAAGGCCATGGAGATCCACTGCACCTTCCCATCCTTCACCCCCACTGCCCCGTGAGAGAGCTGTCCAGGCAGCAGTTTTGGCTCAGGGATATTCTTGCACTCGGGGTGCAACATCTGCAGAAAGGAGGAGATGCTGTAACCTGAAGAGAAAGAAAGAGCAAGGGATGGAGGACAGAAGAGGGAAAGGAAGCACACTGGAGTAAGGAAATGAAAAAAACTCCAATCAACAACCCAAAATGAGAGCCCCAAGAGAGTAGCAGGCCCTATTTGTCAGCAGCTGCTTCCCCTTGCCATTCTGGTTCGCTAAAGCCCTTGAGGTCTCGGCATCACAGCTCTCAGCTGCTGTAGCTTGAAAGGACGCTCTGTGCCATCAGCATGGGACAGGACGCTGCCACTGCTGTTTGTCCCCAGCTGTCAGGAAGCACCACAAAGAGCAAGTGCTGAGGGCTGTCTGCCTGGCCCAGCAGGGATTTGCTCCAGGCATGAAATTGGCTTTTGGCCTGAAGCCAATATACACTTCCTAGGCTCAGCTCCACAACCCTGTGACCTCTGAATTTGGGAGAGATGGTCACTGGTCAGGTATGCAAAGCCACAGAGACAGTGAGTAGCCTCACTGCAACGAGACCAGGTGTGATTTCATCATTATTCAGGAGCTACTAAGAAGATATTTACTGAATCCTAAGTTTGTATCTCAAGCAATACCCATGACTGGAAAGAACAAATGCAATTCTGTTCTTATCTTTCTGGATTAAATCCCAAAGAGTATACCCAGTGTCTCTGGCATTAAAGAGACTATTTTTCTTTCTTTCTGTCCCAAAAGCACAGCCAATGACATGTTCTAGAAGGGTCAAGCTGCCTTGGGGAGAAAAGGAGACAGCAAGAAGCCGTCACCCTTTCTGGTTTGCTGTTGAGGACCTCCCAGCCCAAGCAAGCACAGGTAGGGCTGCAGAGGAGTTAGTCTAACCTACCCGAGGGCAGGCACTGAGCCCCTCCGGGCTTCACCAGCTCAGAGTTGCTGGCAATGGCTTTGCAGAGGCGGCACAGGTTGCCAATCTCTTTGAAGAGGTCAAAGCTGTCATCGTAGATAACACTGCCCTTTCACAAGGAGACACAAGGACAAGAGCACCACACGTGAGACATACACACAGCAACTGGCACTGCAGCTTCCTGCCCACTCCACTGCCTGCATTTCTCACTGCCCCTTCAGAGCAAATAGGCAAAGGCTGATTCTGCACAGTACCCCCAAATCACAGGGCAGGAAGAACAGCAGAAAGCTGAAGTGCATCAGCCAAGCTAAGCATTATTTTTCTAGAGAAAGATTGTCATGCGTCAAGGTATCAGATCTCAGAGATAAGCTGTTTCTAGAAAAGTTACCTTTAGTAACCTTTCCCTAGAGTAATCAATTTTTATTTTTTGCTAATACTTCATAACAAGATATATATTATAGAAAAACATCAGTTCCCTCAGTCTTGAATTTGTAGTGAGATTTTGTACTGAGCTCAAGATGGGTTTGTTTCTAAAATCCTTGAGAAAGCCAGATTTAGACTCAAAATTAGAAGGTTATATATTGCACTCAGAGGGATTTTCTGAAAAGTCTGAAGTGTTTTTTTCAGTAAGGACTTCCTGATCTCCATTATGTTGTCAGTTTGCTAAAACAGAACTGTACTGGCTCACCACAATGCTACCACCTCTGCCCTTCCATCTGTCCAGACTGCTGGACCACCCTTGGCTGTGGGTATTAACTAAACACCATCCAGGGAGCCTGTGCCTCGCTCGCCAGCCCCGAGGATGCCTGCCCAGCATGCCAGACCACGTGTACCATGTCTCCGATGACGTGGTTGTCCGGGCGTCTTGTGCGATTAACGCCTCTGATTCCAAACACTACAAACACCATGGCTCCAGTGTCTACCAGTGGCCGCACTGCTGGCTTCCCGCAGCCTGTGTTCATGCATGGATTAAATCCAGACATGGCCGACAGCTTTGCTTTGGGTGCTGTTGTCAAATACAGAGTAAAGGTTGGTTACGTTAGATGGCAAAAAAAGGTCTGATTCTCTGGACCTTGGCACGTTTGAACAGGGCCTCCTCATCAGCTTACCTTTCTCACTGGGAACATACAGGATGCCTTTGGTGGGTCCATCTGGGCTAGAGCTGAGCAGACAGCCTGGAGGTGCCACACACACTCGGCCATGGTAAGGGGGCTTGTGCGACTGGGCAAAATACAGTTTCCTGTGCAGCAGAGAAGGTTTGTTATGGGGGACCAGAAGTAGAGAAGATGAAGCATCCAAAGTATTACATATAAAAAAGAAATATTTTTTATTTTTTAGTAAAGTATTACATGTAAACAGACATTCTCAGGGACAGAAGGGAAAGGTGAACATCTGCAGACCTGTATCCCTAGCCATTGCATATTCTGTGCTGCCCGTTCAGCCCCAGAGTTCAGGTGGGTAAAGGCAAGAACCAGATCAGCAGCGTCTTTTTGCCACCCAAAGAAGCCCCCAGTCACAGTCTCTCAAGCCTTTGGCATGTTAATGATGCCATGGGCCTGCAAAGTGACTGCAGAGATAGGGCATATATGCAGCAAAGCAAATTCTAGGGCCAGGGATCACTGACTGAGAGCAGGACTAGCACTGGCCATCAGGCATCTCACATCAGCCTCTCAGCTGTGCTGTTTCTGCTGCCTTGTCCTGATTGGGTTTTGGAAGGTTACCGTGTTCGCTGCTGCTCCTTGGAGGCCACGTAGAAACTGAAGTCGAACTTCCAGCCCTTCTTGGTGTCACAGGACAAAGTGGTCATCATCCACTTCCTGGGGCTCATCTGCTTAAGCAGCCCTACTGTGGACACACAAGCTGTCAGCTTCCTGGTGAAGTTACCGAAAGGCACTCTATACACCTAAGCAATGGATTAATGAAAACAGACACTTAACTCCACAGGGTTGCAGCCTGTTACACATTAGCATCACACTCTCCCCTCCTCCCTGAGCACTGGCACAGCCACACAGAATGAGCACTGCAGGCACAGCCCCAGCCAGCCCCTTCCCAGCAATGGCCAGTGTGTGAAGAGCCCCTCAGCACCCCCGTTCCCAGTGGCCTAGGCTGAATGGTGGCTGCTCTGCCTGGGGTGAGGGACATCTGCTCTCGTGACACCCATGGTTCTGCTCCCATTGCTGACAGTCACCTCACAACCGCAACAGGTGAAATCTTGTGGCACTCAAAGGTATCATCTTGGATGATGCCAAGCACAATGCCTTCTGTATTAACTACCCTACTACAGTGCCCTGAAAATGTCACCCAGGGCTACACAGGACCCCATGGAGAGACAGGAGGAGGCTCTAATGCTCACCTGCTGAGTGCTGCACTCTTGCTAGAGGGGTCCAACATCCTGGACTGACTTACCTGGAATGAAGGCACCTCCCCGTCTCCTGGTGACACCATCTGCCAGGGTGCAGGGACACTGGCATTGAGTGAGAATCTGTAGATGGCTGGTCTTCCCTTGCTCCAGGACTTGGAGATATACACAGTCCCCTGGAGCTCTGAAGAAAACAGAGGGCATGAGGTTTGGTGGTACTTCTCAATCAGTAAGTCCTACAGACATGGGCAGAGCAAAGGAGGGTTCTTCTGGTCTGCCGTCTGCTCTGGGACAGCAGGCACAGCCTCTGTCTTCTGGCAGCACAGCACACCTTTCAAAGGCTCTCACAAATACATGCTGAGATGCAGTAATTCCTGATGGCTTATTGATTCATGCTATCTTGGGATCTGGCCCAATAACTGTTTTATCCTCAAAATCCCCTGCAAACAGGCTGAATTTATTCTCCTCGAGACCTGCCAACAAGGTTGTGAACAGGCGTGGGATGTGAAAGCTTGGAGTTCCTAGCCCTGTATTCAGATCAGACAGATGTGACACTAGACTGTACTGCCACCTGGGTTATAGGACCATGTCCTAGAGAGCAGTAGGTATTAGGGAAAGGGGATTTTAAAGATGCCCTGTACATCCAGCACCAACCTAGGGCTCAGTGGGGCAGGCTCTGAAGAGAATTATTGCCTGTCAGCTATTCAGAGAGCATGTGGTTTAGTTTCTACCCCAGTGGATCCTTGGGCCCTGGCCCCAAAGGTGGTCAGAGTCATCATGCCCCACTCACCTTGCTGCCCTGTGTCACTCATGCTGCCTTTGCTTCCCCAAGGTGACCCTGAGCCCCTCTTCTTTTTTTCCAAGGAAGTTCGGATGTTGTTCTGCAAACTGTGGGGCTTTTCCTGAAACAAACCTGTCCCACAAGGTTAGTCAGGGAGGAAAGAGTGAACAGCATGAGCAAAGACGTACCAGCCCTGTGCACACCACAGACTGCTGATGAACACCAAACCCTGCGCAGGCAACACCGTGCCACAGACCCTCAGCTGAGCACTGACATGAGACCAGCACTTATGAGTAAAAGTAGTCAGTTTTCATGGTCTATGAAGGGATTCCTCCAGAAGAAATACAGTTCATGGCTAAAGCAGGAAATACTTTTCTAAATACTCCACTCCTACAGGCAACAACCATCCCGCTCCCAATGTGTGCCTCCTTTCCACAGGGTCCATCCAACGTCGAATGAGATATTTGAACATTGTAGGCGTCAGCCTCACATTTCAGGTCCTCCAGTCCAGGGCTTAGGCCAGGCTGGGCTGCACCCACCATGGTTTGGGGACCAGCATTCTCACCTGAGCAGGTAATGCAAGAGATGCCTTCAGCACTCAGGTTGTATTTCAGGTCCAGTAGCACCTGGATGTTTGTGTCTGGCCGGAACAAGACTGGAGCACGGCTAGCTGGATGGAGGCGGCTAGCAAAGAATATGGACAGGAGCAAAACAAGAAGAAAGAGGCCTGCAAGAAGAAACCTGGGTAAGTGTGGGACCCTACATGCACTTCACACTTCAGACATACTCAGAGACCAGGCATGTGGTAGAAAGATGGTATTTTCAGCTGGAAAAAGAAGCCACTAAAGCACACTGGCAGCTGGGCTTTCTTGTAATAAGCCCCATGCCTGGAAAAAACTCCATCAGGATTTGCCACTTTAGATCTGAGTGAGAAGAAAGGGATGGAAAAGTCCCTTAGGAGTGACTGTTTTGGGAGCACTCTTCCACTGTGTTAGAAGCCATTTACCATGGCCCTTTTCCCAGCTCTTGTCACTAATAATCAAGGCTTGAAGACTGATTGAAATGTCAAGGCCTCTAAAATCCATGTAGATGTAATACCCGCCTCCTTCCTTACCCACAATCACCCATCTGCTCTTCACTGCAGACCACAGCACCCAGTGTTCCAGCAGCTCCTGCAGGTGAGTTATCAAGTGATCCTGGTTACTCTTCTCTGCAGAGAGCTGCAGATTTTCTGGCATCACAGACACCAAGGGGACATCCCCCATTTCCAGGGAGACTAGAATAGAGAGAAATCAAAAGCAGTCTCAGTGTCACAAGTGTCTCTTAGAGCTCTCTGCTCTCTTTTATCAAATCTTCTGCAAGGTGCTGTACAACTCACTCAAGCTAAAGAGATGGAGCAAGACCCTGGCAGAGGCAGCGACTCACAGAATGTTATAAGAAGTATCTTTGTCAAGTCACTGCCATGCACCAGCTACACTTCTAAATCCATAGCTCTGTCAAAATCTATGCTTCAGGCTATTCCTTCCTCTACCAAACCCCACACTGTCCATAAGGTCACAGGGACACTGCATGCTTCTTGGGCCAAGCAGAATTTGTCCCCGTCCCACTAAATACGTCTTACTGCTAATTATACACAGCTGACTTCTTCCTGACTGCAGCCTGGCTCCTCCAGAGCTCTTCTCTCCAGATCAGGGATGCCAAGGGCACTGCCCCCTTCTCTGTGTGTGAGAAGTGGGCACTTGCTGTAGTGGGATGAAGCACGCCTGGCACACCATACAGCCAACCTACAAACCATGCTTGGTCACTGACTGGAATAAGCTGCTTTGCTTCTTCACAGTTCCCTGATGCCCAGGGGCCCTGGAGGAAAACATCCTGCTGTTTGCAGGGAAGGGAGGGATTATTTCCATACATCACCACTGCATGTGGCTCTGGCATACTAAGGAGAACTCTTGCAGCACAGAGCCAGAGCTTCTCCGCCTGCCTGTCAAGGGCATCTCAGAGCCTACTCTGCAGCAAGGGCTCTGCACATGCCTTGGAACTGATTCAGTTACTCCAGTGCCAGTTTGCTTCTAGGCCTGAAAGATACTCACTGCCCAGACCACTTCTGCTGGGGGTTTTAAAAGGAAGAGATTCCCACAAGTTTTAAAAGCCAAGTACAAGAGAGCATGACCCTGTAAGCACCTTTTCCTTGGGATCAGGGCTGGAAGGATTATCTCCTGCTAACAACAGATAGGGAATTTCTGAGCTTTTTTTCTAGATTGCTTATGTGATCTCAGGCAAGTCACTGCCCTCTTCATACCATGATGGAGGAGCTGCTCTAGGGGGCTGATGCTGGAGAACATCAGTGTTCTTTCTCCTGCTTCCCAAATGCAGTGCTCCAAATGGCAGGGAAGAGGGGAAAACTTTACTCCAAGGTGAGCTGTCCTGGTGTTATGGATTAGATGTTTCATGGCTACATCCATGTCACAAGCAGTGATTCCAGACAGAAAGCAGACCATGGGGGACCCAAGAGAATCAGCAAAGTAGTTAGAAAGCATGCATTGACACTCACTGAAGGTCTCCAAGCAAACTTACGATGAATACTGAGTTCTGACTCCTACAACCTTCCATGACAGCACCATCTCCAGCTTACAATTCAGGGAACTGAGCCAAGGACCAGTGTCAGTGGTAGGGAGAACTGCAGGATGAAGAGGGCAGTGTGATCCCCCTAAAGGCATCACGCAGCAGACACATACCAGGCTCCTCCTCCACGCTGAGGAGTGGGATGTCATCGTCAAGGTAGGGAAGGGTCTCTCTGCCTGCTCTGGAGGTGGCCTCTGAGGCAATGAAGAGATCTTCAGCCAGGTGCAAGGCACTCTTTTTGGTGCACTTCTGACTGCATCTGGATTGAAGCAGGAAAAAAGACAAAGGCAAGAGTTTTAAGCCACATACCCTGTGAGGAGTTACCAGTGGGCTCCTTCAGTGGCAAGGAGCACAGCAACCATCTGCTCCTACTCGACAGGCACTGCAATGAGCAAATTCCACTGCTAAGTGGTGAGAGGGCAAGGGCTGGGCTGGATACACAGGTCAGGGCTGACCCATGGACACCAGGTGCTGAGTGATGGGAATTTCAGCAGTTCATCTCCCTGCTGATGAAAAAAATCAGGCCAGGTCATCTGCAGTGCTAAGGAGCAGGGGAAGAGGAAATGTGCTGACTTTCAAACACAAATCTCCGTGTCCTGCTTGTGCTCACAGGCAGGAGCAATGGTGATTGGTCTGCCTTGCAGGGCTTGTGTCTCCACTGCTTGAAGGTTTAGCTGTGCATTAAGTGCTCCGAGGAAACAAATGGTCCAATACTCCATAGGATTCAACCAAGAGGATTAACTGACATTGCAGAGTCTGGCTCATGGATGGCACCTGTGCATATACCAAAGAGAATGAGACTGGGACTTGACCCTTCCATTTTGCTCCAATCTGGAACGGCAGAACCTAAATTTCCCTTCTGTCAGAGCTAAAGCCAAGCTGCCTGAGGGGAATGAGGATAAACTGAGATTATAGGGAAGGAATTTGCACACCTCTTTGACTGCAAATTCCACAACCTCCCACCCACAGGCTCCAGGGCTCACCTGGCTTGGCAGGAGTTCTCTAAAGGGGACACATACAGGGTCCATATTCCAAGAGCAGCTGGCATGGTGAAGAGCACAGCTACCCAGCAGCAGGACACAATCAGCGACATGAAGAGTCCAAAGTCATGCACAGCTGGGATCTACATGAAGAGAGAGAACATGGGGTTGAGATCAACTGGGGCAGGATTGCTGGAGAGACAGCAGGCAAGGAAGAGATGTCTGGTGGAACCTGAGAATAGCACACGCTGACCTCAGTCATGATAATCAGCAAACCTGGTAGGTAAAGCACTGAGACAGAGCCTGGTGGCCACTAGATCCTGTTTGATCAGTGGCACAGAAGTATTTCCTTGGATAATCCACTGCCTTACAACAGATAAGAGACAGCCTTGTAAGAAGCAGGTCTGGCAGCCCACTGTGCTGAAGGAGAGAACAGATGGTATTGGCAGGTTCCTGCTCTATTAGGCCCTTTGGCAGAAATGTGAAACCCCAAATCCCAAAGGTGCAGGGTACCTGAGAGAAGATGTTGGCAGCATATGCTGCAGCTGTGGTCAGGGAAGTGAAGAAGGTGGCCTTCCCTGCTGTCTGGATAGTGTGGATCATGCGCAGTCGCAGGTCCTTGAGGTGGGTGGCTTGGCGGTAGGTGTTGATGAAAACAAAGACATCATCAACCCCTGGAAAAAGACAGCATAGATACTGATATTCTGCTCACAGAAGTGACACCTGTTAAAAATCTGATTTTACCCTTGACATTTGACCAACAAATATTACACTTACAGGTAATGGAAAAGGGCCTGAAAATTCAATCTGCATTTGCCACCATCACCTTCTTCTCTCCTGCAGACAGAAGGCAAGGCAAGGCAGCACAGGTAGGCTTTGAGTAAAGATGAGCTTACCAATCCCCACGATGACAAAGGCAGCCACACCATTGAGTATACCCAGATACTGGATCCCAAATACAACATGGTACAGGAACAGAGCCACCAGGCAGCTTAGCCCAATGCTGGCAATGCCAAAGAATGACAGGAACACTACAGCAGAAAAGAAACATGGAAAAAATAGTATCTCTGGCCACCCCTAGGAGAACAGACACCTCCCACCTACCCTGTTGGGATACTGGTTCCCATGAGTGTGTTGGTGACATAATAGTTCAGGGCTGCAGGAGTACTACTTGCAGACTCTTTTCCATGAGGCTCATGCAAAAATCACATCAGATTTATGCCAGTGTTAGCAAGATGGGAATTTACATCTTATTCCTCATCTCCTGTGAGTCTTTCCCTCACCTGCCCACAAATCTCTGCTTTGGAGAATCAGACTGGCTTGCCCTTCTGCATGCTGCTGTGCCACACAGCCACGCTGGTGTGAGGGCATCAGACTCTCTCCCCGGGCTTGCACAGACACAGAGAGACACAGCACATTTGGATTTGTGTTAGAGCAGGGTAGCCGTGACTCCAGCCTACCTGAGCAGGAGGTGAGGATGTAGACCAAGACAGCTATGCAGCTACTGCTGATGAATGCCAGCAACATGTCATTGTTGAAAGTCCTCCTCACTTCATAGTCAAACAAATCTGTCCCTCCATACAGCACCTGGACTTTGCTAGCATGGGAAGATATGAAAGAAGAGGAATAACTGAGTGCAAAAGAAGGAGAGCCAGGTGGTTTACAGCACAGTATCTCCTCAGAGCCAAAGGAGGTCACTGCTCTAATAACCTGACAGTTCTCTGAGAAAACCGAGCGCTGAGAGCAGGTTGAACAAAGTTGCTGCTGGAGGTGAAATTCACACACAGAAGGAGAAAAATAAAGAGCAGGTCTAATATTTTTAAAATTCCTCCAGTGCACAGTGGGTCTTAGGCACTAATAGACAATTCCTGAAGCCTTCAAAGCCAATTCCATCTGGAATCCTAATCATTGCTTATTAGATTAGCACAGCGGATGTAGGCAGAGTGAGAGCTTATCAGAAACCATATGATTTACCAGCTTCTGCCTCTGGAAGCAGGCTCAGAGCAGAAGTAATCCAACATAATTTAACCAGGACTACAATAATGCTGCACCATAGGAGGCTATCAGGGATCCGAGCTTTGGAACTGAGCCTTGGCCTCAATTCCCTTTTGGCTTGTCATAATCACAACCTGCTCTGCCAGCCCATTGCTGAGAATGCTCCCTGGCTGCCTGCATTCCAACCTGCTCTTGAAGATCAGCATCCCTTCATTCTGGGAGCTACTGAGACTTAGGGCAGTAGAAAGCTGGAGTCTAAGAAAGTACAGAGACTGTGATGCACAGCCTTCTGTCAGCTGCCTGGGTACTGGGATGCTCTTTTAGCCCTTTTAGCTCTATTTTATCATCTCTCTCTCACAAGCACTGAGCAAAACTCTGTTCAACCAAGTCATACAGACCTGGTGGTGAAAAAAGCCTGCATTTCCTGAAAATTATCCTGCCCTGAAACTCCCCTCCCCACCTCTCTGTACAAAAACCAAAAGCAGAATTGGACCTAGAGGTTGAGTGGCCTTGAGTAAAGACCATTTCATCCCCTGCATCAGACCACTGGTGGCCAAACTCAGAGCAGGAAGGCAGCTCTGTTTGAGCCCGTGGAACTGGATTTGTGAGATGGAAGCAAAAAGATCCAATGCCAGACAAGGGCTCAGTGGAAAGGCAGGCATTAGATTCAAACTTTGTCCCCCTTTCATTGACTCCATTGGTGTCTCTGGCATGTTGCTGCGGTAGGAAGAGGCATTAAAGGGGAGCATACAAGTGGTGTTCTGCCATATGCTCCCCACCCTCATTTATAACTCTGTGCCTGAGCCCAGTTTCAATGGAGATGCTTTTTCTCCTTCATCTGGAGCATTATGCCATGGCCACTGTTCAAGACTGACCAGTAGTCCAAGCTAGCATGCCAAGCCTTCTGTACCTGGTGCCTTCCCAGTGAGGCCAAATGGAACATTTGGAGTGGAATAGGCACTTCTGCCCTGGTGTGAACCTTAAGGCAGAGTTTTTGCACCCTGAAAGGTCTATTCCATCCTCTGCCCTTCCCTCCTCTTGTGCACTCCCACCTGCCCTGCCTGCACACACCCTCACCTCGTGGACTGCTTGGCCAGCATGGCCACGTAGCTGATGACAAAGTTCTGGAACTTGCGGCGCTGCTCCTCCCAGCGATCCTCCACCGAGTAGTAGTTCGGCAGTGGTGCCCCAAAGAGGATCTCACTTCGCAGCAGGGAGCTCTTCATGTTCTCAGCAGACAAGCTCTCATCTACATACCAGTAGAATTCGGGGTGGGTCATGGCTAGCTCCAGGGACCCTGCAGGAGAAAGCAGCACCACTTTTGTTAGGTCCTGCTTAATTGTCTTCGCAAGGCACAGGGTCTAGTCTGCCACAGGGAAACTGGGAGTCATCCTGTCCTTCATCAGAGTGATGCTGACTGCTGTTGCCTTCCAGAGAGCAAGGAGGGCCAGGGAAACCTGGATTGCAAAGACTCACATCCTGCTTCTGTTCTGTGACTGCTTGTGTTGCTGCCCACATGCACTTCCCCATCAGGGACACCTTACTCCACCTGACTGACCTGAACCATAGCACCCCCAGCCAACAACATCCTGATCAGCACTCCTACGGCTGGACGCTCTTCCTTCTCTTACACTGGGACAGTATTTTCTCCATTACACTTAGAAGCACAAGAACTAAACAATGCCTGTGGAAGAGGAATCCTGGCTCCGCTGTGACCTGGTACGTCTGCTATCTGATGGTGTGAGAGATGCAGAGATGGAGGCACTCAGCTAGTACTGACTAGACACTGAATAGACACTGCCTGTCTATTCCCAAAATCCAGTTCCCTGGAGTTCGTACCAGAAAGACCAGAAACTGTGCTCTTTCCTGTTTTGGTAGCAGAACTGTTACTGGAGCAGAGTGAGTTAATTCTTTGCTTGCTCCCTGCATGGCTCCTCAACAGCTACCCTCTGCAGCCTGGCTTGGGAGGCAGATGGAGGGTGCATCCCACAGCTACATCACACCCACAGACTCATCATGAGTCACCTCTTTGTCACCACCCAGAGCCTCTGTTCTACTAGAGGTGCACAATACAGGGTATAGACTTGAGAGGAGGAGGTAGGGCCTTTCTCCTCCTCTCCTTATAGGAGTCTTTCCAGTTGGTGACTCACAAGCTGCTGGAGCAGTCCACAGACCTCTTTAATCTGCTCTGTAGTGCAGGGAAGCTCATCCCTATTGTCCCTTCGAGCCCTGGCATTGCTCTAGTTAACCACAGTCACCTACAGAGGACAAGGGTCAGTAGAAGACATCTGTACCATGCAGGACACCCCCTCACTTGGCCCTCTCACTTGCCTGTGGGGGTTTGTGTGACCTGTGACTGGAGTTGCAGGGTTGAAAAGGGGCCCTGGTGCAGAAAAGACAATTCTTCAAGGCACAGCCCAGCAGCATCTTCCTCTCTATGCAAGGCAGTCACCCCTCTTAGCTGCACACCAGTGACTGCCTGAACCTGAGGAGAGGCATTCCTTGATCATGCCAGCCCTTGCCCACAGCCCTCAGCTCACCTTGGATGTCAGCAAGGTCTTGTCCCATGCCATCATAGTAAATCTTCCCTCCTCTCTCAGTGGGGAAGAAGTAAGTCATAAGGGAGCTGGGAGGGGAGCAGTAGGAGTAAGAACCCAGGGGCAGGTCCTTCAAGACCTCATGGGGCTTCCAGCAGAACTCCCGAAAGCGAGGGTGGTCCATGATCTTGCGCTCAACCTCATGGATGGTGACCAGGCGCTCAGTGGTGAAGATGTTGTTCTCAGAGTCCCCCCGAGCCAGAAAAATTAGCTCAATGCGCCAGTGAGCATGTGTCTGTGTGTTGGCACTGATGTAAGTGCTAGAGTAGTCCCAGCGCGGGGCTCCTCTCCCGATTCGGGAAGTCTGGTTTCCTGGGCTCAGGTGGGCCTGGGGCTGCAGGGAGCTTGCCCTGCCCTCTGGGGGGCTGCGCTTGACCCGCGCACTGACCCCAAGATGGGAAGCGTTGAGGTGAAGCTGCTGGAGATGCTCGAAGATAAGCCTCTGCAGGGTTTCCGAGGTAAAGTCAGCCAGGTCCCGGCGGTTCCTCCCCCATGACCCAAACTGGGATTTGAGGGCCAAGGCAAGGGCATCGAAGCGCTGCGAGGACTCGTGGTTGCGGATCTCAAAAGCGTTGTAGGAGATGTCAATATCCAGGGCTGGGTAGTGGAGGAACATGACAACAGCAAGCACAGCAGAGATGGCACAGCCCAGGAAAAGGATGAAGCCAGCACAGTATGGGTTGGTAAACACCCAGCCAACAATATTCCAGAAGCTAGATGTAGGCAGTGTGATAGACAGGGGCCTGACTCTGCACGGACTTTTCCCACACAACAGAGCACCCTCTCGCCTCTTTTGGGAGCTGAAGGCTACCTCTTCATCTTCCTCCTCTAGCCAGGCATCCTGTAACAATAGGTCATCCTCTGTGTCCATGTCCAGCACCTGTGCACAGGTAGAGAAGAGGAGTCAGCGAGGCCCAGCAGTGGTGTCACAGGCACAGCCTTGAATCCACAGAGTCCCAGCAGCAGAGCTGGGATGGAGGCATGCTCCCTCAGGAGCAAAGCATCACTTCTTCCAAACCCCACAGATTTGCTACAGCCACTGAAACAACAGCCTTGCCATGAGGTATCCCACACTCTGCTTGGCAGAGGAACCAGAGAGGGAGAAGTCCAAGTGACAGTCTCAAAACCCAGTGCTGTGCAGAGGAAGGCTCTGCATGGCTCCAGGAGCACCAGGCATGGAGACTGCGGGGATTCACAGTATGTTGCTCACACTGCAGCAGCAGGAACATTTAATTACCTAACCTGGTCCTCACACCCAGGAATAGCTCATGCTACCAGATACAAAATGCAAGGGAGTGTATCTTCCTCTCCTTAGAACTGACAATAGATTTCCCTCAGCTATTTATAGAGTATTCATCTTTCCCCGAAAGCATGCATATGTGTGCACACAGAGCCAGAAGTGCACACACCCACACCTGCAGACACACATTTGCACACACCAACCCCTCTGAGAACTCACTGTGACCCAGCTCTAGTCCCTGAAGGGATATCCACTGGCAGCATGGGAAGGCAAAGGGCTGAACAACCCACCTTCCCTCCACTCCTGTGGGATATTGTTAGTGGAGTGCATTTTTCCCATTCCTACAGAACAACCAGGAAGAAAAAGCAGTTACAGTTTTCATGGAATGAACAAGGAAACCCTCCCTGATCAGCCCAGACCTGGTCAAGAAAGAAAGGGATAATCCCTGGGAGGTGCTCTCTTTAGCAGGGGTTTCCCAGGTTCCCAGACTTTCCCTGGGTGTCTCATAGTGGCTTCCCAAGCCAAGGATCCACAGGTGGTGGTCCCTGAGAGCAAAGCCCAGACCCTCTAAGTGTAAGACCCTTTTCTGGCTCCACGCAGCAAAGCCAGTAGCCCCCCTCACTGAATGAATGAACAAACAGGTTCAGTTTGTTACCTGACCCTGGGAATTGAAAGCAATTTACACACAGGCCAGAAACAATTTACGAGCTTTGCTCCTAACCAGTGTTGCTATTTTAACAGGTCTTATATGAGCAGAAAGATAAACTGCCAGTACCTCCTAACTCTAGATCCCCAGAAGGCCTAGGAGCTGCATGAACTGGGACCGAGAGGAAAAGCAGTGGGACAAAAATGCTCCCTGGCAGAGGAGCATTGTGCAAAGCAGCAAGGGTCACAGCAACCTCTCTGGCTCTGGTCAGTTTGAGCAATGCCAGTGGCTTTGCTCACAGAGAGTTCACGGGATCCACAGCAGCTCCCATGGGATTCAATCTGGTCTGGACAGCATCTGTGCATGTCTGGGCAGAGTGCTCCCCTCATCACAGAACCTGTGAAGAACAGGGAACCTCTGAGCTCCAGCCCCCTGCTCCAGCCCACACCAAGGAAAGCAGGAATGTTCATCAGTGCCTTTAATCTGCAACTGATCTTGTCTCAAAACATCCCACCCTTCCTGTCAGTGTGAGAGCAGAGGCTCTCCCAGCCCCTTACCCAGTTAGGCTCGTGCAGCGGCTCAACCAGCTCAAGTTAGACTGTGGAGACTGTGCAGGAGGGCACATGGGAGCCTCCTGCTCTGCCATCTCAGTACAAAACCAGACAGGTATCACTGCTGGCAGATGGCCACAGTCCCTCTCCTGCCAGACCTCAAACCCTCAGCAGGCTGAGAAACAGGGAGAAGAGAGGACAGCTCACAAAACTGTTCTGTGTTGTTGGCCCTTTCACATGAAGGACTGAGAAAGCCAGAGGAAAACAAAGGGGGTGTGTGTGTATGTGTTTCTTTTCAAGCCTCTGGGAAGGTCAAGCGTAATCTAGCTGGTTTTAGACTCCACTGAGATTTCTTTAATATTCAGGATGCATAATCCTAAACAATCAAGGAGTCCCTGAAAGTTTCCCTGAATACATATGGATCACTGTGTGAGCCCTTGGCACTCGGGCAAAGCCAAGAGCATAAAAAACGATGCTGCCCAGGACAGGCACTGGACTGCAGGCACTGCTCAGCTTTGTGGGAACACAGAACCACGTGCTCTTACGTTGTTGCTTGCAGAGCCTTATTTGCGCCATGACAGGCAGGAGGCTTTCCCAAGTCTCTGGATCTGCAAATTAACCCTCTTCTGGAGGATTCGTACCACAGTCCTGCCTACTCTCTCACACCGTACACTCCCAAACTCAGCCATAATCCCATCCAGGCTGACAAGATAGGTGTCCAAAGCCTGCTGGCATGCCAGCCCCCCAAACGCAGCACCTTGTTGGCCCCAGCTCACAGGTCACCCCACTGCTCACGTTTGCCAGCCATCCCCAGCACACCCTTGGCTGGTGTGTGACCCCCATCCATCACTCAGCTGACAGGGACTGTCACCCTTCAGCCTCCAAGGGACAGCCAAGCTACAGCTCCAGTTCACATTAGTGTAGATTGGTGCTGCAGGAACTCAGGTGCAAACCTCACTCATCCCACCTGGGCAGGTTGGTGTACACTTGCAGTTACCTCCCCTCCATCCCTGACTCTTCTCCCATTGGCCTGGGCTCTCCTTCAACAGAGAGGACTTACTGTGAGATCTGAACAAGTATATGTATTCTTTCTTTAGACAGAGAGGTAAAGAGCCATAATAATTTCCCATTTTATTGAGTTACTGAGGAGAAGGAGGGAAAAGATTCTAATCCTGAGACAGAAGAGCCTGCATGTGACAAGAAAGGGAAATGAGAGAGAGCGACATAATAATAAGGCAAGGGAAAAGGATCACACCATCTTCTTTCTTAACCAAGAGCTAAATCCTCAACTCAAGGATGGGATTGATGCCTTAGGATTTTAGCTTTTATATTTTTCATATCCTATAATTCTTTAGTGTGTAACTCTAAACTCCACGTAGACTGTTAGCTACTGTTCTCCCATTTTGGTCAGATAAAACAATTCCCCTCTAGGCCTGAAACTCAAGGACACCTCACTGTCTCAGGCCTTGAGAAATGTAAACAGAAGTGAGTTGGTAGGGAGCACACTCGGGGTAAATGACTTTCATTACCTGAAGCTGTAATTGGAGGATTAACCCCCAATATGCAAATGGACCAAACTTATAAAAGGATGAAAACCCCGTGACCCATCGTCCATTTTGAGTGTAGCCCCTGGGTGGGCTTTGTCTGCCCTACTGTACCTGAAGGCCCTTCAATAAATAAAACTGCTTCTTATTCCCTTAATTTTGTCTAGCCCCTGTTTTTAGGTAGTCCCTCAAGGCACCAGGATCAGATCTCAGGCATCTCCCTCTGGCTTTTCCATCAACTGTCATGGTGACTGCAAACCCCAATTTGTAACACATAGGCACCTACAATGTCTGGTGACCAATATGTTACACTCTAGCTGCAGACTGGCACCAATTCTGGCACTGGTGTGAACTCCAGCACAGAAATTTCTGGAGAAGCCCCTATATACACTCATATGAGAACTGAGTCCGGGAAGGATCAAGATTTGGTCTGGGACAGAGGCAAGGGCAGGGTGGGTGGCACCTGGGCTGTCCCCAGCAGTGCCAACCTCCCTCTGCACATAAGGTAAGCATATGCTTGCATCCACAGCTTTCGACCCCCTTCAGCAGAGAATTCACCACATGATTCATCTCCAAAGCCAGACATGGCACACTTACCATTGCCCTTGGGACTCATCTGGCTTTGCTGCCTTCCTCAGATCCTGCCTGGGTCAGGATGAAAGCTTATCCAACCCAAAACATGGCAAACTGAATTGGCGGGGGAGATAAACCCTCAAATTAGCCAGAAGGGGATCGAAATGCATTATTTCTGCTTGAATTCTGCCTGGGGGCTGGCCTGTTTTCCCTCCATCACTTCTCATACTATCCAGAGACTCCCAGCACAGTATCACGGCCCAATTACTTTTTCAACTCCAGGATATACATAGAGAACTTAATCCTGCAGCCTTCATTAAAGCTCTGCCTCACTTCTGCACAAGCCTAGCCTGGGCCAGGTTGAAAGAGGCAGAGGATAAGAGCACTCCTTGGAGCCCTGGGTCTGTTTCTTTAGAGAAGAGGCACCGATTCAGCTGGTTTGGGTGGGCATTTAGATTTCTTGGGCTTCCCTCTGTTATTTCCAAAGCAAACAGGCTTCCTCCAGGCGGGATCTAGCTCAAGCCTCAACAGCCCCACACGGATTGTCATGCACTTGCACCTCAACCAGGAAGAACACCCATGCAGCTCCCACAAGACAGTTCTTTTTCAGTGACATCTAGGATAGAAGAAAGTCATTGGCAAGTTGGAGAGAAGCAATGACAGATGAGGAAGCTAATTACAATCGACCTGACTAATTAATGTTGACTTTCAGATTAAAAAAATCCTCACTAGTGTTCCATTTCAATTACCCGGTTGTTCCCTCCTGCAGGGAAAAGGGAGCTTTGTGCAACAGCAAGCTAGAAAGAAAAAAAGGAAAGAAAGCACAAGGCTAGAAGGGAGGGAAAGACAATTTCTGCAATATAGGAGATTCTCATTGACAAAATAATTAAACTTCACACTGCTTTCTCCCATGGGTAGAGCTTTCAGAGCAAAGCTAGCAGTTTTATGTTCCTATTTGTATTCCTGAAATCTCCTGGACTTTCTACCAAAGGCAGGTTTAGGCCCCTTTGTTAGCTACATGAAGTTCCTATAAGAGGGAGAGAAACAGCTTTTGTGCTTCCAAATCATCCTAAGAGCATCCAAGTCCTGCTGAAAGCCATGTCTCTGTGACACAGCTGCACACAGCTCTGGCCATGTAGGACAACTGGAGGGCATCATTAATGCACCACACTAAAGCAGAGCTCCACAGGGACACCAGGACACAGCACCACAGTCTTGCTCTACACTTCAATCACTGACTAATCCAAGAAGTCTAATTTTAAAACACAACCAAGAAGGGCTTTCTCAGGTCCCCGTTCTCCCTTATCAACACAGCTGTCACCAAGTGCATGGCATCTCTTTCCCAGTGTAGACTACCTTTCATGAATTGTTAAACAAAACAATAGGGAGAATTAGATGTGATTTTCCTCTAATTGGAGGTCTGACTTTCATAAGTCTTGCACTCCTGGAAAAGTAAAACAGGCCATGGACACCTGACCCCGAATCTCCTACAATACTTCTCAAAACATTGACTTAATTCAGCCATGGACCAGAACCTGTGCTTGAGAATACAACACTGACAGAACCTGTTTCAGTGGGATACAAGCCCAGAGATGCACATACTGCTCAAAAGCACTGGTTTGATCTGCTGGCTGAGCTGGCTTCACCATTATTAGTTAAGCAGGTTCACTTTTCCAGTTGCAAGCACAACACAGCAACAAGGCTTTAATCTATTTTCTTTCTGTGTGCTTTGCATTTCCCTTTCCACTTGCTTTAAATCCTCTGGTAAGATGCACAAAAACACTGCCAGACCCCAGGCACTTTGCAGATCAGAATGACATCAGAATGCTCCAGCAGCACAGAGCTGTTGGAATTACAGTGTAATGATAGAAATATGTGTTTGCTGGGAAAAAAGGTTCAACAAAATTATTTTTAAAAATAGATATACATTAAAGCTCTACAGTCTATAATTCCACTTGCCCACAAAAAGCAAGACAACAGACAGGGCAGTATATAGGAAAGAGGATTGTCTGATCTCAAGCTTTATGAAATCAAGCATAGGCACACGCACCCTCATCTCTTACTTTGGTGTTCCCTTCCACTGCTGACTGTTCCACCGCTCTTGGGTCTTACAGGAACTTTTACACTCTGGCTAAGATAAGAGCAGCTGGAAACAGAAGGATCAATGATCTTAAGTGATTAGGTTCAATGAGCTTTTCCAACCTAAATGATTCTACCATCTCTTGACCAGCTTTCAGACTGGACAAAGGTTGCTTGGAGCACTCTCAGCCTGCACGGTCGAGGGTCTTCTGCATGCGCCCACCTGCTATTCCAGGCTCTGACAAACACTGATTAGATCTACTATAATTGCATGCCAAAAACAGTGTGGAAAGATTAGCTGCAAAGTCAAGCACTCACCAGTCAGGAAATGCCAGGAAATTCAGGGCCAACGCAGCATCCTTATTTGTCCCTCTTTTGTAAAGGCTCTGCAGTGTAGTTTTGCTTACAAGCCCAGTGTCCAAGGCAAGGACTCTGGCTTCCACCAGTGCATGCGATGGATGATGCTCCCTAAATCCAGCAGTTATTTGCTACCCTGTTCTCTCCTCATCATTCACTGTGTGGTCTCATGCCTCATTTCCTGCACACTGCTCATGCCTAGCTCACAGGCAGAATTATTAATTTCCTCATGAGCTTTTCAACACTGCCTGTCATGACAGAGTCTGAGGGCTGAACAAGCGGGGCTGAACTGCATCTTCTCCCAGCAGCTCAGAGAAGGAGGGGGTGGTGTAGTCTGCATCTGACAGATGCTGGAGAAGATGAAGGAAGGAGTAGACATCTTGGGTGCCTAGTTTGACACACAAGATACCAAATCTTTTTGAGGGCAAATATGGGGGCTGTGTGCAACAAACCACAAACTCTGCTGTGTTCTGCAAGTAAAATTTGAGCTGTATCATCAAACATAACCATCACAGTGCAATGTAACCTTTATGCTGGTGAGGGATATCCAACCTCCACAATGAGAGCCATATTCACACCATCTACGCTACCAAAAAGAACCCAGTAAATTGCCCCAAAATACATACTTTAAGGTACTGAAACTGGCACTTTTCAAAGGCAAAGGTCACAAGGATTTGCTGACATCAAACCATGCACGTTCAGTGCCCTGACATCCTGGGATTGCTGCAGAGGTACACCTGCATGAGCACTTCACTAACATGCACTTACTGCCAAAGAAAATTAATTTCCTGATAAAATAATTTGCTCCTGGTTATTGTAACTAATGATTGTAGGTGTCGGAAGCAGCTTTCTTGGTTGTAATCTCACGAAACATGCCTCACAGCCCTGTGCCATGTTTACTACTCCAGTTACTTGCTTGTGCTGATGATAAGCTCTGCTGTCACTCAGGCATGTGGCACTTCCAGGTTTCTGCACACAGGAACCAAGCAAGCTGAGCTCTGATATACTTCAGACATTACTTACCTAACCACTACAAAAATTACTTAGATTTTGTCTGAGCCCCAGCCAGTTGCTGTTGCTAAGTAAAGGGATCACTTCTGGCTCAGCTGGGTGCCTTTGGGTGCCTTGACAGATTTCAAAAGCCCCCTGGATCCCATCTGCCAGGGGCCCAAAGGAACAAGCTTGTCAAAGGTATGTGGATTCTCACACTTCAGCACCTACCCCTAAGCACCTATGCTCAGAGCAAAGCTTTTACAGATCCTTAAATATAGATGGCTGCCACAAACCAGGGCCTTCCATTACTATCCCAAGAAGTATCACACCAGGAAGGAATGTCAGACCACAGAGGGGAATCATCAATTCCCAAGCCAACAGAATAAACTGCCATCCCCAAAGCACGTGTGCTGCTCTTTTGACAGATACACTCCAGCTTTACACATCACTGTCACCCTGGAAAGGAAAGCCAGATCCTGCTGGCAGTGCCTACCAGTAATTTATTATTCTACCCTGTGCTAAGCCTCCCCAGTTTACGTTAACCACCGGGACTGATAGCACTCTGTGCTCAGCTGCAGGATTCCCATGCAGACTCTGATGCCTCTCCCCACACCCACCCCTTGCAGTGGGGAGAGACACAGACAAGGGCTGGCTGTGCAGCCTCATCCATGTGCAGCTCTCCAGCAATACCCTGCTGGTGTGCACACTGCTTCTGGGACTGATCAAAACCAAAAGGCTCCTCCCCACAGTATTCACATAAGTTGCTAGTTCATTGCTGAGGAGGAGGAGGACAACTTCTTCCTCACCCTCCATCTGAGCTGTTCCTCTCAGCAACTCAAGCTGCAGTTTGTGCAGAGGAGGGTTTGCTGGTTGTGGTTCTGTGGGCAGCAATATGAGAGGTAAGGCAGGAATTCCAACCTGTCCTGCCAGGCCTTCTTGCTAACCACAGCACAGGCAGCTGTTTCAGCTCCACTTCTTGCCTCTCCACCATAAAAAGTACAATAAGGTTACAAGAAAATGTTACAAGTGCTTCACCTGAAGAGTGTACTTAGGCAGCTCCGCTCGTTGTGCTCTGACCTTCCAGAAAGGGGAGGAACAGGCATAAAGTCCCATCTGTACATGTGTCAAGTCATGCAGGTCACAGTGTCTCACTCCAGGTGCTACCCGCTTAGATCTAATGGATCTAAAGGTCTTATTTTTCACTGCTACAATTTACTGACATCAGAAAATGCCAGATTTGGAACAGAAAGGCTGTAAGGCTGCAATTTGTGGTAAGGACACAGCTCCCATGGTATTTCAGTAACATTGACTTTTTCAGCAGGGCTTTCCACACACCAGCATGAGAGAGGAGTGGGCGATCTGTAGTCCTCTCCCAAATGAGGGAACAGCAGGAATACTGAAATACTCATGCACCATTCCAGCTCCTTGCACTTAGCTGAGCTCATCTGTGGCACAGACAGAACCTCCTATTTCTGAGAATGTGAGGGTGAATTTGGGGGGGAATTCATCTTGACAGTCACTACAATGGAGTGAGAATAACTGCGGCAAACCATCCTTTAAAGTGATCCATGGAAAACTTACTACTGGATCAGGAGGGACTCACAAAGCAGCTTGCAGCTGGCTGGCTTTCAGCAGCCTGAGAAGTAGGATCTAAGCAGGTATGTCTTTCTTACCTCCCACAATTCTCTCTCTCTCAGACAGATGCAGGCAGCTACCTGCTCTCCTCACATGAAAACCCAGTGCTTGTGGAATTAGATTAATTAGCACTGATATTTCATCTTCCAAGAATCAGTGAGAAATCTGGAAGCAGATGTGCAATATCCTGAGGCTGAAGAGCCTCTAGTGCCACACAGCTCACTGCTCTGGAGCAGGACCTGGGCAAGCACAAGGGTTTTCAGAACAGAAGGAAAACTTCTTGAGGGGAAGATATGGAGACAAGACAAGCTGCCTCAGTGCCTGAGCAGCAGGTCGGCAGATCCCCTGCCAGTACAACGACTTAAAGCTTACTGCTAGCTGTACCAGCTATGCAGAAACTCACATTAAATATTACTACAGCTCAATGAGCACAGTCCTGCAGACCATTAGCAGAGGAGAGGGCAGGGTCTCAGAATAAGCAAAGAGGCTTTAATGACACATTCATTGCAGAGAAAGTCCAGGATGTTTCCTAATACAAACAAGAGATGCCATGAGCTGGTTCCTGTAAGTCACTGGGCAAGGGAGGGAAATGTTGATTGCAACAGCTCCCAGAAGCTGCCAGTGAAGCCGTGTCTCTAGGATACAGATTTAGGCCACCAGGACTGAGCTGAGACAGTAGGAATATCCCTCCTCTCTGTTGCAGTGGGGTTCCTGCAACCTTCCCTGGCAGACAGCTTTGGCCCGTAGAAAGAATCAGGAACAATATTTTTGATAGATGTTCAGAGATGTTTATTCCTCGGCTGCATGCTTGCCAGCCCAAGCACAGACTGCAGCACAGACTGCTCACCAAAGACTAACCACAGACTGCCAGAATCATGTGAGCACCAACCTAAGTACAGGATTCTCGGGGCGGAGTTACATTTGCAATGACCAATGAGGAACAGGATTTAGGTACAATAGAATCAGAGAGCCTAAAAACCCCGTGTAACCCAACCATGCTTCAGCTCCCAAGGCCCATCCCCCCCAGGGGCATTTCCACACCTCTCTGCTCTCTTCTTCTCCCTCCCAGCACAGACCTGGAGGTCTGTGATCTGAAGCCATTCAGAAAGAGGCAAACATCACCCTTGTCCTTATTCTCCTTCTACCACCAAAGATGCAGAGATTCACAGCCACAGGAACTGCCCAGGAGCTGCTTGTGAGTGGCAATCAGCCAACCAAAAGGGACAAGAACTGCCACCTGGCAAAGGATCAAAGCATTTCAGGCAATTGTTCCCAGTTCCTTACTACATCCCATACTTTCAGACAGATATTCACAGGCTGAGATGCTACTTGTGCTATGACTTAGGACAAAGTCCTGCAGTTAAAACACAAAACTGAAGGTAATATTTGTGGCTCTACTGTTAGTTTTTCCAACTTTCTTGGGGCAAAGCACATCATCTGCTCTGAATTTCTCTAATATTTTGGAGTTTGAGACTTCCATCCTTTCACAACATGCCTTGTTCAAAAGACTCCTGGGATTCCCCTTCACAAGCAAACACAGGCTATTTTTGCAAAGATATTTGTAAATTGATTTTCAAAGGGACTCACTCCACTGCCCTATGTGGATGTGGAACTGTGTGTGGCCCTCTGGAAACCAGGCTGTTGGCTGAGTATAAGAAGAAAGTCACTGCAGGCACTTCCCAAATCAGCCAGAGAAATGGAAATGCAAACAGTACCAGGATCTGCAACATAACCAAATAAATGAGCATGTAGGCAGGTGGTGTACATTCAGGAACAAATTTAGCTGCATGTAAGCCAAGATTTGGATCCAGAAGGATTTATCTCCCCCACAACACATCAGAAATACAAGGCACTGCAAGAGATCTGTAAAGGAAATGTCATCAAAACCTTATTTGTCTGCTACTTACAGTAGAGCTCTCTGTTAATGGAATCTAAACAAGGCCAGATGCTTTCCTGTGCCACTTACACAAAAACCCATGCTATGAACTCTGCAGTTACTGTGAGGAAACTTGCACCAAGGAATTGGTTCCAGACAGCAGATTTACAGGAATGAAGCTTTGCTTCTTTGGCTTAAGCAGTGCCACAGGAGATGAAACACTTACATGCTGATATATTTTGTTTCCAGTTGTCATAGGCTGGTGTTTTACAGCTCCCTACAATGCTGCAGCTTTTCTGCCACGCTCTGTGCACAAGTACATTGACATCAATGTGAAATGGACCAAAGACCACCATAGACCATAGCTCAGCTGCCCACTTGCTGCCCATCTCTGAGCCCTGTGTGAAGGGACAGAGCCAAGATGCAAGTTAGGATGGGGAGAAAGAGAAGGGATGCCCTTGGATGTAAAATTAAGTTCGGATGTGGAAAGAAATGGCTTGCAGCATATACGTCAGATTGTGAGACACTCCACTAAGAAGCACATCCAGAGACTGGACACCTGGGCAAGTCCAAGGCACTGACAGGTGCTCTGTGGGTCCTGAAGAAGCCCAGCCTGCAAGGCTCAGAGGTTGGAAATTGCAACTGTTGTCAGGAAGCACTGGAAGGAGCAGCTTTCAGCATGGTTCGAGAACTAGCCTGAGCTTTCAGGCAAAATAAATTCAGCTTTCAAAACAAGCTGATGTCTATATTGTCCAGACTCCCAGTTTAACAGAAGACCATTGTGTTACAGAGTCACTTTCATGCTCTTGTGGGCCTGTCCACCTTCCCATTTCAACTCAGCTGTAAAAATTGGCTTGGAGATTAAACCTGGTGCCTGAGTTTTAGCTGGAGAGCAAGTGGGAGGGTGTGCAAGAGGGGAGATAGAGGGAAAGAGGTGGCAGTGGAAATATGAAGACAGAGGATGTGGCCAGATTTGATTTATAAGCAGGAGTCAGGGTTGCTTTGGGCATTTTTCAAACATGTTTAAAATGCCCCATTGGGCTCTAGTTCAAATCTGAGTCTGCAGCCCCATATTTTTCAGTAATTCATTTCCTTTGTTAAAAGGAGGAACAAAGAGAAAACTTGCTGGATTCAGGGAATCAAGCGTGCTGCAGGTGCAGCAGTACCCCAAACAGTAGAAGGGCTGGGTATTGTTTTGTGGGGGCTTTTTTTCCAAATTGTCTCCAAAGACTTTAATACAGCTCAAAAGCAGTTCATTCTCAGCTCCTGGGTGTAACACAGAGCCAAGAAACAAGTCAACATCCCCCTAGGAGCAAAGAGTACTTTGTACATCATATATCAGAGACTGCATAAACCCTTTGCAAACACTTATCAGACCCAATTCCTTATTTCTCTAGGGAAATAGATAGGATTATATGCAAGTTCACAAATGAATTAAGCGAGGTTCCACAGTCGAGCTTCAGCTCTGATGGAATTCAGCTATTACTTTTGCTGACTTTCACAGAAGCTAAATACAGAGCAAGCAAGTTACAGCTAATATCGTTCAGCTTTAGTTGCCATCTGAGGAGCAGCAGTGGTACCTACAACTCCATTTAACAGTGACAGAGACCCTGTGACTTGCTAGCCCAACATCAGCCAAGTGAGCTCAGAGTAAAACTAGAGATCTCCAGGAATCCTCCTCCTCAAGTCAAAGAGATTTCTGCTATGCAAAAGTAAGATGGGAAGAAAGTCTGTGGCAACATGAAACAGGATGCCCTGAAGGCCAAATAAGCTTATCCATGTAGTTAGCTTAGCAGGTAGATCCCAGGTAACATTCCCAGTAACAAATCCAAAGTGACTTCACTGACATGACTGTAAGTGAGATGCAGCTGCAGAACCAGGCCCCAGGAGCAACAACATCCACACCTTCAAGGCCAGGCAGAAAAATGACGCTCATCTCTGACTCTCCCTCCATAAAGCAGCAGAGAGTCAAGGCCAGCAGTAGTTCAAGAGTCAGACAACTGCCAGTGTGTCTTTCAACCCCTTTAAACACACTGGCCTCTCCCCCTTCTCTACTATTTATGTAACATGAACTGCCTTCTATTCAGGAGGAGCTGTTCTATATTAACAGAGCTTGGCAAAGATCAGGAAGTAACTCTGCCAACTTTCAAGCCTGCTGCCTTAAGGCAGATGGCAGGGAAAGTATCCCAGCCTTGTCCCCCAAACCACTTCTCCCAGCAAGCAGAGAGAACTCAAAACCAGGAAAAAAGGGTGAGGTATCTGTGAAGCCTTAATTTCAGTGCAGGAGACAGCCTGTCTCTGGGGTGCCCTGCTCTGCCACAGGTGTGCTTGTCTCCCCATGAGAGAGCAAAGCCTGTGGCACTGCCAGAATCTGGAGGCTAAGAACAAAGGCACAAGTTACACTGGAAGTTTTGTATGTTGTGTTACAACCAGAAGGAGGAGATGCCCTGCCCCTCCAAGTCGATGATGCTGCTGCCATCGTGAAAAAAATCAGCACTGCTAGTGGCTGTGCTGAACTGAACCTTTATGGGATAGTAAATCCCTCTGGAGCAGCTGGAAGGACAGAATTCCCAGGTGCCAGGGACCCATAGCTGAAAACAAGAGCTGCAGCTGCAGAGCATCCTCTGGTTCCCACCAGCAGAACTGCTCTGCCATTCCCACATCAGGTCTTCCAGGAGCAGTTACAGACCCTGGGGGTTCAATTTGAAAGGAGTAAGGGACTTGTCTTTACAAACAAGCCGTGGGCCTGCTGGTAGATAAAACTAGCACTGAGAGATAAAAGAAACAATGGGAAAGATTCCACTGATGAATGGAAAGAAAAAGATTTGTCTTTACAGATAAACTGTAGGTCTGCTTGATACAGAGGGGCTTAGGATTTAAGAGTTAATTGCTTATTGTGGGCATTACTGGTATTGCTAAATTTTGCAGCTGCTTGTTAGACAATGTATATTGCTTGCTCACTACTTATTATGCTCACCAAGCAGAAGGGGGAGGATGTAGGGCCATTGATTAGGGGTAGAGACTGTGACCACAGGTCCTGGTTTTGGATCCTGGAACCAGCTAGAACCAGCCCTGGAGTTTGGACTTGGACCAGGAACTTAGAGAGCATGTGCAAGGAAGCAGGGTAAAAAGTTCAAGCCTGAGGAAGAGGTTTACTTCATCTGAGGAAGACCATTACTTCATCCCAGAGACCCCTGCCCACGACCACCAGGCGGCAGTGCGCAGGCACATTAAAATGCTAATGACTTTTGAGCTAATTATAATACAAAGCGGGGACAGATAATGAATATGTATAGGCGTGTTGTGTAATTTAATGCATATGTAACTTGTAATTCAATAAATACCAAGCTGAACATTGCCAGGGCACGTACGTCTTTGGAGGACGACCTCCCGTACGTCCGGCATCATAATTAATTCATTAATAAACAGCATACCTACTTTACAACTTTAATTAGTTGTGGAGTCTCTCCGCGCCTCATGTTGATAAATGGATACTGAGAGATGAAAGAAACAATGGGAAGAACCGTAAATTCCATAAGAATTAAAAACTAAAGGGGGGTTATACATTAGAAGGGAGTCTTAGGTATTAGGCATTTTGGGAAGTCTGTACCTCTCAAATACCTCAGCCAACAGGAAAAGAGAGAGGGAAATGAAGTTGGGAAATCAGGATAAAAAGGAGGCTGCGTCCTCCAAAAATTTGAGAGACCCCAGGGGAATGCCCCATGGCCTCTCCCTTTATTCGAATAAAGTAACAGGACTCCTCTGCCTCCTTTTGGACATAAACCTCTGGTGTTCATGGATTAATTTTCCAGACAAATTCACCCCAGGAAGGCAAATCACACTCAGCTACTTGCAGAGCAGGCACAAGTGGACTCCTGAGCTGTGAAAGGCTGGGTGTCCATTTCTGGTGGGATTCCTATCACCAGCAATGGCTTTGTTCTTGCAGAAGGAGGGCACCATCCCTGGCTCTAAGCAACCAAAATTAAACCTTTGAAGCTTGTTTTGCCAACCTTTTCATGTCTATATTTTCTTCTGTTAGTGGTGTGGTACCCCAGTTATTAATCTTTTCTGGTTTTCAATATTATAAAAGCAAGAGCCGTGCTGAGACCTCAGAAATCTTCCCTTAGGTGCTGCAGAGGATGGTTAATGTCAGTATAACAGACAAGAGAGTCACAAATAACATTCAGCTGGGTGCTGATGCTGACAGTTGTAGCTCAGGCCTGAAGCACACTGCCGTCAATGGGACAATTTACAAACTCTCACATAGTTAAATTTTGCTGAAACATATCCTGGACGAGGGTCAATGGAAAGTCTTTTGCTGACTTCACCTAGAGCTGGATTAAGCATGTAATTCTTACACTGTCTCCTCCATACGCCTGAATAATTCATTAAGGGCCAGACACTGCAATCTATACTTACATTGCGCTTAATCTGTCCTTTAAATTGACTTGCATTAGTCTGAGTCACAGGCACCACAGCACCTTCCTCTTTAACAGTCTCACTGAATGCAGCAGAGCTATCCACGAAATGAGGTGCTGCTTTGAAAGAGGAGAGGAGGCAGGATTCAGCCCTTAGCAAAGGCATCGGTAAGGGCAGACCTGAGAGAAAATTCACCCTGGTAAAGCTACAACAAGATGAATGAACTCAGGTAAATCTGTGTGAAATCAATCATTTAAAGAGATAGCCTGTTCTGCAGTATCACAGGGGGGAGATTAAGGGAGTTCTAGAAACTAATATTTCATTGCTCAACTTCATCACGAGGTCTGAAAAGACATTCCCGGGCCCCTGGCCACACATTCACAGAGCCGAACGCTGTTTTCACACACACCTTGTGAGGACTGCTTATCTCTCTAGACAGAGAGAAATGGTGAGGTGTGTGGAAAGGAAGGCAAAGACATCTGCTCCTCTCGACTGGCACAAAAGCAATAAAAAGTGCACAGGACTGCTGTGGCGGAGGAGGTTAGAAGCACTCAGTAGAAACTCCTTCCTCTGCCAAGCTGACAGCTCCCAGTAACCAGGCCCTCAGGCCACACTACTTGCTCTGATCCTGAAATCCCCTCCAGCTTTTCAAACCGCAGATAAACTCGCATCACAGGAGAGCCGGTTTACCTGTACCTTTCACCACTAAGCCCAAATCTATAGTCTGATACCTCTAAACAAACAATGGATTAAAAAAAAAATAAGCCAATCAGGTAAGTAAAAGGAGAAATCTTTTGCACTACATTGAGAAATATAACGGGATTTGATTTTTTAGTATGAACTAATCTGTTCAGTTCTCATTTATGTCAGTATTTGATAAGATTAGAGGATTAAACCAATTGTATGCTAAATACTTTGTGCTGAGGAGAGTCCTGCCAGGACTTACTGCATGTTGGCATGCACAGCGATCACAGCAGCATCACTCAGAGACCCTGGGACTCACAGAAGGACCCAATCAAATTTAAGAAATAAAAATCACAGTTTATCCAGATTTTCCATATGCGCCAGGGTATGAACTTCTATCCTGCTTACTTATTAAGTACTCATATACAACAGGCAAGTCTTTGTATTAAGCAGCACTTTTCTCGGAGCACTGGCATCACAGGAGGATTTCAGATATGCTGTAGCTTTTTCAGATGCAAAATGTTACCACCGTGTGCATATGCTCTCCCTGTGCCAAACCAAAATGCACCCATCCTATCACTCTTATGCGATTTGATTACATACACAGCCACCTCATAAACTCCTGCAAAATACAGCTTGTTAACAACACTTCATTTGCAGTTCAGAAATGGCAGATACAGAAGTGGTCAGAGTTCTCCTGTAACTTAACTGCTTCTTCTATTGGTCTGACAAAGCCATTTACGATATTTAATTCATTAATGCTGAAAAAGTATGAGATCTTGGGAGGCACAGCCAAGGACACACTAGGTATTGAGAGAATTGTTAGCACCTAGCAAACACATCTTCCCCAAACATCTGAAAACTAACAGCAATTTCACCGGTGTGAAATCCCTCATTTATGTGCCCCCAAATTACACTGTCACCTTGACTCCCCATTCTGCCTATTCTATGTGCCCTATTCTATGGTAAGGAGACAATGCACAACAAGGGTGTTTGTCAATATAGCTAAAAACACTACACTATAGCTAGTGAGGGAAATCTGGATAGAGTATCAGTGACTTCAGCTCATGTTTGGGGTTGTGGTTTGGGGTTTTTTCCTACCCCTGAGGATGAATGTGTCCTGTACATTGCAGAAACGGAATCACAGTCACCACAGTCACCACTGTGGGCAATCGGCGATTGGATGATGCTGATGCTTCTTCCCAAATGCCAGTCCAGTTCTCACACATTACACTGTTACACACTGCTCTGGGCCATTGGTCCCTTAGCTTTCCCCTTGTGCCTCTAGGTGAAACGGACACAAATGCTGATGGGTAGTTTCCCCTTGAATCATTTTCCTATTAGAGAAGCATTCTCTCTCTGTAGAGGAGTATCTTCCCCATGGGAATACTGCAGGTATTCACAGGGGCAGCAGGAAGAAAGGAAGAATGGATCTTCTATCATATTAAGCATTCCCATTCCATCTTTGCTGTCTTTTTCACTAGCTCACTCTTTTTCACTAGCTTTTAAACTAGTTCTGTTTTATTCCAGGCTTAGGGAATCAAGCTATAAGGCTCCAAGGGGTAAAGAGACTAGCTTGATGAGTCTAACCTCTGAAGATGCATCCAAGGTGATAAAAAAAGTGTAGCTATTGAAACATCTCCCTTCAATACAGTTGTGTTGCTAGGTTTCCATCTAGATACGAAGTCTAAAAGAACAATTAAAGGAAGCTTATGCTGTGGATTGTATCAACACTTCACAAGGTTATTGGGAAGAGGGAAAAATATTGTCCCCAAGCAAAGTTGTTGTGATGAGAACAGACAGCTAGTTTCACAAGCTTACACCAATTTTCATGGGGAAATTATTTTTAAAGCCTGAGTTTCTAGGGTAGCAGATTTTATGTGTATCAAGATGTGGCTTTGTAAGCAAAAAGTCTGTGTTTATTTTGTCATTTGAATTGTGAAAGTACTTCTCTTCCAAAGCACAAGTTCTCACCCCACATAAGTAGAGTCTGTCTTGCCATAGCAGACAAGGGCATGCATCAGCCTTGTTTTAAAGGAACTTGTTTGTGTATTACATTAAACCCTAGCAGACTCTGCACAGCTGTCAAAATACTATTCTAATAATTGCGTAAGTGAAGGTTGTTAACCAGCATGCTGCTACGCCTGTGCACAAAACAAAGGTGCAAGCGACACAGGATGCAGCAGCCAGGCAGCTACAAGGTCCCACACATGCCTGAGGGACCAGCCACTTTCAGCTTACTCTGTCAGGCCCGGAGTTTTTCAGTTACACCCAGCTCCCAGTCTCTCAAGTGCTCTTAAATACTTGAGCACTAGCAACCAGCCTCGCTCTTTTGGCTTGGTCATCGCATTACCAAGGGAAAAACAGAAGAGGTCCTTTTCTCCAGGACAGCAGCTGTTTTACTGGCACATCTTTGGAGAGCACCTGAATGGCAAGAGCCCAGAACCAAGCTGAGTTGGGACTGTTGCTAAGCAATGAAATGTCCTTATTAAGTGGTGCGGTGTTTTCAGATGGGAAAGGTCCATTTCTGCACAACCTGGTATAAAACAGGAACATTACCTTACGTGTACTAGGTACACGATGCTCTTTGTATCTTTTGGACACACAGCAGATGAGGATCCTGCCTGGCGGAACCCGCTAACACCGCTGAGTACGGCGAATACCTCACTGGCTCTGCTCCTCCTCAGGGAGACCGACCTAGCCTCCGTGAAGCCGGGGACACAAAGCTGCTCAGTTTTGGCAACCAACTTTTCCCCCAGGAGAACAGCCCTCCTGCAGGCACAGCTCAACCAGCTCATTATAGAGGCAGCCTCCCGGAAAACGCTCTCCCTGTGCATATTCATTAACTATCCAGAGCTTCCAGGGAGAGTTGGCTAAACACACAACTGAGGGATTTAGCTGTTGGATTCCCAGGGGGAAAGGAAAAAAAAA
>VYXC01002731.1:51794-67369 GCA_013397175.1 Platysteira castanea
GGTTTGGCTGCTGCTCGTGAGAGGGGACCCACGCTGGAGAAGTTCACGGAGAACTGTCTGCCGTGGGAGGGACCCCACGGTCTCACAGAGAAACAGCTTCTCTCCCTGAGCCAGGCAGAAGAGAACCTCAGCTGACAAACTGACCAAGCTCCCCACCCCCTGTCTCCCTGCGCTGTCGGTGGAAAGGGAGGAGGGGTTGGGGGAAGTAAAGGTGTTTTTAAGGGCTTATTTTACTTCTCATTATCCTCCTCTGATTTTGTTAGTAATAAACTCACTTTATATCTCTAAGTTGTGCCTGTTTTGCCCTTGTAGTGTTTTCTCGCGGTCCTTATCTTAACTCTTTGCTAATTTTTTTTTTTTTGTTAAATGAGCCCTTTGTTAAATTTTCCTCTCCTCTGCTCAGCTGTGGCAGGGGCAGTTGAGTGACCAGCTTTTGTGGATGCCTGGCATTTGGTCACTGTCAAACCCCGGCAGGGTGACATGCATGTCGGTATGTGGAAAAGGGGCTCAAAAGAAGACTGAACACACCAGTAAGCTTAACAAAGTGAAGAGAAAGTAATGGAGAAACCCAGCAAGAAAGGGCAATAGCCCCTAAGCCAGAGAGGTTCTTTTTCATCAGCTGTCAGCAAAGTGTCCCAGGAGAATCTGCTCATGCATCCAACACCCCCCTCAGCCCCCTCAGCTCCTGGGGGCAATCCCTGAAGGATGCTGAGCTGCAGATAAAGCATATTTTCAGATGGAAAGAATGGGGAGTGGGGGGAAAATGGTCTTTTTAGAAACTTCCCTGTGAAGTTTTAGAAACTTTTTTCCTATGTCTTCCTTTCATAGAATTGAGACCTTTTCTTCTCATCTTTCTTAACCCAAACATCCTGCTTGACAGAACATCAAGGAAAGGGACATTTCCTATCTGTCCATAAAACTAACAAAGCCACATTACAATCTATTTCTATGTGTTGTGTATTTTTATAAACCTCAGCCCTGACCTGAACAAGCAAAATATCTTCTAGTTACCACTGATTCAGGCCTGAATTCTAATTGCCAGGCTATCATTTCCTACTCAGGCAACACTAGTACTCAAAGATTCTATTAAACATTTCCCAGATATAGAAACAATCGCTTTCCCAAAGAGCAGAGGTGAAGGCACACAGCCAACCAGCCCCCTCTTTTATTGGATAACATTTCTCATATATTTCATGAGAGCCAGATGGCACCATCTGAACAGCAGTGAGCTCGGGAGCCTCCAGCCACATCAGGAGAAGGGAAGCATATCCCAGCCCTGCAAGCAGCTGCAGTCCACACTGCTGCGGGGAGCTGCCCCTGCTCGGGCATGCATGAGACCAGGGCTCTTTTGCATAAATTCACATGTGGAGACCTAAATCACCACTGCTGACAGGTAAAACACTACAGTTTTGAGGGCAGAAGAATATTCCCAGTCCTGAAGCTTGCTGGGAAAGAGAGGTCCTTCTGTAGATTGCCAGAGAGAAAGAAACAGATGTAAAAAGAGTGTGTCCTAAACCCCTGCTGCATATGAGGCTTTTCCTTGCAATTAAGGGAAGCTAATAATTTTATGGAAATTATTTGCTGAAAAGGCCTTGAGTGCACTATTTAATGGAGTTTCACCAGCGTTCCCCAAAGCCTTAAAGAACTGCATTAGTATCCCACAGCTCACACCCTAGCCAAACAAGCCTTCTCACCCTGATGCCTCTACCCTGTGCCTCTACCCTGTGGAGTGTAGGAGTATCAGGACTGCAGTGCCTCCTGTGCTCGCCTTCCCACTGGAGCCTTGAAGCCTCAGGATGTAATGAATATTCACGACACAAACATTAGCAGTAATTATTGTGCTATTTGGACAAAAAAAAAAATTCAGGCAAGAAAACAGGCAAGAAAATTTCAGGAGAGAAAATCTGGGAGAGAATCTTTACTCCTGAGCTCCCAGAACTACTGAATAGCATTTTCCTGAGCTGTAACTGGTGGTTTTGAAATGCAAATTAGTCTTACGTTTCTGAGAGACATTGTAAAAAACCCCAGAAAACCAGACCCATGCAGCAAAGCTTTATTGTATTGTAATGAATGTGAGATTTGCAGAGCTGCCTCTATGCCAGTGAATGCACGGTGGATGCAGGCCTGGGACTTGGGAAGCCCTGACGCTTGTCCCCAGCTGGCTCTGCCACTGACTCATTGTGCGACCTTGAACAAGACATCCCTTCCTCTGTGGCAGTGTGCTCATCAGAGGACACAGGGGAAGGGAGGGAGATGAGGCTGAGGTTATCCACTACAGGCGACTCTGAGGTAGAAGGCAGCAGAACTAATATAGCAGCTGTTTTCCTGCAGGGCTCAATGAACTGGGGTAGTGTTGCCCTGTTCTTAATGCTCTTCCTGTGGCAGATACTGCTCAACCTTTCTTACTCTTTTCCCTATCCCTATTCCACAGTTTACCTTTGGCCTTGTGTCTCCCTTGTGTCTTTCTACAGAGCTGGTCCCGTCCTGGAGCCCCAGTGTCTGTAGAAGCCTCTCTGCAATCAATCATTCAGCTGTTCTTATTCATGTGCACCTGTAGAGCACCTAATTCCATTTTCCCTGCCCTCCAGTTACAGACCTGTCTCTAAACAGACTTTACCAAACAGATCATAGTAGAGTTGAACATAGAAGGGGAGACATAGTAAGTGAAGTTTTGATATAGATATATTTCCTTCAAATTATTAATGGTATAAATATAAATAACAACAATCTATAGAGGGGGGACAGTCTGAGGCACATCACAGTCTGGTGGACACTTCTGTTCCTCTATTCCTGGACCTCCAGGACCCACTCTGGGATCTTGATTAAGTCACTCTGGTTATCTCCACCTTGGCTTTCCTCTAGCCTTCTCCTTCCTTCTGTATAGCCAGGTGGTGAGAGGCATTTGAGGTGCCATTTATTTGTTCACTGTTGCCTCTTCTTATCATCTGCTTTCACCACACTCAGCCCGCAGTGTTAGTGAGCTCAGAAGGGTTAATCGGTGATTTCTAAACTTGACCCTTCAAAGCTGTACTCTGCCACCCATAGGCTGCACATCCCTCCTCCTGCCACATCCAGCCACACTTGCTCTGAAGGAAAGCTGCTGAATCTGGCATTTAGAAACTAAGTTCACTCCACTAGGTCACATCAAGGAGGCCAAAAATCACAGTCAGCCAGCACTAGCCTTCACTTATTGCTCACCAGAGAGAATACCAACTGATAAAGCAGAGGCAAAGAGTGCCATATTCCACTACCAGTCCCCTGAGCTCCCCATCAACACCATGGAGTGAGAGCTGTTAACTGAGCTCTTTGACTGCATTTCCATGAGCAGAAATGCCCCAGCAGCAGCCTAACCTTCAGGCAGCAGAAGTTTCAGGTCCCCTCAGCTGCTGTGTGTCACAGATACAAATCGCTCAGAGTCTTCTGATGCATTTCAGAAACTATTTCTCTGATGGATGCAGGATCCCAAAAGGCAAAGACATCTTGAAGCAGTCACACTGAGGAAAAGTCAGGGCATTTCAATAATAAAAACCCAAAAACTTCAAATCTAGAAGCCAAAAGGTAGGTTTTCAAATAATATTTAAACCTCTAAGCATCAAACTTGAAGCTCCCATTACATGTAACATAATTTGTGAGTGCTCAAGGCTTTTAACATTTGGTCATTTATTTCTAGATATGTAAATATTCTTATTTACATAAAAACTTCTCAAAAAATGCTCTACTTTGCCAGCAGAACAGTTCAGCTCTCCACTGGAAACACAAATCTTTAAGAAGCACTGACTGGAACAAAAGTTTAACAAATTAGTTTAAGCTGTAATATTTAGAGTTTCAGATATTTCTTCTTGAAGCAATTAAAATGTACTTAAGCAACGCATATTTTTTGACTCCTTCTCCACCAGATATGCAGTGGGGAAAATCAGAAGATTTTGCATATTGATAGCAGCAGTAAAAAAAAGTGCTTCTGAAAATCAGGTGGGAGAAATGCCTGCTCCAGGAAGGAAGAACAGAACAAGAATAAGGAAAATAAGGAGGACAGGAACTCAAACTAACCTATTCACACCCTGAAGGACGAGTGCATACCCACTACCACTTTGGAAATGTTACCAATCTCTTCAACTATTGCAGAACCAGGAGAGCTTGCAGAAGTGATTCAAAGTCAGAAAATTACCAAAAAGCAAAAAATTTCTATAAAACAAAAAATTCCTAGGGAAGTTCTAAGCCAGAAAGTGCTTGCAAGCAAGAGGATTCCTCAAGATCAAACCTTCCTCCACTGGTGTAGATCGCCCTGAACAATTAATGGGAAGAGTTCCAGTGTGCATGTAGCAAATGCAGGGCACATTACAGCCTAATGATTAATGCAATAGAAGATGTCTTTCAAATTCCACACATTTATATCAGGTATTTTTCCTGTTGATATTATCTCTGTGGAAAAAAAAAATAACTGTGGGGGGGGAATTATGAACAAAATTCATAGCTGTTATAAATTAATCCTGTTCCATTTTGACCTCAGAAAGGTTGGCCAGTTCCTAGCAATGGAGCATATGACTCATTACCTGTCTATTCAAACACCCTGTGGCAGGGAGTTTTATATGGTACCCGCTTGGCAAATTAGTCTTTTGTGTGTCCCCCCCGCCCGCCGTAGCCAGAGTTATCTCCAAACAGCTACTGGGAAGTTAAGCAGCTAAATATTCCTTTAATGTCCAGGTCCTTCCACTGAACCAAGACAAGTATTCTGCCTTAGATGATGAAACAGAGTAAAAGCTTGTGCTGTTTTTCACACCCTGAGCAAATGGAGTGCAATTGAAACCTCCATCTATTCTCAGGCTTTGTATTTTGCCTTGTGCAGGCTTTCTCATCTGAACATCAACCTGCTTGAACTGCTGGTGTGGGAGAAAGGCTGATCTACCTGTGGATGAGGAAGCCAACAACTGGTGTGGTTCTCTCTGAGGGAGCAAGAAAAGGGGCCACATGTGTCTGAGCAGCCCAGGCAGGCAGGAGATGTGGTTGCTTTTTGACAAAGCCGGTGGCTTCATGCTCTGACAGGGCAGCTCTTCCTGTTGTGGCTCCACTACTTCACCAGAGCCCTTCATGCCACAGTCAGTGGGTTTGTGTTCATGTGGAAGGCTGCAGACTGCAGCCACTGCAGGCAGTGTGCGGACAGTCCCAGCTGTGCTGCCTCCAGTGTGGAAGTGGGGACCAATGCAGGCTGTAGCTGAGAAAAACATAGCTGTACAAGAGCCCTTGGTGCCTCAAGATGGAGAAAAGTGTCCCCTGAGAGATGGGGCTGGAGAAATATTTTTTGCAGTTGCTTTTGGTGGTGTGCCCCTATTTACCAACACAGCGTTATTAGTATAAAGTGAGAAGTATAAGCAGGGAAGAAGACAGACACTACAGAGCCAGGAAAAAGCTAAACAGTACATAAAGCCAGACTTGCAGATTGATAAAATATTCTTAGGCAATAAACAGTCTGAAAGACAGGAAGAGGGAGAGAGAGATTTAGAGCTGAACTTAATACTTCTGTGGTTAATTTGCATTAAGCTCAAGCAGTGTGTGTGGCTTGAGTTTTACTTGTTTATTTTGCTTCCCTGACTGCCTCAGGTGCTGGCAGAGAATTGTTTTTCTGAAGTTGCAGTCCATGGGATGTTTTCAAAATTCATTGTCCCTGGGAAAAAATGAGGGCCATTTCACAAAATTCTGGAAAGCTTCTTCAAGTTCTGAAACTCCAAAGAAAAAGAGTTACATGGGAAGTGGTCTGGCCTCCTCCCTATCGTGAAAATCCAGCTTTGTCTCCTCAGAGCCATAAGATGAGAAACTACCAGCAGGCTTCCTACTGTGCTTTGCATGAGGACATTGTGCAAATTATGGAAATTTTGTTCATCCAGCTATCCTGCAACAGATGGCAAAGCAGTGAGAATGGCCAAGGCTGGTGGATGGCATGGATGTGTTTACTCTAATAAGGCCCTGAGATTAAAGTTCCACCAGTGCCCATCAGCAGCCTGCTACATTCATTCATTTATAACTATTTCCTATTTTTTCCCTGCAGTTATATTTTTAGAATTGCCATTATTTGGATGTCTGTAAGAATCCAGTATATCTCACACAACTCTGACTCAAAGTAGGGCATCCAAGATCCCTTCCAGGATTCCCCTTGTAATCCAAGCCCAGGCGTCAGGCTGTGGGACACTGAACCCCTTGCAGCCAAAGACAGGACTGTGGTATTGTAGAACCTCTTCTGTCATGATCAGGCTGTCCAAAAGAACAGGAAGGAAAGTGAAAAAGCAGGGGAATATGTGGGTGTAGGAAGGAGAACACTCAAAAGAGAAAAAGTGTGAAGGAGAGAGGTGAGGGAATTAAAAACAGTACAACAGAAGTTTTAGAAAACCAGTTCTACAGCATAGGACTGGTACCTATAATCTCTGCTACAGAACTTCTGCAAGATGGAGAGGAAAGTTGCAGAAAAGGAACTTCCTTACATTTATCGTTAAACTCCTGGAAAAGTATTAATAGAAAGAAAAAGGAGAAAGTTAAAATAGGAATACGAAACTGAAAGTCCCTGAAGTTGTGCAGTTACAACCCCTGCAAGCCCATGTACCTGAATGCTAGAGGAAGGGGAAGGGAAATGTAGCTAACAGAGGAGCTTGTTGGAACTCCATTAAAAAATCAGTTTCTTCTAGATGTAATGTGATCCATGCTGCCTTCAAAATCTAAGCTCGAAGCACCATCTGTTTTTTGGGTGCTCAAGTACCAGGGAGCTGTACTCTCTCAGGTGCTGTTTGCTTCTGATGGATGCTGCTGTGACAAGGGCATTAAATCCAGCAAGTGTGAGCTTTATTAGGCTTTGAAAAACCAGGGTCCATCACTTCTCAGAATACTTATAAAACAGTCTGACTTGAGACAGATGCCAGCATTCCCACAGCGTGCAGAGCATGGCTGATGGCAGCACGAGTCCTCCCACAAACTCTGTCCGTATCTATTCAAGGCCCTGCAACACAGAGCAAACTGGGCAGCTGCCACATTCCCTCCTTAAAATTACTAGTGTTTCTTCTCAAGAAGACTTGTGGTTAGTGGCAGGTTATCATTGAAAGCCTCAAGTGGGCTTCAGGAAGTCGCATCCCACCACCACTAGTCATCCAGTTTGTCTCTGTGGGTGGGACACAATGGGTCCAATTATGTTTTTGACTTACAGGATTCATGTTACCACAAAGAAAAGTCTATATGTAAGCTGGGTGACAGGACAAAGATGTGGTTTGTTAGGCTTTACTAAATCCACAGGTTCATTACCCAGCTCCTGTTTCCAGGGAGGAGCAACTGGGTGAGAGCTGTCCCTCATGTGACTCCAGATCTCAGCCAATGGCTGACAGTCACTCACTGTCTCCCGCTGTGGCTGTGATTTTGCTGCCGTTTGAGCCAACAATAGTGCCAGCCCAGTTGTGACCTTCTCTGCCCCTAAGCCTGGATCCCCCAACACTCCCTATCTCCAAGCAGCTTTTGCAGACAATCTCACTCACTGGTCCTGTAATGAGCTGCACACAGCTCGATATGGGATTAGTAGAATCTGATTAATTAATTGTCTACAACAATTAGCCAGGACACCTGGGCCTTCTGGCACCTTGGTTACTCTGTGGGAGCCAATTACAGTCTCGTACATATTCATGGCATTTCATCCACAAGCCATAAAAGCTGCTTCCCCAGCTCTCTGCCCATCTCCTTTACTCCAATGCACATCCAGCCCACCCTGAGACAGGGAGGAGCAGTTTCCTTTCCTTTCACGTTTCCCTGGAATCAAATATTTGCAGTGTACATAAGTGATGTAATGGAATGCAGAACTAGCATTCTGCAGAATGCAAATGCAGAACTAGCACATTTGACAGGGAAGAACAGAAAAGACCTTCCCAAAACTCGCTCATGCCTTAAAAGAGAAGATGCAGAAGATCCAGAGATGCAAAGCATCTTGTTGGACTTCTTCCCCTGCAGCCACTTGCTCTTTCAACAGACCCTATCATCCAGATGAGCTGAATGAGAGATATTTCTCATGGTCTGCAGCCCCTGCAACTCCATCTGAGACCAGGTCTCATGGGGTAGATCAGTGTGGTCACTGCAGTGCCAGTGAATCTGATGGATTTAGACCAGTTCATCCCCACTGAGGACCTTGACAGTAAGTGCTGAGTGAAACACTGGGCTGCACCAGGTATGTCACCTACTGCCCATGTGTGCAGAGATTCTTCACTCCTTCCCAAGGTTTCTCTGAGGTTACATCTGTTGCAGTGGGGTCTCCGCAACCTTCCCTGGCAGACAGCTTTGGCCTGTGGAAAGAATCAGGAACAATATTTTTAGGTAGATATTCATGGATGTTTTATTTCTCTGACCACATGGCAGCCAGGTAAGGCCCAGACCGACAGCATGGCCACCAAGTCAGGCACGGACTGACCACCAAAGACCCAGGAATCGTGGGACAACCACAGTTTTCAGGGCAGGGAAAACACCTATAACCAATAACGAACAGGATAACATCAGGGAGCCTGGAAACCCCGTGTAACCATGCCTCAACTCCCAGGGCCCATCCCCCAGGGGGGCACCTCCACAACATCTACCAATATCCGTGTGCTATGCTCCTAGGAAAATAGCAGCTCTGTGAATATATCACTGAACTCATGCTTGGCCCCAATAGGAGCTGGAGCTGGTGCTGGGATGAGTGCACAGAGCTGTAGGGAGCTCCATGAAGTGTTCTGAGTGCCTTCAGCACAGTAGGCTCCGAGCCCAGCCAAGCAGGGACACGCATCTCTCAGGAATCCACCGATACACCATCGGTGTATCGGTTAATCGCTCTCTCACAACTGCCATTGGGGATCCAAAATGTTAAATCTATAACCTGCTCTCTAGATTTATTGTCCTGAGGGCTGTTAAGACTTTTGTGGACTTTGGAATGCAAAATAATATTAGAAACTTACATTATTTATCTGACACACTAGCGTGGCTCCTCCTCAGCCATCACTACTGAGGAAATAAATCCCTGTTCTGTGTTTAGGAAACAAAGCTACTTCTGCCACACAGGAGACCAGCTAAAACTTTTTAAAGAATCTGATTTTGATATTACTAAACTTTGCTTTCTGTTTTTGTACATCCAAACAACTTTGTGAAGGAGCCTGATTGATTTTGCCGTTTCCAGTCATTTTTAATCTTCATCTTTGCAGGCTGATAAGACGCTGGTCACAATTTTCATTAGTGATTTGTCATTTGGGTTGCTCCACTTCTGTTATGGACACCACCTCAGTAAAAATCAATAACAAATTAAATCACAGTAGGCACTGTGACCAGTGAAGAGTGGCCCTAGGCTGTGAGAGGGAAAAGGGTTGTATTTTTTAAAATTAAAGATAAATTGAAAAGAGGTAACTTTGTGGCTTCATCAGAAGTAGCCATGCTAGAAATGTACTGGGTAAACAGAGACTGTTCTTTAGATCCTACATCATATTAACTCATGACTAGGAAGTAGTATTGGCCACTGCTGGGAAGTGTTTCCCTGTGTAGTGCACTACACAGCCTGGTTCTCCCCCATTACTCCTGATTTATTCCATCTAACACCATTAACTTGAAGAAGGTTCTCTCTGACTTAATACCAGTATGAGACCAAAACCGGATTCCTCATTTTGAGACACTGAAAAAGAGTGCGTAATGCAGTCTTCTACTTGAGCCTCCCACAAACATTTTCCAGTTTTCCTGAGTCTGTGAGGAACAAACTTTTCTGCTTTAAATTCACGAACTGTGAGCTCTCCCAGGGCAGTGGGAGAGACAACATAAACAGATTTTAGGTTTCCCCCATGTGCTTTTCAGTGTCTGTTTTGTTTCTCTACATCACCACAACTCCCCTGAAAAGCAGCAGCATGACTGGAATTGCCCACTCTAAGTCCTGGACTTGCCAATCTCAGTATCTCAAGTTATTGCCTGGTTTTACACTAAGGTTCCTGGCATGTGGTGACCTGTGTCTGGTAAGTACAAACATTTTCTCTCTGAACAACTTCATTTAACATCTCAGTTATCTGTTACTTTCTTTTTTCCCTTTTGTCTGCTTCATAGTTTATATTTTTTTCTTTGTAGTGGGGATTTTGCCCATTAGAGACATTAAAGAAGGGAAAATAAACAGATCAGTATTTGATGTTACGCTTTCTGTTTAGAAGTTTCTCCTCCCATTACATCAATATTACCATGCTGATTCATAAGCAAAATAAAGTATATAAATACACTCTTTTTTTTCATTTTGAATCATAAAACTCAAAGTTATAGTTCCCACAGCAACTGTAACTCAACCTTAATGTGCACATACATTAAAGGCAGGGAAATTAACACCCAACGCAGCAATGAAATATGTGTGAGGGAATTATGCTACTGGTTGAAATCCCATAGATGTGAAACATTTCATATCTGTTTGTGAAAGATGTCACACTGGAAAAAGAAACTATCTCAAAGATTTTGATCTTTATGGACATAAATGGAATTCAACCTTGCATTATGCAGAATCACTTTACTGAGGTGATGTTACCTTCGTTGTTGAACTCCACTGGCCTTAAAGATGCCAAGGCCCTCCAGAGCTCAAGAGAGTGCACTGAGCACATGCGTGTGAGTTTCTCTGTTGTGCAGAGTAGTTGGGGTGACCCAGAACCACACAGAGAAGGGTCTGACATCCCCCAGACCAGGGCATGCGCCATGTACTGGCGCATGGAAGAAATGCTGGAAGAATCATCAGAGCATTCATATACACAATCTGTCATCCATCTTGCCTCTTCCAAGCCTACATGTCACTCTTTTCAGCTGATCTCTGAAAGAGACACAGTTCTGAAACACAGGAAAGGATTAGAAGGGTTAGGTTAGAAAGGATTGGAGCCCATAGGGATACAGATGAAAGGCTGGAAGCATCCACAGGCAAGAGGTCTCAGCCCCTCCAACTCTTCTATACTGGCTGCCAAAGTAGCTAGTCACTGCAGGGAAGTGTTTTAAACACAAACTACATCCCAGGGGACTTTGGCTAAGTTATTCTAATTATTTGTACAATAAGATAAAAGAGCAATGTGTTCCCGGTTCATAAAGGCTTCAGCAAATAGAGTCCACCAGGTGCTGATGCTCCTTTGTGAGGCCTGAGAGCTGAGAACTAATTAGTCTCAAATTATACCCCTCACAAAGACACAACAAGGAAGCAGGAAAGACATTCATATGCCAAACCACTACAATGCACTTTCAAATGGCAGATCAAATAGGCATCACCACTTAGAGGGCCAAGGATGCCTCCAGCAACGGCTTAGTGTTTACCTTAAACAGCAAGGAGAAAGGCAGAGGAGGAGAGGAAAAGGGAAACATCAAAAGGGGTGCCAGATCTTGCTCTCCTGAATCCTCTCCATGCTGTTCCCAGAGGAAATGGGTTCCCTTAAATTTAGACCTTTGGGATCTGCACAATTGCTTTCAGCATCATTTGCTGTCATTTTCCATTGGATGTGCTTTTAAACAAGCTTTGCAGTCAGCTCTTTTAAATAAACGTGAAGGCAGTGACTTAGGAGAATACAGCTGGAGTTTGAAGATGTGCTGTTTGTTGCATTCCATGATGCAAGAAATTGTGTGTGATCCTACAATTAAAGGTTCATCACAGTCCAGCCCAGAAGGGTTAACACAACTTTTCCTTTCATGTTTCCTGCCTGTGCAAGGTAGTGCTGGGTACTCCTTTCACTCCTACACAACCTTTCTTAAATCTCTCACCAGTGTTGCAAAGAGAAGACTCTCATTCCCTTCCAAAACTTCGAAATTAAATAACCCTACCAATAACCTGCTGCAGGGCAGAGATATATCTGTGCCTCTTTATCAGTCAGTTAGTGGCATGCACAGAGACAATGCCAGTCTAGGGAATGCCCGAGAGGAGACACAGGCACTAGTCAAAGCAATTTCACATTGAGAGTGTCCTGCAAACAGTCCTCAGCATTTCACTTCCATGCCTTCATATGATGAATGCTGTGTAGTGTACACAGTTTATGTTTCCCACTGAAGTACATATCATTGTCCTCTTCTAGTGGCACCAACCTGGACTAGACAAACCATCACTCTGTTACATCCTGGTATTCCCGCAGCTCATCTCAGACACCCTAATGCACATTCAAACCAACTGTTCTGCTTGGATCGGACACGTTTCAACTTGGTAGTGACATGCATGATGCCACCTTCAGCTCACAAAGAGCTAAAGCTTATCCTAGAGCACAAGGCATCAAAAAGATTACAAGGAACCTTAGTCCATTAATTCCATTCTGAAAAAAGGCATTTCATAAGGAAGATCAGAAGCTGTGTCAGAGCTTGACCCAGTTTTGGCCTCGGGAATCCCACAGAAGTCCCTGAGGAGCACCCAGCTGATGGGGCGGGAGGGGGCAGAGTTGAGGCCAGGGATCAGCCAAACACCCAGTGTGTTCCTTCACACCAACTTCTCTCTCCTTTCCACCTTTTCTCCTTTTCTCAGGCATGTGATTCCTTAATGATAGCATGATCTGCTGATTACATCTGGACCATTCTCTGCTAAGAGGGAAGTTTTAAGTGCTCAGGGTACCATGTTAATAATATCCAGGTCTCTGTTTACCTCGCCAAAGCTGCTGGAGGGAATGTACATTCTGTGTTTCTAACTCAGGAGCAGTAATGTGGTGCTCAACGAAGGCAGATACACGGTACTAGTACTGAGGCAGCACAGCAGGCTCTTGCATTCACCTGCCAGAACTAAAACACATGCCAGAGTTACTGGGGGCTGTTGGCACGAAATGGTTCAGACACTCAGGCAGGAAGACCCCAAAAACATCCAAAGAGCTCAGCGACCATTCCTATTCACAGTCAAACACCCAAACTGCTTGGGTGCTTTGAACTTCTTGCTGGATGCGTTTCTCTTTCTATAGATGCCTCCATACCTTTGAACATTTGTTCCAAAGCAGAGCCAGTCAGGAATGCTACAGACTTTCTCACTGAAGGGTGGTTATTTAGTTAATAATATATTAATAACCTGTGAGGTGTAAGACTGGAAAAAGCCCAGCACCTTTTCTGGCCCTTCCCTTTGGTATTTAACTAACCTATCTTGGCACAGCTCTGTTCTCTTTCCTGACCAGCACCTCATCCCTGGGAAAAACAGGTCAAACACAAGTTGCTAAATCCCCTGAACTGGCTTGTCTTGCCCTTAGCCATTCCCCTGATGTAAAGCAAAGCTGCAAAGGTTGAATGCCATTGTGCCATGAATCATGTTTATTGTAACAAGAAACAAAGAAGAAAGAGAACAAAGGGAAAGAGAAGAGAAAACAAGAAAGGAAAAGACAAACAGAAGAGTAAAAGGGAGGGATATAGAGAGACCCATTAATTTGCCTCTGTTTGCTCTGGGGTTTAAACAACAAGCCTCTGTGTCTCTGGTTTATCTTGGTTCCTCAGCTGTGAAACGTGCTGTGCTCCAGTGTTTTCTGAGCTTTAGAGATTTGCTGAGAAGCTGGGAATGAAGCAAGAGGCTCAGCAAACAGAGATAGCAGAGGCAGCCTCATACATCACACTCAGAGGAAATTTGTTCCTTTCAGCACTGCCCATGGGTGAAATTACATTATATTCTATTTGGATAATTGGACGTCATATACCACCCAAGCTGTTATGGGATGGCATTTCCTTCTGTAACAGTGCTGTTAGCTGCATCCCAGGACAGAGAGCACAAGGCACAGGTTCCATGAAGTATAGAGGAAGAAGTAAGGACACAGAGGTGTTGGCTCCAAGAAGTCCTGGTTCCAAACTGGACCTGTCAGGGTCAGGTTAGTAATGGAGAGGGTGAAAGACACAGCATACAGAACAAGAATGAGATGAAGAAATAAAAGGGAAAGAAGCAAATCTAAGAGGAGAGAAAAGGAGGAGGAGAAGGGAAAACTGATTAATTTGGGGATTTTTTCCCACACAAACACAAAGCATTTTCTTCTCAATGTGTGAGCTGGGCTGCACAGGTCCTTCAGCTAGAAATTCACTTTGGAGACAAGCCTGTCCTACTGGGCAGGGGCAGATCACATAACATCTGCCTGGGGGTCCTGCAAAAATACAGCTTTCTTGGATCTCAGCCACTGAGGATCACAGAGGTATTCCAAGACTCCCAGCCACACCTTGCTACCTTTTATATTCAGCATTCACCTACAATTTGTCTAAAACATCCTCAATTTCCCCCTCATTGTGTCCTTTCTTGCAACACCTCACTCCAGCTCATTGATGGCTTTTTAATAGCACAGTTAGAGCCGTCACACAAGCCAGAGGACAATTTCATGTGTCATATTGTCTCAGTGCATCCTAGGAACACCATCTGGCTCAAGCAAACTTATTTTACTAAAATAATCTCTCCTCCCTGCTAGTTATTGAATTGTCTTGGCTCAATGGTCTCGCTCAATATCAATTTTTCATGCTTAATAATTAGTGCAAAGAAGAGAGTTTCATTGACTAAGTGTTTAATGTCACACGTGATTAGAAACACAGAGATGACCTAACTAGGAATTCAACTTGGGGCCTAAAAATAATTTTAGCTCTTACTTTTCTACCTGAGGTGTGCTGTTCCCCTCTGCAATGAGCTTCTTCAGAAATCTATGCTGCTATTAGCTGAATGCAACAATTGTTGCAATTCTCCTTTTAACTTGAGAAGAATCACCAAGTTTGGAAGGAATTTCCAACCAAGCACAAGCAGGCAAATAACTGCCGCTTTTAAATGTCAGTGTGATGACATCTTGGTCCCAAACCACAGGCTCATTTCCGAAATAGAGCAAAAATCAAAAATGACTAACCACAATTGAAATGAACAAGAATAAGGCCTTTATTGACATTCAGCTCTTCATTGAAGGAATCAGCTGGGTAGGGGATCCAACGAGTTGCACCTACCTACACTGCCACTGCTCCCACTAGCAACCCAGCAAAAAGGGACATGGGTAGAACTGTCACTAGAGTGCAGCATGGCTGAGACCACACTCCAGTCACCACAAAAGCCTCACAACACCGGCTTATGGCTTCAGCTTCTCAGGGTCCACACACTAGCACAGTTCCCTAGGTCAGGGTGACAGGATCAAAAAGCCCAAGTCAGGATTAGGAGATGCATCTACCTTTTCCCCAACCTGGGGAGTCATTTAAGTCTTTAGATTGTGTGACGGCTCATTGTCCAAGGGTTTTTTTTTTTTTTTCTTCTCAAAATGGTCCCATGGTGCCGAGGGTTTTTTTTAATTTGCATATGCCCACCTCCTCTCAGGTACCATTTCAGGAAGCAACGAAGACAAAGGTGAAGCCTCTTGGAAAAGGGAGTACAACAATTAGGGTAATTCACAACAGTTTGGGAGATAAGGATAGGACAATCAATTGGTGATTGACTCTTTTAACATTCTAATTTGGCAGTGCAGAGGCTTAGCTGGGAACTAGTTCCCCGCAGTGGCAGGGTAGGGGCTGGAGCCCCAGAGAGGCTGAGGGAGCTGGGAAAGGGGCTTGTTATGAACGACCCCGCCCCCTCCTCCCCCACGCCAGCAATGCAATGCCAAGCTATCAAGTTCAATAAACCAAAAAACCCACACCAAACAACT
>VYXC01002738.1:0-39680 GCA_013397175.1 Platysteira castanea
CTCTCATCTACCACCGCAACAGGGAAGGGCACTGGTGGAAGAGAACTGAATTTCAGGGTAGGTGCGCCTTTCTCCCTGGCCATGGAAGAGACTTGGGGTCTGATGTTGACAGCAGAGTTTTTGACCAACACTGCTCACACTGCTGCCTAACCCATCTGCATCTGCACTGAGAACTGCTGAGCCTTCCTTACTCAAGGACCACAAACAACCATATCAGATTAAGTATTGCTCTTTTTCATATCTCTCTCTCTCTCTCAACAACTGAATGAGAGACAGAATTCCTGTCCCTGTCTGGACTTGCCTTAACCTTTGCCAGAGACAGGGAAATCTCCCATTTAATTTTCTCTTCTGCCTGAAGCCTTTCCTCCTTTTCCTCCTCACCTCTCTCCTGCACACTGTCAGAGAGGTGACAGCCTTTCCTCTGGTGTCCTGGGACTCTGTGGGGTACCCAGCAGGGAGACACCCACAGTCAATTTAGCAGGTCAGCCACAGCACAGGTATGAATGCAGCAGAGGTATGATCTGATCTACCCACCATCCTCTACTCCTCTGGACATCAGCATGCCGTCTTTGCCTGCAGCATCTGAGTGACAAAACTAACAAGGATGTAGACATTAACCAGAGAATTACTGAGCAAATAAGGACTGAGAAAATCCAGGAATGAAATGGAAAAGCAGGCAAGAAAAAAAGAAAGAACTGAGAAGCCAGCAGAGAAATGGAAATAAAGCCCCATATCTTTACTTAGGTTTGCAAATTTTCTAATTTTATATCCATGCAAGTGACTCATGACTCCCTCAGAAGTGAATTTGAGGATGATGAGGCAAAATCTGACAGACAGCCCTCCCATGCTGTTCCTGGTCTTGCTCAGCACTATTTCTCTCCTCCTACGTGGGAGTTTCTTTAACACACAAGAGATTCTGGGGAAAGTTTTGATATACCAACATGAAGGGAAAAATAAAAACATAGCTTTCAAGTGCTTTTGCTATTTAACTTGACAGAGAGGAGCCTGATAGGAAAGGTTTTTAGGCTGCTGAACACCAAAAAACTCTGGAAGAGGAAGAGTATCTTGTTAGGCACATTGTTGCAGATACATTTCTGTCCAGTCACACTATGTGTCACCCAACAACCACTGAAGACCTTGATAATTTCCATATACATTCTTAGAAGGGTGATGCTGTCAAGTAGAACTCTTTTTTTCCACTACAGGAGTCATGACAACAAGCAGCTAACTAGAGAAACAAAACCCTAGAAGGATGTAGGGTTGAGGTTATCTCCTCATTAGGCATCAGAAAATTGGCACAAAATGCCCCAAACAAAGGAGAAGTTTGGTTTGAGCTTAGGTATTTTTTGATAATGCTGAATCTAACACAAATTTATAAACAACTATTTTTTGACTTTTTATTTGCATAGAACAGTAGGACCCTGCTCTTGTTTTTAATTTCTAAAAAGCCTCTGCTTCTAGTTGTATCTGGCATACATGTTGCACCTAAACTAGCATTTTTTCAAATTTATCATCTTATAGATAGGAATCTCAACACATCCCCATTTTAGTTTGTATTTTAAATTCTTATTGTGATCTGAAAGGTACTAAGACTTTTGTCAAACAAATTTAAGGATTTGCTATTTGTCATCTAGAAATCTGCTACCTCAGCTTCAAGAAAGAAATGTTTTTGTTTGTCTGAAGTTCTGGTCTCTGTCAGGGCTCTCAGGCACTCTGGCAATACAGAAACATAATGAATGCATTGAGTGCCAAATGACAGGTGAGAAAATAGTTTGTACCAGCTGAGAGAAAACAAATGCTTCCCCCCCATTTTGCAAGGAAAATTTGATTGTGTGGGAAAAAAAAAAGAGAACAGGAACGTCTACGTTATTGTTTTTATTTTTTAAATTATCACCACAAAGAACCAAGGTATTTAAGAAATGTCTCTCCCGTGACTGTTGAGATCTGTTTATTAGCTCTCTCACAACCACATCTTTTCCATACACAGCAGGCTCGCTGGGCAAGTGGTGCCTGTGACCTTGCAACTCTGCTGCTACAGAGTCATGTTCCCTGGAGAAGCAGTGGAACATGGTAGGAATCAAGCTGGCTCAGGGGAACCACTCAACCACAGCTTTCATAAGATCCTAGGGTCAAGGTTTCAATTAATTAAATTTATTTCCTCAATAAATTAAATATTCATCTTGGAAAGCAAACACTTATTTGGGAAAATAAATGTTACATTGGTGTTCACCAAAAACAGTTTTGAAGGAAGATTTTGGACTAATTGTTGTGGTTTAGGAGTGGTACTCCACAGTTTGCTTTTCCCACTGAGACTCTCCAAACCATGCTGCTACTTGCTTGGAACCCTCCTCCTTGTCCCTTTCCCTCTTCCCCTGTGATGGGCTGGAGAGGAAAATTGGAGGCACAAAAAGTAAAGATCACGAGTTAAGATATGAACAATTTACTGGAAACAGCAATGAGATGAGAAAACGAACAGTAAGAGTAGCAATACTGATGAGAGAGGGTACAAGAAAACAGATGTTATTGCTCACCACAGAAACCCCTGGCAGTAGCCAATACCCAACTGCCCCCTCCAGCTCAGAGCCAGTGTTACCCCACTGCTCCCTCTGCCCTGCTGGCTTAACCAGAAGGAAGCCCTTCTCCCTGGAAGAGAGAGTTCCTTCTCCCCACGCCTTGCAATGGTGAGGTGGCATAGAACAACCTCTAGCTCCTGGCCATGGCCCCTCCCAGCTACTGCAAAAGTTAATGGAACCAGGGCACTAATTTAAACAAGTAGAGCATATCTGTCCCGTAGTTTGTGGTGTTTTCCAGTGTCTGATCAGAGGAAACAAGGGTCTATACAGCCACAAGTTCTAAAATTTAGACATTTACTGCCAGCTTCTCCCGGGTCTTAGTTGTGGTAGAGGATTATTGTATGATGCTTTAATCAGAAACACTGATGTCTTTAAGAGAAAAAGGCCACAAGGTGTTTCAGGTGATGACTATCATTTCTTTCAATGATTTAATCTTTTACATCAAGCCTCATGTTCTGATAGATGAAGCAAACCTGCAAGGGTAACATCTAATCTTTCCCTTCCCACACATATGCAGCCTCTCCTCAACACCACAAGCTCGAGTTTCAGGAGGCCATTAACACAAGCCAGAGGCACTGCTTTTAATCTCATGTTTGTTGAAATCTGCCTCATTGTTTGTCTTTTTCTTAACACTTGGCACTGGCAATGATTAACTCTGCCAACATTTTTCTTGCCAGAAAAGAAGTTTTTTTCTTCTGTTTTTTTCCAGTGAAGCCTGGAGATACCTCCCACTCTGAGACTGCCTTTCCTCCCTCATCTATGGGGAGAGCAGCTAAGGAGGAAGACAGAAATCTCAAGCCCCTTTTAAGAGAGGTGTTTCCAAGAGGGAAGGAAGGAAAAGTGGCAGTTTATAAATTTCTTGTGGGTCTACGGAAGTGGGAAAAGGGTTTCTCCTCTTTCTTTTTCACTGATGAAATATTACTCAGAAGCTGCTGATAGCATCTCTCCTCCCTTCTTCAGACACAGCACAGGACCTCCATGGATTACCCCAAGAAATGCTGCTTGGCAGAAAGCTGTGGTCAGAGTTACTTGGTTCACCTGCAGTCTGCTCTAGGTTGATCCAGAAAATGAGAGCTACCAGGATGAATCCAGTTGTGTTTTCTCAACAGTCTCTACCTATGGGCTAAGACACCTCACACTAATGCAGGGACCTGGGTCAAACTTAGCTCTGCATGGGGAACATCTCCACCTGCTTCTTCTAAATTTTTGTTCTTCTTGTGAGTTGGAGCAACCAGGAGAGGCATTTTTAGCTGGTCATTTGCAGCTGGATGTTTGCCAGCTCCTTTTCATCTCCTGAACACCACAGAAGAGCCAGATCTGATTTGATAATCTGACCTATTATTTTTTTATTATTGTACCAAGGATAGAAGAGCACCCTCTCCATTTGTCATCAGCTAATAGGTCACAAGTTGGCTGTTATACCAAACATGAAAACAATTTGCCGACAGCAGGGACTTACACCCTAAAAGGAGACAACACACATTTCACTGGCAGGCACCTCGCCACCTCCAACAAGGAGAGATACTGGGTATCAGTAGCTGCTTTTAAGTTGTCCCAAGTGTTAACTTGTTTCTGATTTTTAGGCTGCCTGTCTGTTAAAACTTTATTGTCTATTGCTAACAACTGCTCAGTGAGCTAATACTTTTTAAGAGCTGCTATCATTCACCCACACTGCCCTGTCTGAAAAACAAACATGAAGTTTTTGGTAGCTCACTCATCCCACTGCATCACTGGGATCCTATCACCAAAGCCAAAGGGTGAAAGATGAAAGCCAAGGCATTCTGTTGCCAATTGTCAGGCTTCAACAGTCTTAAATATGCTGAAAGGGCCTACATTTATTTAATTTCAAATGGTTGTAGTGCCACATGCATCTTATGTGAATACAGAGACAAAAATTCCTATTTATCCCTAATGATATATACTATTAGCATATTCTAATTGCATACTCTTCCTTCCCTTCTGTTCAGCGGCAACAAAACTTGGAAAGAAATGCCAGCAGTAGATGAAGAGGGTGTGAAAGCTATAAAGAGGTGTGGAAGAGAAAGAGAAGGCTTAGGATGGACCACAGGTCATTGCAACCCCTTCCTTGGTCACTGCCAACCCTCCCCACTCCTCAGCCTCACACCTCTGCAGCCCTTCCCTTGGATTCCCTAGCCACTTTTCAAGACTCTTTCACTACTAGGACGATGCTAAACGTGAGAAGGCAACCTGTAAGGCACTGAAATGTGGTCCTCAGTTGTGATTCACACTGGAAGCAGTCCTTGGACCTCACATTCACAGAGCACTTTGGCAGAGGAACAGGGGTGGGGCTTGGTTGCTTGAAGTTTATGGAGTTATAACAGGCACACTTTTTATCCTTATTAAGACAATGGGCTGAGTGTGGTTGTTGGTGGTATTGTATTCGTGTGAAGATTCACCAGCCCTGATGTAAGAACCCGAAGATTACGGAGTTCATTCCACTGCCCACACCTTGGCTCATGCCCTGTGTGGTGCCCTGGGGTCCTTCAGGCAACCACAACAGCACAGGAGAGCTCCTGTGTCCTCTCTCCCGCCCTGTGCAGGGGTCTCAGAGACCCCAGGGTATATCCAGTAGCTTGAAACAGCTCCCTGTAAGCAACTGCCTGGAGCCCTCAAGGGATAAAAATAATCTAATTTCTTTTTCTCTGAATGAATAGGCTGCCCCAGAGGACAATCAAGCACCTAAGAGAGGTCAGATGAATTACTTTCTGGAGGTTCATGTTCTACTTCTTCGGTCATGCTCACAGACTTTGGACTTACATCTTTCTTGTATCTTGTATGAAGTGAGACAAACCTCAATTACGCCGCAGCAGTTGCAGTCACTTTTTAGAACTTTCTTTTAGGATCAAGTCACAGAGCAAAACTACCTACGAACCTCCATTTAACCTCTTTTTCCATTCACACATTACCTTTCTATTTTTGTGCTTATCTCTCACCTTGCCTTTTCAACGACTGCCAAAAGGACAGCTACTTCTGTGCCATGGCTCCTTCCCCACACCTCACATTTAGCCCCCAGGTGTGTTTTCCAGGAGGTGAAGAGAGAGCAGGCGTTGGTGTGCAGGCAAGCATATGCTTTATAACAACGCTGAGATGCAGAGAAGCAGTAGCTGCAATGTTGATCATCTCAAGGCAGCGTTACCAGGAGACACCTCACAGCACAGCAAATGCGCGTTGTTGGAGGCTTTTCGCCCTCTGGAAGGTGGTGAGTGTAACGTTTTACATCTCTCTCTCGCTCAGACATGAAGGATGAGCAGCTTAACAAGGTCACATTTGTTAGAGGCATGCATATATCCATCTGCTCAGGCGGATGGCAAAGTGCCTGGCACTAAGCAAGGAGACACTCTAAAAAGGAATTGTTTCAGAGCGAAGTGTTTAGGCAAAGCTAGGAAAACAGTGGTGGTTAGATACCATGGATTGAGACAGATACATTAGGTCAAAGCCTCACATACTCATCAAGCAAAACAATAAATGCTACTTGATTTTCAAAATCCTTCCTGCTATATTGTTTTCCAGGACACCATTAACTAAGTGTCAGAGAAGATGCATGAGCATTACCACTGATGAACCCCCAAAGCTGAAAGCTCATAGCTTCATTTTTAAGGCAGAACTTGCACTGCAAAATAGTTTGTGGCTACTGCTGAGCTTTTGCTCAGCTTGAGCAAGCACTGCTTCATCTGGCGAGCCTAAGATGGGAGATCCACAAAGATATAAAGCTAGTTTAGCCTGCAGCTTAAACTTTTTTCATGGTGGATGAAGTTAGAAAAAAAACTCACTGAGGCGAGAGACTGAGAAGAAACTCTGAACATCATTTTTGCTAAACCCCTTTGAAATGAAAGCTATAGCTTCACTGGTTTCATAGCCAGCACTCAAGGATCTTCAGAGCACAGATGTTTCAAAACCTATCTTACAAAATCTAGTATCTTGACTCTGCCAAGATAATAGAAATGAAGATGTCTATTAGGTTCAATGTTATAAATATTTTCTTTCAATTTGCTAAACACATTAAATGGACGGTGTACATGCTGAAATAAGGCATGGGGATTGCAAAGGAATAAAGAAGAGTGCAGTGTCTAAAGAATAAAATTATTCTTTAATATTTTTCTCTTCAGACTTCTAGGAACATTCAGTAATTAGTAGGGAAAGGACATGAGAGTAGAGGATAAGAAAGGCACAGATGAGCTTTTCTTTTTGCGGCACCACAAGGATGAGTTTTGTGATGACATACACCACCAGTTAGAGTGTATCTTATTGTATCCTCTTTCAGGTTTACTCAGGTTTAAGGCAATGGCATTATCCTCTTTTGACTCCTGAAAAATATAGCACTTCCTTGAATACAAACCATTATTTTTAACCAGCAATTATTTCCTTTCCATAGAAAACTTTCTGTAAATTTTACAGTTTTGGAATATTCTAATAATTCCTCTGTGGCAGTGGTCAGGACGGACAAAAGAACACCACAACACTACGTCTTGATCATGCAAAAGTCAGAAGCAGTTTTTTACTACAAGCAGCAAGGCATTCTTATACAGGTTTAACTTCCTGATATGCAATTATACAATTTCTTATTAATAGCACTATCTGTATCACAAGGCAAGCATTCATATAGGCGATTGCTGTATTTGGCTACTTTTTTGCTCTCTAGAATTTCCTTTCCTCCAGATGCATCCTGGCTTCTCTCCACAACTTCCTCCTTGCTACTTGCTTAGCCTTTCCAGTGTCTACCTTAGTTAGTTTCTTTCTGCTGAATTACAGCAACTTGCTTTTGCTGCCTCGTTCCCTGTCATGTCCCACACATCTCAGGGGTACACAATTATTATTTCCAGATCAGAGAGGGATTCTGCAAGGCCATCAGAGAAGCCAGTGGTCGTCACATTCCTCTATCAAAAATACAGAATAAACTCCACTAACACTACCTGAGACTGCTGTCTAAATAGCAGACAACAGAAGATATTCTTGCTTTTTGGGCCAAGGTCCATCTCCTCCCTATCTGACTTTGATATTGATGTGTCAGTGAAGAAGAACAACATAGCACAAAAAAGAGATGTTTGACTTTTAGACTTTAGAATAATGGCTTGTGTTACCAGAAGGGAGCCAGAGCCCACTGACACAGAAGCAGAAAGCCAGGCCTTTGGCTAAGTTCTGACTAGGAAAACACCTCCACGGCTGAATGCAAGAAGATGGATCGTATGGTGGTGGTTTACCTACAAAAATGCCCCAGCCACCCTCTAGCTCCTGGCATGGATGAACAGAGGCATATTAACTGAGGGCTGAGTGAGATCCAGGCAGCTAAGCAAGTCCATGCCACCCACGCGTCCTGGCTGAGTCTCTGCTTCTATGGGCACACCTGTGTTTGGGGACTGGATGGATCAGAGGATGTGAGGATCAGAGTAACAGGCAGCTGGGCTGGAAGGTGCTCGTGTGGGCACACACATGTCCAGCCTGTTCCCAACAGGTTCCCACAGCCTAGGGACTGCTAGGAGCCATCACATGTGCTGCAGAAGGCTTGAGAAGCAGTGGCTGTTGGGGAAGCCCCATACCAGCCAAAATGTGCATTTGGCTTCAGAGCCAACAAGATAGACCAGCACCAACACAAATACTGCACTGTATCATCCTACCGAGGGTTTTCCTGGAAATGCTCTTCAGACTCACGAACAGATTTAGTTGCTGTCATTGGTGTAGACTGACAGTAGGCAGGTTGCTAAAAATTGAACATGACATAATGTTTCAGCCATTCCAAAAGCAGGATGACATTTCTAAAATTGAGAGCAAATACTGTGTGAAACGTATAGCCAAAGAATTTTAGACCTACTTAACTTGCTTTTGGCAGGTGTTTGGGTATGGATATAGAGTGAGGGCAAACCCTTAATACCTGGAAATGGTTCCTAAAGCCAATGTTTATCTTTTACTTAGCTTAATTAATAGCTAATGACAGACACATGATGGTGGATAACCACTACCTGCCTTAATCTATGTCAAAGCTTCACGCAGCTCCTCCTGGTGCATTTGGCTTGCTTGAAGAGGGTTATCAACAGCAGTTCATCACCTCTGAAGTGAGGCTGATAGGTAGCAGAGAGTGTTCTCTGAAACTCAGCTCCTGGAGAGGGACAGAAAAGGCTGGCTCTGCAGGAGCAGCCTGAGCTTTGCAGCAGTAGTCAGGAGGCATTTCAGGGGCCAAAGTCCCCTGCTCTCCTGCTGAGGGAGCTGATGTAAGACACAGCAGAGCCTGACTCCAGGATGAGTGCAGTGAAAAGGGACCCTTTACTCTCCTGCCCTTCTGAACGGGATTGCAGACACTTCGGGAGAATGTCCACTGTTCTGGACTCATCTTTTTTCCATGTTTAGCAACCAGAGGTCTTGACTTTTTGACCCTTTGTAGAGCTTCTAAGGACTCAACCACAAGAATAAGTAATAGCCAGCTGTTCAGAGACCATGATGGCAAGCAGAAGAATAGTCTGGGTCCAAAGTGGCATACTTCCCTAAACCGAACTTGCCAGGATGTGAAAGGGGATAGCAATCCACTGGTGCCAGAAGTTCTGAATGGCACAAAGCTGTTTCACCACTTAATGCAGCCCTCTCCATTGCTGATGTATGAAAGCATGAGGTATCAAAGGAATAAATAAGGAGTATTGGAATTCATTAACTGGCTAACATGGAAATTTTAAAGTGATAAATGTTTTCTTATAGAGGTAGAGGCATCTCTCAGTAATCAGAACATAACACTCTGTAATAACCCTCTGGTTTGTATTTGTTTAAAAAATGTCTCCTGTTATATGCCTCTGTTAAAATGATGAGGTAAAGATGAAAAATTGTATTTTTTCCTTTGGTATTCTTTCTTGTCACAGACTCCACAGTGAGCATTTTTGCATGTGAATCATTGTCTCTTTCTGTACAATTTTGTTATTAATACTGTTGCTATTACTATTTATTTTCTTACCTCATTGTTGTTTCCAGTAACCTCAAGCTGTGATCTTCACATCTTGTGCCTCCGATTCTCAATTCCATCCTGCCACAGCGGGAAGCGGGAGACGAAGTGGGATCAAGAGAGTGCAGTGGTTTGAGCGAGTCTTGGTGGGGGCACAGAACTGGGGAATACCATTCTTAAACCATGGCACTGAACAAGCACCCTCCCAAACAGTCGTCAAAATAGTACTGCTCCCGAGCACAAACTGGTCCCAATACTTTGCTTCCCTTAATCATGAGACTGACCTCTTCTTGTTACTTGAGTCTTTCAGGCAGACTTCATGCCCTCTTATCAAGAGAAAAAACATGAAGTAAGGATCGTGTAACTCCCCAAACGTAGCAGGAGGCTTCTGTTGACCTGTCCTGTTTGAGTCATTTCTCCACCTTTCCACACCAAATAATGCTGATCTATAGTGTAAGCTGTGGGCTCTGTGTGGTGTTCTGTGACTAGAAGTTCTTTTTGTGGAAAAGCCCACAGATACACATCATGCTCTCTGGCCACCTCTGTTAACTGCTGCACTGTTTTTTCTCCTGATCTCCCAAAAGCAGATGGTTGGAAGCACAGAGACTTAGCCTGAAACCTTCTGACGATGACAGCTTCCGATGGTGCAGGAAGCTTTCTGTGACACCACAGACTCCAGCTAGAAGATCCTCTGCCAATCTTCCCACTTTCACCAGCAGTTTCCAATGCCATGTTCCCACTCTACTTGTGCTGTTACATTTTTTGGGGGGAAGCACACACTGAAAAAAGCAAGGGAACAAGCCAGGTTATATTATTATTTTTTAAAGAGTACTGTTAGGTGGCTCAGTTAGGTGTCTCAGTACAGACCCAGGCAGAGCTGTACCCACTCAGCTGAGCCAGATCTGTCCTGTGTTGTGGAAGCAGAGGTGGGCATCTGAGGGCTCAGGCAGGAGGAAAGATGGAGTGGGTTTTGCTGACAGTGGTGTAGCTGTGGGGAGAGCCTTCCATGGAAACACACTCCACACTGAAAAGATCAGCTAGATTTGCCATCTACAAGTGCTGCTTTGTGAAGGGAAATGAATTGGTTAGTAAGCAGAGGAATGGCTTAAGGAAACTGGAAAAAAGAAAATTAATTACTTCAGGAAAAATTCCTCAAAGTTTTCCCTTTTTTTTGAAATTAAGATACACCAAATAGGAGGTGTGGCACTTGGCAATATGGTTTAGGGGTGATTATAGTGATGTTAGGTTGATGGTTGGATGAGCTGATTTGGAGGTGCCATCCAGCCTTGATGATTCTGTGACTCTATGATTCTGTCTAAGCTGGCACAAGTGAGATATACACACTTTCAGGCAGCACTCTCTAGTAATAAGTCTTCATGAAAGGGCAGGGTGTGAGGCTTACCTGTGCTTGCTTAACCCAGACATCTTTTTACACGTGGGCAGGGGAGACTGTGATGTAGTGTACAGTTTCATCCAGAGTCCACCCCTGGAGAAGTCAGCACTGGCAGTCCATCTAACCTTCAGAGTACCTTTCACCTACACTGCTTGTCTCCACGTGAGACTGAGCTGACAAATGGCACAATCACACCTTTGCTGCATTTTTTTAGTGACAATTTAACCCATCCCTTTTTCTTTATCTGATAGTCGTGGAAAGTGATTGATCCCTCAGGCATGTGGTGGTCACTGGGAGTGCTCAGGGCTGCATTCTGGGTACAGAAAGCAGGGAAATGGAGGCAGCTAGAGTGTGACAGATTACTGCAGCCTGGGTTACAGCTACCACCTTAAGAGGCACTATCTGTGGGCCCAAAACAAGACAGGTTAGACAAGGGGCACAGGTTCTGTTCCTGATGGTTCTTTCATTTGTGTGGGTGAAGTTGCTCCATCATAATTTACAAATGGCATATGTGACCTGCTATATATCTCAGGTCTTCGACACTCTTGCTCCCCATCAGGTGCCTGTAGCTGTTAACTTCGGTTCTAAAGTGCTGAAGAGCTGTAACAGGGATTTCTATGACACACACGAGTGTCTGAAAGCCTGGGCCCCAAAGTTGTTTATTTATAGGCTGCTAGACATGCTTGGCTCCTATTCCTGAAACAGGCACTCCTTCATCACAGTTGTGACCATTGCAACCCATGCTCAACTCACACAGTTTAGGTTTTCTGCTCTCCTGTGCCATCCCTTAATAGAAGACTTAAGGTGGTGGAACAAGAACCATCTTCTGTGGCAGAGGAGAACTGCAAACAGAGGGTTACTTGTCGTACAGAAGAAGGAATTGTGAGGGCAGAGACTCAGCCACCAGCAGACCTGGCAGGAAGGGCCCCAGGCATAATGCTTGTTCCTGCTGGCACACTGCCATGCCTTAACAGGATTACAGAAAAGAGGGATGCAGGTGGCTCCTGCTGCAAGAGCCAGATTTATCACCTTGCTGTGTGCTTATGAAATGGTCTCACAGCTCTGCGGAGCTAGTCATTGCAGGGTTGATGGCTGGTGAAAAATGCGGACTTTTTTTCAGGATGTGAAGTCTTGCACAGTATTAACCAGCCGTTTAGATAACAGAAAATCATATTTTAAAATCACTGAAGCATATAGATAGAAGTGGCTTAATTTCTTTCAAAATAAAATGTACTGAAGGGTGACAAGATTCCATAGTAAAAGGCTAGAACCTCCAGCAGAGGTCTGAGGGTTGTTAAATCATGCCCACAGGTGATGGGGGTGCTAGGCTGAAAAGCTCCTGCTGGGAGTGTAACTTACTTCACTGTGGCTAGCTAGCTCTTTGCCTCTGGTCTGAAAGGAAAAGAGCTGTGACCAAACGTGAACAACTCAGTGGTTCCCCCCCAGCTTCATCTTTCAGACCACCTTAAGCTTTTACTTGAGAGTCCTCAGGCTGAGTGTCAAAAGCTCAAGGACAACAAATGCCTGAGTTTTGCCTGGCAGTGGCTTCCAAATTGATTTCCCTGGAACTGATTTCTAAAATCTTAGCACGTCCTTAAGACCCCGGGCCAGAAAAAGATTTAAATGTGTGTGAATGTCCCTTGGCTGTATGTAGCATGTACATGAGCAGGTACAGTTCTCAGTGCTGAGAATAGATTTTGGTCTTTTCCTGGGACTGTCAGGTTATGGGCTCAAAAACTGAGGTAAGGAGCTGATCCCCAAGGGGCAGTGGGATAGGCAAGGATCCAGGTACTAAAAATATAGTGGCTCCCTCGTTCTGCAAACAAAAATGTTTCCTCCCACCTGCTTGGTATCTTTTGGTGTCAGGTGAGCCTCATGTAGGGAAAGAGGCCACCACTGTCTCCAGAGACAACAGTGATGAGGATGCAGAAGGAGGGCATCCCTGGAGAGAGCTGTGGCTGCCAGTCTGGTAAGCTTTTGGCATTGTTTTCCTATTAAATCCCTATGAACTCAGTTTTAAAGGATGAGCCCAGGCAAAAGTGTGTTATGGAGGGACTCCTCGAGGCAGCTCAGGTAAATTGTATGCTTTATAACTTCTGCATTCAGTGACTTATGCTTAACTTAGCAAATAACTTACATTTTTAAATATAAGTGAGATGAGTTTAAAATAGAAAATACTTGGAAATTCAGGTTTTGATTATTATTTTTCCTCCGTACTTCAAATTAAGCATGGGCTATTAATGGCAAGACGGAAGTTCTTGCATAATGCAGTTTAAGCTGGCTGCTTTAAACCATTTAAACATACAGGATGACATTCACCTTTATACAAAGGCACTAAAGTGATAGCAAATAATATTTAAATCCTGTTTCAGAGCTAAACATTTTCATTAAAAGTAATTATTATAGAATGGGTCTAAGCCAAACTAATCTTGCAAAAAATGGTTTCGTGTATATAGTACAGAGTATTTACATGAAAACAGGTAAAGTGAGTGCATCGTTTTGCTAGCTATTAAAAATACTTAATAATTCCAGTTGGAGCACTCAGCTGTAAGAGCTGCTTTCCATTTCAGTGAACTTTCTGCTGTGGAGAGGAAAGAAATGATTTCTCCACATGGTTGAGCATCAGGTTTCTCTGAGCATGAAAGCAGGCTTGTAAAGGGTAGGTGTTTATGCTTGCTTGTTTCCATCAGGAGTGTTTTCTGACATGCAAATGACCTGCCATCCGCTAGCAGGCTTTAAGCAGACCTCCTTTAAAACCTTCTGCTGCAATCCCATGTCAGCTCAGCCCAGCATGTGCATGGATTAACTTTATTTTAGAGGGCAGAGCCGTAGTTTCTCTAGTGCTGTGGCTGGGTGAAAAGCACTGAGTGGCAAAAGGGGAAAACTGTAAAAGTGATCTGTGGATCACAGGCTCTCTTGCCCTTTTCCCTCTTGGAATCCAGTTCGACCAGGGCTGATTTCTACCTGAAGGTCGACTTGGAGCAACTCCTTTTCTGAAGTAGTCTTTATAGCTAATATCTGGGGGGGGTTGCCTTGTTTAGTTTTAGCAGTGCTCACTGTCTAAAATAATGAGGATGTTTAAAAAGTGGGGGTGACCCCACACTTTCAGGTAAGCTGAATGGTGCTTTGGGCTCCATGGGCTGTACATTGTGTCTGAGGTGACTCACTCAGCCAAAAAACAGACAAGTTTTTGGAAAAGATTTATTTCAGCCTAGCAGGGGAGGTCGTTTGTGGGTAAGAATGAGCAGCCAAGACCAGGATAAGGCAGTATTTATCTAAGCCATCTGATAATAATTAGCTAAAAGATGCCTGGCAGAAGACATGTTAAAACTGACCAGAGAGTAATCTGGAGTGAAGAGAGAGGGAAGACAGAAAAGCCAAAAGGAAGAGAAGGAGGGAGAGGACTTGTACCCATGTGGAGTTTCACCCAGGATGGTTGAGATATTAATTTTTGGTAAGCTACACATGTCCCTGCTTCATGGAGTCTCTGAGGCATAACATGATGTACCTGGGGAGGACAGGGAGCCACTCCCAAGTGCTCTACACTCCAGTCACACCTGTGACAACAAATAGCACTTCTGTCATGTCACCATTTATCTATGCAAAACGGGCTGAGTGGATGTTTGGAGGGGCAGCTAATGTTGCAGTACATTTCTGAAAGGAAATCTATCCATGACAGTAATGCATAGCAGAACACCAGGCTTCCATAAATAATTAGGAAGGCAAATCTTTGCCTTTTACCTTTGTCACAGTGACTGGAATGCACATCAGTGCATACCTTCAGTGGTTACAATTCATGCATCACTAAAACCACTAGGTATGCATTTTACATGCCTGATGTACACCCCTCCACCCACCAGCACTGCTCATAAATATCCTTTTTTTTCCAAAGATGCCAGGACCCACTGGCAAAACCTGGAGACTCACCAACTATTTGCTTGAAATAACAATCTATTGTTAAAAAGACACATCTGACATTTCCAAAGAGTGACTGGTGAACTAGAGTATTTGGAAAGTGTCTGTTTTGAGCATGACGGAAGAAATGGTTCAGAATAATGTTTTCTGGGCAGAAAGAAGTTTCAGCAGGGACCTTACCCCACTAAAAAGGGAGATGCTGGTAGAAGCCAACCTAAACCAGGCACTATATTTATTACCATTGTTATCAGTTTTTATAATAACAGCAATAATGATAACAACAATAATAATTAATCAATGTGGGATGGGCTGCCCGCAGCAGGGAAGTGAAGATGTAAGGTGGTTGAGGACAAGTCCTAGACCACTCTCACTGTCTTGTGGTATGTGTGTATCCAAAACTTTCAAAATAACTGGTACCAAGAAGAGGAATTTTGACAAACAGCTTCCATGGAAAAAAAAATAAATATCTTCTTTCTTATCTTTGCATGTCTCCACCTGTGATGCCACCACTGGGTGTTCTCTCTGAGTACCTACAACACAGCTGGCCAGATGTTCTTCACCCCTTTAGCCTTTACCACACCACAGGGGTTGAGAGGAAAACCTTGGAAGAGTTTTATTCCCAATCAGCCTGGCACACTACAGAAATGCACACAGCAAGCTGTTCATGTTATCTAACCTAACCTGTCCGGGACACATCTGCCCCTACTTGAGCCACTCCTGGCCCACCTTCCCGGAGCCTCCACAGACTGCAGAAGGACTCACAAGGTTTTATTTATGGATTGAGGAAAAGGTCTGAGTCAGGCATGACCAAAAGAGGCTGACAGAGCTCAGGAAGGTTGTTGAATAAGAACAAGATAACTTTTTGTCAGGACATCTGTCAGAAATTGTATGTCTGCAGCTGATCTTGCCCAGGGGCAGAGGATCCAGCTTTTTTTTTCTGTGATTCTGTGGTGTTCAGTGAGACACATGGTCAGGAGGAGGAAAGCTGGAGGAAGTCACACAGAACCTGAATTTCTCAGGGAGTTGTAACAGCTTAGAAAAAATACATAATGAAAAAGACAGCTTTGGGGAAATGTGAAGAGTATCAGAAATTTAAATTTTGAAACTTGCCTGAGGCAGCACTCCTGGAAAAATCAAGCTGATATAGCAAGTAGTGGCTTGATGTGGGGTTATCCTTACATCTCTGTGATGTTCGTTTTCACTAGAAGATGGTGCTAAGTGAGATGGGGAGTGTGTAGTTTTTGCTACAAAATTCAATGCCTTTATGACAGACCCTCATGAGAGGCTTTGGCAAATCTTGTCCTGATCTGTGCCTGGCACAAACTGTATTAAACAGAGCTTATAAAGTCACAGGTAAGTTTTTTGCCTTCACCATCAATTTTCAAGCAGAGCTGGCCTAATACACAGCAATTTGAATGAATTAGAGGGTTTAAAATTGTTCCCATCACTTTATCCTCTACTGCTCTGCTCGTCTGCCTGTGGAACTCTTTTTATGGCCAGATCCTTATCTGTCCTCTTTAAAAACCTTGGTGCAAGGGATCACATCAGCAGGGACTCAGGTCTGCAGAAATTTATCTGCTTGTGGCATCGGTCAATGTCTCATCTCTCAGGTTCCCACTGAAATTGAGGTATCTAAGGTAATTCACTGACTGGAGAACGTAATTTAAGGGTTGACTGTTTAAAGCACAGATGGTCTGGGCCATATGGGTAGTTTGGTGACCATTCACAGAGCTCACGCGCAATTCTTCAGCCTGACCAGAAGCAGGGGATTATTATTCAAAGACCTATGGTGTCACCAGATAAAGTGTCTCATATGGTGACAAAGTCTCTGAAACAGGGCTTTGTGTGAAATTATGCGGTCAAGGACCAGGAAAAGGACCACTCCTGTGATGTGCAGCTCTGTTGTTAAAGGCAATTTCACTGCTAGAAGGGAGCCAGACCTGTCCTCCATTCTGAGAAGAGGTTCATCTACTGTATCGGAGAGACTTGCTCGTGCACTGGAGAAACAGGAAAGGGAAAGAAATACTTACTGAGCACTGATGTGTGGCACCTGTAGAATGTATGTATTTTCACCTGGAGTGTTGGCAGAACACTCACACTTTGTACCACCTTGCATTTAGGGCTTGATTCAGAGACCTTGGAAAGTTTTCACTGACTTCAGGGGAGTTTGGTTCATGCCCAAAAGCTACCCAACAACCTGGAAGGGTAAAAAGATAAACTGACTCTTTCTCCTGGAGAGATTCAGGAAAATAGTTCAGACAGAGATAATCAGGATACTGTGGCATTTAGGATGTTTAGGGGTTTTTGTTGTTCTTGATGTTTGGTTGGGTTTCGGTTCCCCATAGCAACTCATAGTCTAATCTAATGCCTGGATTACTTTTAATATAACATTTCTCTTCCTGTTTTGATTTGTGGGGAGAACAGCGCACAGGGCCTTTGGCTGTAGGGCCTGTCAGGCAGCTGAAATGGAGCAGCAGGAGCTCCTGCAGATAAGTGCAGCCCATGACCCAGCTGTCAGTCAGGGCTCCTGAAGGGCCAGGGAAAGCAGGAAGCACTGGGGCAGGACGAGGTTGCTGAGCCATGCTCAGATGTGCCCTTCCCAGAGCCACGCCGGGCAGGTGCTGCCAAGAGGGGCAGAAGGTGACCAGCAGCTGGTGCAGCAGCACGAGGTCACGGGGTGACCCCGAGCCTACAGACTCACAGGGGAGTTTAGAGACCCATGGCAGCCCTTGTGACTGTCCCGGGAGCTGGTGAGCCACTGGCAGGAAAGGCAGAGGTTTGATTTGGGCTAATGAGAGCTGTGATTTGTTTTAGTCTGGGCCTGGTCCAAAGTCTGGTTGTGTTTGGGCTGAACTGAGCTTTGCTTTTCCATTTTTGAGAAAGCCCAAAGAGCAGCCTCCCACTGTAAAAGCCCTATGAGTCAAGCTGCTGATGTGAAACAAGTCTCACATTTGTTTCCTTTCACATCTTTCGGTTTAGAAGCACACAGATGCATTTAACACACACCCTAAAAATAACATCTTCAGAACAGTTGGAAAATCAAGATTATTACTTCTTAATGATTGCCTTTAGCAGCCTGCTTTATGGTCTTGCCTTAGAACTGACATCACACAACTGATCAGCCTTAAAAACAAAAAGAGTTTTCACACCTTGCTACTTTTAAGATAAAATGCCTTTTAATGTATTTCCTACTAATTAGCTGCCATGACTTCCCAGTCTTTTGGTAGAGGCTCTTTTTAATGTATGTCAATATAATCAACAAGGATTATGGTCTTTTATTTAAAGTATGTTGATAAGGGATAAGCCTTTCTCCCCCGAACAGCCACCTCCAGCTGTCCCACTCCAAATATCAGATCTGCTGTGTCACACACCTGCCTGGGCAGGAGTTGCTAGGAGGGGCTGAGGGTGGGGAGACCACTCGGTGGGGCTGAAGTGACAAGGATGATGGAGCAGAAGGTTATTACTACCACCCTGTCACAGAATTCTCTGATGCTAAAGCACAGTGGAAAGCTCAGAGAAAACCACTCAGCATAGCTCCCCAATCTCCCTTATAGCTCTCCTCTTTCTCACAGGATAGCTCTTCAGTTTGAGTGAGGTGAAAATAAACATAATGCCAATAAAGAAAGAAGTCATCTGAGTATAAAAAAAAGAGGCTAAAGTCCCCCTAACTGTGGTTAGTGTCTGAGCATCTCAGTGATCTAGATGTTGCCAACAGTAAACCCGGGTCTTGCACTCTCCCTCTTAAAAATGGCTTTGCTCAAGCCATATCAAGCTCTGGCTGGGCTAATATCAGTAGTGGTTTTTGAGGGAATACACACAACCTCAGTTAGGAGTAATAAATCACCTGGAGCACACCCTTGGATGCCAATTTTAAAATAAACATTTACAGCCTCAGTTTTCCAGCAGGAACAGTTTTTCACAACAGGAACAATCTAATGCCATAACCTCAGGATTTGTCAGCTTGGATTGCACTTCACATCAGCCTTTCTATTCTTACACTGCAAGCTGTCTGATTATTCCTAACTAACACCATTATCTGTACTCATATTTTCCACTCAGTTTCAATACAACACTCAGACATTTCAAACTGATAGTTTAATTAAATTATGGCAATTAGGGTTATTTCGGTTCAAGGAGTATATGAGGCAGAGATGCTGAGGATAAGCACAGCACTTGTGCTTCCAGGGGAGGGGATAGATTCTCTTCTGTGGGAATACGAAGCTTTCAGAGGACTGAATTTCATCGGCATTTGAATCCTCTAGAAATCATGCTTCTTTTAAGTACTTCAGGTTGGACATTCCAAGATAAAATCCATCAAGATTACTTGTGGAAACCTAGTCTTACACATGCAAGCAGAACTGGAAATCCAGCTATTCCACTGTGCTTAAGAGGTATTTTTACTTTGTTTAGATATCCTCTGTGAAGCCAGGAGTGCCAAGACAGATGTAGTCTGGCTCCCTATGGGAAGCTCTGCTTGGCTTTTACTTTTATTAGCCACCCAAAGAGCGACGTTAGGTTTTATGTGTTAAATTATATGTCTAAAGGGCAAATAAGAAAGATGTAAGAGCAGCAAGGATCAATGACAGATGGAGGCAACCTAGTGACCTGAGCAGTGAAAATAGGGCCCAAGTGAATCAACTCCCTACCACCATCAAGAGAAAAGAATCACAGACCATGGGACAGCCCAGTGGGTCAGAGATCCATACACAGGGAAGGGAGATAATGCCTAAAAGGATGCAGAGGGAGGAAAACTTGAGACTTGGATGAATGTCTTCCAGTAGGTTTCTAGGGGAATGTGGGAATGTGTGGGCCTCAGTAAGGGATGTTGACGTGAAGGACCAGAAGTGGAAAAATGAAGGAGTTGAGATGAACTGTGGGGATAACAAACATGAGGAAACAGAGGAGAAAAGGAGACAAAAGGGCCCAACTGAGTGTACACTTGCTTGATGGAGTCCTGTGCTTCTGCACCACCACCTATCCTGTATTTTCACTAGATCCTATTTCTACCTGTTGTCTCTGAGGGTGCATTCTCTGTCCCGAGCCATTTAGTGTGAGTGCTGCCAAGCTTCAGAGCAGACTGGTAGGATTAGGGAGTACCAGCACCGAGAGGGGAATCACAGACCTCTGGGGCTCGTAGGTCCAAGCTGAAGGAGACTGGGAGCTAGGTGCCAAGTAGAGGACAGGGTGTCTATGACCAGCTCCTGAAGTATGTCCTGAAGTGACGTACATCGTGCTTATATCCCAGAAGCAACCTTCAGACATGATTCCCCAGAGAGGGGCAACAAGGTGGGACTGTCTGCGCTGTTGCTATTTGTGTGAGTGAGGGTGGTGCTGATAACAGCACTGATTCCTCTTTGTGATCATCTGTGCAGCCAGCAACGTGCATACAGTGTGCGTGTGGGTGTCTGCCTATCAGGAATATATGCTCAGCCTCACTACAGGCTGGACCCACGAACACAGAGCTGCAGCAGCCTCATCTACATCCCAAAGGTCACGAAGTTCAGCCAACCCTAGCACCCTGAACTTGATGAAGACCTTTGCTGAAACACTTTTCCAGCTTTCCAGAGATAAAGACTGTGTCCCAAGGAGACTTCCTTTACAAGCCTCATTATCAACTTTCACAACGTCTCATGCAACTTGTGGATAAGCATCTGGCTACCTCTGGCTTTGTATCTTTTCTAGGAGAACAGTCCACCCCCCCCCTTTACTGAATTGTGGCTTGTATGGGAGTGGAATGATGGTGGCTTGCCAGTTATCCTTAAATCACTCCTACCACCAGACAGGCTTGAAGATAAAGTAAGGAATGAATTTATTCAGGAATCCAAAGATCAGCATTACGATCTCCTTATTTGGAGGCAGCTGTGCCTAAAGAAAAGAAAACTTACAGCTGCAGACAGATCATTCTGTTATCTGTTTTATCCTGTTAAAATGCTCTCAGCATGCTTACATACCTTTCAGCTTGAAACTTGTCTTTAAGCAAGACCTGGTCCACAGCATGTGTTTCATAGAAGGGATGTTTATTCAGAGGTATGCATGTCCTTGCACACCTCTTTTCTCCCCTGGGGTATTCCAGGGCCTCATCACACCTCTCCCACTCATGCCATTGCCTGGGCTGGGAAGTGTTGGTGCCTGCTGGATACATGAGTTCTTCTGCTCAGACAAAATATCTTGGTGCTTACCTTAATGCATGCTGACTGTGAAGGAGAGCTTCTCCTCGAAGGCAGAGCAAGATTCAGGCCTCCTTGCATTAATTTTTTATACACTGAAAACACCAGGTAGTAAATATGAATAAGTTAACAATCATAGTAGATATAAACAGTGGTAATACATGTAGTTAATTAGATCTCGACTGTACAGAGACAAGAATTAATGGGAATCAAATTATTTGAGGGTGAAAATGACATGAAAATGCTTGGCATGAACTATGACCCTGCAATACCCCAAGATGACATCCTCTTCTTTCAAAGGTGTTGATGTACCGGACGAGAGACTTCCGGAAAACATTAAAACCAAAAGTAATTTATCATACTCCATATTCTATTAACACAATTTTATTTTTATATGTTCTCCCAAATCCAGGATTCACATTAGCCAATGCATCAAGCAGTCCTTGTGTTTAGTTTTCGTATGGGACAGTGGTGAAAATCCTCACTTGCAAACTTTCAAAACTGGTCACTGATTACAGAAGTTTTTACTTCTTTTGTAAGGACTATAGATACCCCTGCAATGGTCACATGAACAGGAAGAATAATCTTGACTTGTTTGACATTAACATGATCACATCTCCGTGAAAAATGGTTTTGACTTAGAAAATAGCTTGTTTTTTCACAAGCACTGCTGGCTGGACAGTGTTATACAGAAAGGGTTTTCCTCAATAAGATTCTGGCATTCAAATCTACAGAGCTACCAAGAAAAAGCTGAGCAATTTGAGCTGCTGACGTGTTGGAAAAGGAACAGAACTGCTCTAGTCACATTGTGAGATCATGCAAGTAATTTTTCATCATAGCAGCAAAGGTCCCACATGTGAAAGGCTTCTCAATTCAGTCCTTTAAAACAAGTGTGCCAGAAAGGGTACTTTGAGAGCTGTGTTTCTGGGGTCCCCTGGCCTTTCCGTACCTCACTTTCTCCTCTTCCTCTTCCTCTTCCTTCTCTCATCCTCACCAATATCATCATCTATATCTGTCAATAGTCAATATCTATTTTCTAAAAATAGTCAGTATCTGTTTTTCTAAAATTTTGATTTACAGAAGGCAAAGTTGTCTCCAGAGCCCTTCCTGACACAACAAAAGATCAGAACTGGAACAGGATCAGAGTCAGGGAGTCCACAGGTCTGAGATCTAGTCTTGCTTTAGGATTTGTTATGGTGATATGCAGAACTGAATGCTCTAAATGCATTTCAACATGCAAGGCAGAGATAACAACTTCTCTTTCTTTCTACTTGTTCATCTCTCTTAGTTCTAGATGCTACAATGCCAGGAGGTCTTTCTTTTCATATTTCTTTAGATTTGGCAACTATGGCATCTGTTCAGGACCAAGATCAATTTCAAACTACAGGTGATGCCCATGGCTCATGCAGAGACTCAGAAAAACACCTTCTTCTCAATACACTGTTGCAAAAGAGCAAATTTTTCTTAAAAGACAGAAAGAAGCATTGCTGTCTGCTGAGCGGGAGCCAAGTTTAGCGCAAGCACAGATCAAAGAAGGTTGTGAACCTCTGTCTCCATCTCGGCAGGGTGCTGTCCAGACTATTTAATATTTGTGCCCAAAAATTCAACAGCAGATTTGTTTACAAAAGTGTTTTCCGAGAGGTGCTTGGGTTGCACTCAGCAGCTGCCCTTATTGCTGTTGCTGGGCATACCTGGCGTGTCTGGGTGATTTATCGATTTCAACTGCTCTCTGCAGCCCTCCTGCTTGAGAGACAGGGGCTGCTCCAGCACGGCCAGGAGCCATGAAACAGCAGCTGCAACACATAGCACAGCTCCTGCCCTGGTTTGGCACACCCTGCCAAAATGGGGCCAGACGTGCACGCTTGTGCAGGGCTGGATAGGTGAGGAATACCACAAGGACATTTGTCATTGGCAAACAGAGAGTAATAATGTGCTGTAGGGAAATAAGGTTAAATGGGGAGGTGAGGGGAAGGTGCGAAACGGCAGATGTTTTGAGGAAACATCTGTTAATCCTTGAGGGGAAAGATGTGGTGGCAAGGATGCTAAGGAGGCAGCAATTCAAAGGATTACCTGGCAGGTTTCGTGGCTTGAGTGGAGAGGGGAGGCTGGAACACCACACTGCTGACACTGCAGGTGTCTGGGGCAGAAAGGAAGCAGGGGAGATGTGTAGAGTGCAGCCATAGCAGCTAAGGGGAAAAGAGATGGTGGAACATGGAAAGAAAAGCAAAGAAAATTGTAGTAATACTAAGGTGGTCTAGTATTATATTGGATGATGTTTTTATGAGGTGTGCATACAGGTAGCACTAGAAAAAGGTCAGCAAATTCATTGTCAGGATATGTGCAAAAACAGAAGGCAGATTTTGCGTGATAAAAACTCTAATCTCACTGTCCTTCAGTCATATTGAATGTAAGTGCATCTTTTTAAAGCATAAAAAAGACACTATGGGAGGTTTTTCCCAACAATTTGAAAATCAGAGAGCTCTTTGTGCATTTTGATCAGTGTGTAAAAATTTAGCTAGTCTTGGCCGAGAAGGCCCATATAGCAAAGACATGTCACGTCTTTGCTCAGCATGCTTTGGTTTTGATTTCTGCGCTCCAACAACTTAATAGCTAAATATGTCTGTCAAGTCTTTCAATTTAATGCATGTCCATAGAGCTGATAATTTGTCTTTGAACTGTTTTTGAAAAATATGAGCAGCCCTGATGATGCCAGAAGTAGCCATTGTTTAACTGAGGTGCCACAAAGAGCTGTCCTCCTGGTAAATATCATGTTCTCTGTTAAACTTAACCATAAAATTAGTGGCAGTTTTAATATATATAACTTTTTTCATCCACCAGTGAAATCACTATGAGCTCTCACAAAAGGTGTCACTGAAACAGATGAAGTATTAATTCAACCATCTTAGACTTTTTATGTTATGGAGGACAAAATAAGTGACCCAACGAAAAGAGAGAAGAAGCATTTGAAGTTTATCGTAGTCATGTACAGGATCTGGGTAAGCGGCAGTGGCAGGTGGCAGGCTGGACATTAATCTGAGCACTTGCATCCAGACTAATCTAGGCTCTGCAGTGAAATTCTTCTCATTGTGCTAAATAACCTAACAGGTACACGGTAGCCCTAGGCTGCACTTCTTTCAGCAAAGCTCTAGCAAAGATTGAGTTACCAGTTGATTGTGTCTCCAGGGGAAGGATATACCCTGTGACACCAACAGCTGCTCTTTATAAACACAACTTTTTAACATCGCTGGGCTTGTTTCAAATTGCACATGATGGCCTTCAGCAGGCTAACCTGAGCCACCAGGCTTACAGTAGGGCAATATCAAGAAAGGAGGTTACTGCCCTACTTCACAGCGAGCAGACACAATGCAAAGCTTAAATATTTTTGTGCAAGATTTTAGATTTATCACCATTTCCATCTGCATTATCCTAGTTTCTATTTGCACACTCTTTTGGGAAGTGCCTTTGAGGGTAGTAGAATGTCACACTAATTTTACATCTGTAGTCCTACTCTATATAGCCTAAGAACAGCCTCTTAATTGCAATGTAGTAATGGGTGTAGACAGGATGATTTTGAGGTGATGGAGCACCTCTTCTTGAGACCATGTACCCCTCACTCAGCATGAAACCTGAGTCAGAAGATGTGGGGAAAGACCTGTTACAGCCAGTCGTGGGACTTTTTGTAGGGAAATGTGCTCCTCACAGAAAGATCCTTTTACTGGCTATGGAGGTGTGGAAAACTCCAAGTCCACTGAGAGCTGGGTTTTTTTAACATCTCAGTGTATTTTTCAGATCTTGTTCTTGAGCAGTCATCCCTCTCATAGTTTCCCCTACAAGTGGGAAACCTGAGCCTTTGGGAGATTAATTTGAGTATTTTTCAAAGCGCTTGGCACTTGCGCCATCTCTGTCCTTCAGTGGGACTTGTATGTACTTGCCAGGTTGGATAACATGGATATGAGTGCCATGTCCAAGGTCACACCATGAAGTAATGTCAGAGCTGGGATTATTATTAATTATTATGGGAGGGGGCTGGTGGGTACACCTATGCTTAAGACAATCTGCAGCTTCTGTTACGAAAATCTGCTTTTGTCTTTGTACATGGTAAAATAAAACTGCTGAAGCTAAAATTCCTGATCCATACAAGCAGCCTCATACTTGGAGGCAGGCAAAGCAGGCTGGGCTCTTGATTTCTTCATTTCGCTAGCAGCAACTGCTGACTCCTGCTGCTGGGGTCACAGCACTGTACTTCTCTGAGATAAGAGTTACCTCAGGAGAAAATGTGTCTCTTCTAAAAGGAATCCTCAAAGAATTTTTTGCACATATACTCACTGGTGGAGTTAGGTGGAGTGGGGTAAAGGCATCAGTTCAAACAGGCAGGTAAGTAGGAAAACAGGGCACCAAAATCAGTGTTACTGGGATTGCTTCTCTCATCTGCTTTGAACTTAGGCAATCGCTTGGATCCCTCTGTCGCTAAAAACCACAAAAGGTTTTATTATTGTTAAGTGAAGCCTGCTTAGCTTTGTAAGGACTTATTTTGGTGGATTATGAGGGTAGATTTAGTTTTGGACTGAAGAAGTCTTAGCATGATCCAAAACCAGCAGCTAAAGCATACTGAATGAGTATTTCAGCCAAAATGGGAAAGGGCAGAGACGGAGCCATGAAATAGCTGTTAAGAGCAGTGACCTTTTGGGAGCTGTGATATTTCCTGGGCAGATAAATGGAGGAGTGAAGAAGAAATGATTTCTGCTTTTCCAACTTTGTCTGTACTCTGAAAATATATCCAGAACTCCCTCTGGCTTAAAAGCCACCACCCAGTTCTCTTTACTCAGGGCATTTGTCAGTGCTGTGTCATTGGGTCTGCAGAATGAACTCTGAGACATGGGGCCATTAAATAGGCACAGAAAGACAGCCTGGGGACTGGATTAATCTCCCTCAGTGTGAGTGGGACACAGTATGGAGAGAGGGAGAAAGGAAACATTTCCTAAATTTTCCATGCAAAGTTTAGTTTTAGAGGTTTTGGAAAGAGCTGGGTATTTGAGTTTTCAAACTAAGGCACATCTGCATCATTTACCCAAACTGTAGCACTGTTTGTGCTACAGGAAGAACTCCTGCCTGTGCTCTGAGCTCTGAGAGCCAAGGGATACAAGATGCAGAGACTGGGCATAGAAGAGAACAAACACCTCAAGTTTGGGCTCAGAAACAGCAGGAAATTTATGGAAAGAAAAGCAAAAGAAATGCATCAAGGTCATTAAATATAATTTCCTTCTGTCTCAGAGAGTTCCCAACCCAAAACCTGTGGGAATTCAAGAAACTGTTCTGGGATATATATATTCCCACGCATGAACTACGGGCTGGAGGCAAGAAAATAGGCTAGGTTAACCTACATCTCACCCAACACAGGCATTTTTGTGGCACACTACTCAAAGCAAGGACATCTCATGCTGAGTGAGATGTATTTCACATAAATTCAGTGACCAGAAGTTAGCTGGTGATCAAATTTATGCAAAAGAAAGTCTGGTCTGAGCCATCTTCTCTCATCAGGCAGTCAGCAGCCCGAGATAGGCACCTTCAGTCCCCACAGAATGCACACAGATGACTGGCTTACTCCAGATGCCAGCTTTTGATGGCAAAAACTGGGAGAGGTGAATTGCTGATGAGAGCATCCATGGAAAACACACAGGTCACAGGGCTCCGAGTGTTTCAACCTGCTCTCAAGCCGGAGCATATCTTTGCAGGAACGACATCTTCTTAGAGCTTCAGCTCAAAACACAGGGCAGGTAGGGAATTCAGGCAGAGATGAGACCCTTGGAAATCACCGAGTTTTGCTGCTTCATACGAAAGCACCCACATCTCACGTGTGCTCCATAGCCTGGGCACAATGGTGTCCATGAGGAGAGCTGCCCACCAGGAGGGACATGGGGTTGGGACCCTCCAGGTACTCCCCATCCCCAGAGACCTGGAAGTCACTGGCATCCCTGAGCCTGCTGCTGCTAGAGCCCGAATGCTCCCTGCCACAAGCATTTTCACAGGCGTGACAAGGCCTGAAGATGTCAGATGCTGGCCAAAGCTGTGGTCAGGTTTCTGTGGGGGTTGGCCTCTGAGCATGCTCTTCCCCCAGGTGTGAGGGGGCTGGCTGTGCAGTTTTTTGTGCAGGTGTCTAATTTGGAAGGCATTGGTGTGACCTGTGGCTGTGAAGGGCTAGAAGAAGCAGACAAGGCTGATGTCTTGCTAACACAGCTGAATGCCCTGTTCATAACAGCAAATGCTAATCCCATCTTCCTCACTGTGAGGACCTGAGTGTGAAGTGCTTGCAAAATATTGACTACTAGCACAATCTCCACAGGTGCCCTCTTCCCCTCTGGCTCTGCTGTTAAGTCTCTGGCAGTCAATATCATATGTACAGAACCCATCTCTAAATCCCCCAAATTAGATTAAAGGCTCAACAACATCATAACCGCTTTAATCGCTGTGCTACCTACCATGAACACAAATGTCAGGACAGCAAGGGCAGATTCCTATGAATATCTTTTAGTAGAGCTCTTCTTTTAGTAAAGACAGTGCAAGCTGGTTAGACTTTGGTTTGTTAAACCTATCTTGAACGTTTACGTTCTTCTTGGGTGCCCAGGCTCTGGTGTCTTCTGTGACCTGCAGAGAATGGCAGAGAGAATCCTGATTGCGAGGGATTAGTGGTAAAATCTCTAACCTCACTGCAATGAAGGGCTAATGGCACCTTGGTATGATTTCCACAGGAGCTGTGCTTTACAGCTTGGAGGATTTCCTTTCCATTTCTAAAGTACATTTGGACTCAATGATCTTAAAGATCTTTTCCAGCTTAAATGATTCTGTGATTGTAAGGCAGCTTTTCTTGTACACACACATCCCATTGCCTTGGAGTAGGACACTGGCTGAAATTCTTGTTTTGCTTCCTGCCTGTGCCTTAGTCATGGAAGCAGCAGGGCTGGCTCTGGGGCTACAGCCCCATGGAAATGGGAAGGGAGCCTGTGCCAACCAATGTCATCACTGCTGTGGGATAGAGAGCCTTAGTCCCCATCCCTCTTCATAAAGGCTAAATTCCAACACCAAGGTATAGCTGAGACACCTAGAGATGTCTCTGCTTCTGACAACATCCACAGGAATATCTCTCCTCTACTGTTAGCCTCCCACCCTTCTGTACCTTGGAGGTGCTGGTGCCCTGAGGTTGGGGGCATTCCCCTGCCTGTGTCAAGGAAGTGGCTCAGCTGTTACCTGCTGCCAGGAGCACAGAATCAAAACCTGCAGCTTGACATGTTCCTGATGCTTTAGCTTTCTGGCAGCATCCTTTTGCAAGGAGTCCTTTCCCTGGTGAGGCTCCTTGATAGTAAAGCAACACCCAAAATGAAACTGGGACAGTTTAACTAGTGGGACAGTGTGGGGTAAGCAGCTTTAGAGAACATTTACTCTTAGTAGAGAAAAAAGCAGTAATGTTTGTGTTAGCAGGTCTGTAATCCACCATCTCAAGGTTTAGATCAAGTGTTCTGGAAGGCAACATTTATCCCAAGCTGGTCCCAGGTGGCTGGATGTGTACACTAGATCCAAATACGTTCTGCAGTCAGGCTGACACCTGGGGATTAAACATGTCATTAGTGCCCAGAACATCCTGGACTGGGGCAGGTGACAACCGTTGTTTATCCAAGTTGTTCCTACAACATTAGCTGGACCTTTGAATTGTGCAAACAAAAAAATTGGCTAATATGAAAAGGTTGAGGCTTTCCAGAGCTGTCCAAACATATGTCTTAACTACCTCATTTTTGCTTCTTGAACAGCTTTTCATAACTGTTTATTGTTCTGGGAAATGTGAAAGGATTGTTTACATGGTAGCTAAAGGAACATGAGACAAAAGGCCACTAGACCTAGGATGAGCAGTACTTTCCCCAGGAATCTGTGGGGTATTTCTCTTATCTCCCTAACCAGAGTCTCTAGGCCATGCTCCTCATCCATGGTGCTTGGAAGCTACGCATTTCTGCAGGGATAAAACGAGATGTGTGAAAGTAATTTTCTCCCAAAGGCTTGACTCAGGCTGTTAAATCATGCTGCTTGGCAGAGGCTGAGCACATGCTGTTGTGAGTTTTTTAATGTTAGGATCAATGCCTCAGATGCCAGCTTCTCATTGGTTTGGAGTTAAAACCATAAAACCTGACTGGGGTCCATGTCAAACCATAAATCAGTTTGTCATGCCAAAAAGCCTGGCACACAGTTTGTGTTAGTATCCAGTCTCTGCAGCTTGACCTACACTTGCTGTCCAAACTGCTCAGAGACAAGCTGGGAGGTGGTGCTATCCCTAAGGACTATTCCTCAACCAGAGCTCTGAGGAGGGAGAAGAGGGAGATGAAGGGAATGAGGGGTTCTTCAGGACCATGTAAGTAATAAATAAATCCAGCAAAGAAATTGAATCCCTCGTCCAGTACTGCTGCTTCAGCCAGGAGGAGGAACAACCAGCAACCTCAGTTCAACAGCACAGAATTTCCTCAGATGAGTATGCTGGTGTGGAAAGGAGAGTCATTTGCCTGCATGCAGAGTCTGCCTGATGCTATTTCTTCATCTTCCTGTCTTAAAGAGAGGTGTTCCTTTTCTTCCCCTTAAAATAGTTCAACCTTGTATCAAGGACCATGTCTCTGATACAACTTTCTCTCCAGAAGTACATTGAAATGCAGAGATGGACCCAATATTGGCAAGGAGGTAGGCAGGTTGTAACCCCACCTCTACACTGAGCCTTGCTTGGACAAGTTTTCCTCCACCGCCAGCAAGACTCTCCCCATGGGAGCTACTGGGAGAGCTTTTTTCCCATCTCAAACCTCTGCCTTTTTTTTATGTACAAGTATCCCCTTCACCCAGCATCACACTTACCTTGCAGCAGGAAGGGAGCCCTGAGCAGGAAGTTCACCCCTGAGCTACAGTCCTGCTGACAGTACAGGCTTACTTTGTGATCTCAGGCTAATCCCTGAAGCTGCTGTCTTTTGTAGTGAGGTGGCACTACAGCTTCCTGCACGAGGAGTTGCAGGGCAAAACCAAGGCAGGACACAAGACACAAACTACCCTGCAACAGGGTTGCCCACCTGAGGTGGACAGATGAGGGGGTGTTGGAGGTTGTTACATCCACAGAGCAATCAGCGCTTCTTAAGGTGTTTCTGTCAATCCCAAAGGCCTGACAAATAATCTGAATAATAAATTAAAGTTTCTCATATCTCAGCCAGAATATTGAGTCCTGAAATATCACCATCTCCTTGGGGTCTCTTGCAGCACATCCTGAAGGCACTCCCAAATGCAGCAAAGTGATAGGCTGGCCCTACTCAAGAGCACAACAGCCCTTTCCATCAGGGCCCTCATGCAGCTCTAGCCGTGATGCCTTAAAAGGCTGGTTAGCCCAGAGATGCTGCAGTCCTTATCTCCTGCCTGTGGCTGCTGTGTGGGAGATATTATATTTATAGCTCACCCGAAGCACGGATGCCCAACTGTCGAATTATGAGACATGCAGTTTGGGCAATCCAATAAAGCAGCGAGTCTGTCCTGTTCTCTGTGATTCACAGACTCCTGAGCAGAGGCAGCACTGAGCTGCAGCAAGGTAAGGTAGTGCCTTGTTTTGGTTTTCACTGTCTTTTGAGCCCTTTTTTCCTTTCCACCTGCCATTTGCCATCCCTTCTCAAGGCTCTGCATAGACATCTTGAGGGGAGTGCTGCTTTCTCGGGGGAAGTGTGGACTTTAGGATGTTTGCTCCTTTCTTGCTGCCAAGGCGCACACAGAGAGTCTCCCTTTGTATTCCCAGTCTGCTGTTGGGAACCAGGTGCTAACTAACAGCTGCTCTTTAGTTTCTTCACTAATAATACACTGACATGTTTTCATGTTATCGAGGAACACAACCATATCGAGCTATATACACTTCCCTGGTTTGAACAGCAAACTGAATTACTTCAGGCCCAAAGCTTTTAATTAGTTTTTGGAGTTTTTCCCATCTATCAGCATTTTCTTCCTTAAGTTGAATGTTTGGAAAATTAAAAGATCGTGGAAAAAAAAGAGGACAGACAGAAGGAACATTTTACTCTTTTCTCCTCTTTCAGACCATTTCCTAGTGGCCATGAAAGAAAAAAAGGAAAATTACAGGCGATGCTTCCTGATTTCATGTTTCAAACAATTACTTGTTATGGATTACAGCAGCTGAGGGAAAAGGGAAAAGAAAGCAAAGCACTGAGTCATAACTGGGTGTCAAAGCAGGAATTTATCAAAACTAGCCTGTAAAATACCATTAGCAGTAACTGCCAAATGCCAATAATCAGGATATTGTTACATTAAATTACTTTTAACCTCATCTCATGAGAGCATTAATTTTTACATGAAGCCAGTAAAAGAACACCTCTTAGGGAAAATAAGATTATTTGTGTATGTGTGTACATTTGTTTGGATGCATTTACACATACATTTCTATTATAAATATTATAAACAAAGGCTTTTAAATCCACGGATCACAAAATATGACAAAAAGGTAAGAAATATTAATTTACTTTTAGCCTAAAACCTAAAGCTACCACACATTGCACTAGAGTTTGTTTACTATTCCATTATTGTAGTGATTTCGTTTGCATTTGTCCCTTTTGTGAGATAAGAATAGGGAGGAATACAAAGCAGGCACCACACTTCAAAGAATGCAATGAAGTTTATTGCTAAAACTAAATAGTAAGACAGAAATAAGAAGGAATTAAAGCAAAAACCCCCTTTTTTCTCCAGAACCTCCCCCCTTTTTACCCAATTTGCACAAAGGACAACACACAACTATTTTAGGTCAGTATTATCAGTTCTTAGAAGTTTCTCCACTATTCAAGGTAAAAAGGTTTTCTTTTGCTTCACATGGTTTCCCAAACTGCTCCAAGGACAAACAGACCCCGCCCGAAAATTTCAAACCACCACAATTATTCAAGAAATTAAATGAAAGAAAGTTTTTCTCAAAATGCTGAGTCCTTCACAGACTTCGTCAGGATATTGGGTCCTTGGTGCCCTGAGGAGCAGGACTCCTTAGACCTGACCCAAAGCCAATGCTTGTAGGAAAGGACTGTCGACTTCAAAATGTTTGGGATTGAAGTCAGATCCTACATGAGGATTTCAAAGGCAGAGGGGTAGATGATTACTTGGTCTAAAGCTGCTGGAGATGCACTGACTTTAGATGAGAGGTAGGTGTTTAGATCGGTGCAATTGGTACAGCAGTTTGGTCTGGTCCCAGGGCTGTCTCTTGGGCTTTGCCACGGCAACGTGCCTGGCAGTGCTCCTGCGGGAAATGCAGCCCTGGGGCTCTGCCCAGGCCATTACACACTCATGGCCTCTCAAATCAAGTGGATATACCCCAAACATGTCCTAGGGATAGCATTGGCTCTTAGATCATGCCCGGGGGGAGAGCCCTACATGGCATCTCGTCAACAGAGCAGCATGGTTGACTGAATCTCAGTGCCTGGGAGCATCCTGGTGTCCTATGTGATTTATGAGTAAAGACACGGCCTCTGAGGTTGCCCCCATGTATCCAGCCTCACCTGTGATGGGCACTCACTGGCGTGGTTGATGTCCTCAGGTAATATGACATGTCTGGCTCAGCTTTCCAGGGTTATGCTGGTGGGAGCTGTGACAGTGTAGATGGTGCTGAGACAACATGCTTAGGAACAAGTTTGCCCCACCTTTCATGTCGAGAACAGCACATAACTTAAGTGGAAGAATAAAGTAATGTAAAATACCAAACTGTCTGCACATGCACCTATCTTATCTTGGGGCTTGCTGTCCCCACATGGATGCCTTGGAAGGCTTAATGTCCCCAGACACTGCAGCAAGCACCTCCACACGTCTCCCTGTTCTCCAGCAGTAATCGTCTTGCCACTACACCGTGGTCTGGTCAGATCTGCTCAGAGCTCCAACCTCCTGGTTCCCAGCACCAGTGAGATGAGTTCCCTAAGTTACCCGGAGCTCAAAGGCAGTGTGTCCCACCAGAGAGTGCAGTGTTTTAGAGGGACACCAGTGGGACGTGGCAGCTGCCTTCACTCACCTGGTTATTACAAGGTCTTGCTATTAAGCTAATCTGATGTGCTTCCACAGTAAATTGTGCAATAAAGAAATCATGTACAAAAGCAGTATTTTTTATAGAGCAGTCTCACTTCTTGCATACTAGAAATTTTCTCATGTCCTCAAATTCTTTGTCTGTCTTTCAAGCCTCAGGCTAAAACAATAAAAATAAGAAAACCGCCCTGGTTGGGCACCTAGTGTTAAAGTATTGCAGGCACTGGTGTATTGACAGTGTTCCTTTCTAAAAACAAGAAGCAGAAGCAGCATTCCAATCATGTACAGCAAAGCATCAGCTTTTTTAAAAAACGGTGTTGGCCAAAAGTCTTTAGCTGGAATAAAATGCAGGAACATACATACTAATGCTGTGATTTTTCACTGAATTTGAATTTAAAAGTGAAATTAACCAAAAAGACCCAAAGCCTGTTTCCAAAGTGAAGCCGTTCTAAAGGCAGTCTTTCCAACAATAGTACTTTGTTCTTACCTAGCATTTAAAAATATGATTAATGGATGAATAACTTTACTTTTTCCCTTCCAAACAGCAAGCCATCAGAACAAGGCAGACCTTTGACTGCAGCTGGCAAGAGGCTGTGAGGGGGCAGGCTCATTCAAACACTTCTTTAATACAGAAAATATAAAAGGCTATTTTACAAGGAAGAAAACCGGTGAAGGAAGTGAATGTGAATACTGACTTGGGGGTGAAATCCTGGCCCCACAGATATCAATGGGAGTTCTCTTGGAAGCAACCATGGATTATTTTAACAAAACTCAGATCTCTTTGTTTTCATCCTAATTTTAATAGTGCCAAACCTGTGTAGATTTGTACCACAGAAGTGCATTTTCATATTTTTCCTTTTTTGTAGCTGTGTGTTGTCTAACCGAACCACAGACACTCTGACACAGTTGCTTCTTAGCGTGATGAATTATTACTGACTGCAATATTTTATCTTTGGCTTTTTATCACAGTGAGTACAGTTTCATGCTGATAAATCTCAGGCTGTTTCAACAATGTTCGTCATCCAACGCTGATCAGCTTTGAGAAGCATAGGTCATATTACACAGAGTCCTAGTTTTTCTGAAAGCAGCTGGAGCAATTTTGCCTGATTTTGCCCAACTCCCTCTGACAAACATAGAAGGAGGACTACCATAGGCATTTCAAAGGGATCCATCAACTTCGTAAAACTCAAAATGTTTCTGCTGCAGGTTGATTTACTGGTTAGTGTTAAGACATGCTACCAAGAATTAGTGGAACTGAAAAAGCTAGAAGAAAAAATATTTTCCCAATTTCGCTTCATATTTTTAGTAATATTTTTAATGAAGCCACTTATGCAGGTTCTCTTCTATAATAGTCTTTTTCTTTCCTGCAGGGTCTGTGGAACTCCCATATCAAAACAAATTAGAGTAAAACTCTCCTTTAAAAAGGAAAATAAGAACTTTGTTATGAAAATAAAATGGGCACATACGTGGGGACAGAAGTCATCTCACACACTCCATAAACAAAACTAGTGGGCTTTCAGATCAGCATATTCCCTGTCAAGCTGAGCAGATTTTCACCAAAGTCTTCCTAGAAATTTGCATGCTTTCTGTAGGAGGGAAGCATTGACAGCATTGTCTAGTGCTCCTTTTTGGTAGTCTGTGGCTAGGGTAGCAAAGCCCAACATGCCTAGAAATTACCATACGAAAACACAGAAATACCTGCAAGCTGTAGATGCCACACAGAAGCCCATTGTTCTGTTATTTATCCCATTTTTTAAATACTGGGTATCCTAATTTCCTATGTATGGTTTCCATTGCAACACATCTCATAGCCTGCAAAGGTGGAGGTAGAAGGCAGCGGGACACTCAGGGGCTTAAAATACTAATTATGATACTAAGAGAGAGATACAGCATGGCACTTTTGGTACAGAACAATAAAAGAGAGGTAGTTCTCAGAACAAACTCTGTTTGTTGTAGTTTTCAGCAGAAGCCCCACTCAGGAATTCGTGTGAGCACAGGTTAAACACATCGTGTGTTATGCGCTCTCATGGCCTGCATTTCACTTTGTAGTTCTTCTCTCAACATCCTTTTAGGGGAGAAAAACAGCACTTTTTCCTAATTCAGAAAAGAGAAGTAAGGGCCTTCTAAGGGCCAGATCTGAGGGCAGCCATGCTTCTTTTCTGCCTTTTCACCCTGTGTTTACTAATGCACATGTAGGGTGGATTTGCAGATTACTAGAGGAAACAGCAAACAGCTCTGGGTCCAGGGCGTGCTCACAGAGAAAGCCAGCAGGAGAAGCAGTGGGGGCATGGCTGTGGAAGTGCAGTAGGCACTCAGGCAGAGCAGCTGCCTTCCTCTCAAGTCTTCCTCTGCTCTCTCCTTTAAGTGAAGTTCCCACTGCCTGCCAGTACTGTGTTCGCTGCCAGACAAGCCAGATCCTTCCCCACATTTTTTTCTGGTTATCCAAGTGTTAGAAACTCTTCCTTGCAAATGAGGAGTCTGGGTTCCTGGAAATCCTTCTGGATATAAAGAAGAGTCAGCATCCTTGTGGACAGGCTCTTCAGGGACAGACAGATGGGCAGTGCTCAGTCATGTAAGGCATTTGCCTTGTAGCAACCCAGCTGGGACCCACTGGACTTTGTGGTTAGACATTAGGGATAAGCAAAAGGACTAACACTGCTTCATAATGTGAGTTCTGACTCATCTCTAATGATTCAGAAAAATTACTTATCTTCTGGGAAGAGACACTTTATCTTCAAGACAAGCCATTGTTACAAGCCTTTCTTTCATTTTACTCACAACATTTGAATTTCATTTACATTAAGACAGTAACTCCACTAGACAGCCATGTGAACATAAACTTGGCAGGGACAAACACAAGCCATATGCCCATCAGGCTGACAATGGGTGGTATATTTTTTCAGCTCTCTGTGAAGTGTTAGACATGAAATTCACATCAGCAACCAAATTACTACTTTAATCCTATTATTTAATGGGCCTGAGCATTTATAGGGTTCAAAGTAAGCACAGGCCTAAGAGGATCAACAGCAAGGACTCTAATTCAAAGTGCACAATCTAAGCTCTTATACTCAATCACAATATATGTCTGAGCCTACTTCTCAGACCATCTCAGTTTATCTGTAGTATATACAAACAGTAACTGGGAAGAAAAATAATTATTGCCAGACAGCAGGATCTTTCTGCAAAACAGGATATCCCCAATCATGGTCAGATTGGAGAGGCTGACTGTTTCTACTTATATCAAAGTACTATGAGTCTGAAATAATCTGGGAAGTGATTTGCAACTGTATGCTTCTTTTGACTATTAGGGAAGTTGAAGGGTTTGGGGAATGATAGGGCCAACAGATAACCAATCCTTGAGGAAGAGATGGCTGTAACAAAAGGCTAAGTGATCTCCTTTTTTTGCTCCTGTGTTCATTATGAGGAACTTGGAGAGCTTCCTGCAGCAGAATGCTTCCTTATGGGTATCGTCAGAGGATCTATTTCAAGCTGAAGTGTCTGTAGAAGAGGTATAGAGCAAATAAACCAAATGAATAGGAAGAAGATGTTAGAACCAGATGGTGTTCATGCAACAGATCTAAAGGGACCGAAGGATGAGTTAGCTGAAATAATACTAGTCCATAGCCTCTTCTTTAAAACAGACAGAACAGAGCACCTGAATGTATTCAATACAGCATCAGCCTTTTTCAGTGCTTCCAAAAGAAAATGGGAGAAATAGAACCCGGTAAGACTGACAAATTTAGTAGAAATCACTATGCAGGGCAGAGAAGCTGGGTAAATCTGATACATCGAGAGAAATTCAATATAGCTTAGTAAGGTGAAACCATGTTCTACAAATCCATTAGGTTCCTGTAAGACAATAAACAGCATGGAGATACAGGAGATTTTTGGTTGACAGCATCTGCCTCTTTGTCCTTTTCCATGTCTTCAATAAGGGCCCTCACCACACACTCTTAAAAACACTTAAGCAGTAATAGGATAAGAGGGAAGATATTTGCATGTATTGCATAAAATCAATTGAAAGACAGACAGGTTTTACACTAAAGAGATTAATAGGAGATTATTAGTGGAAATTCTTCTAAGACTGAGAAACAGGATAAGAGAAAAGGATTTTAGGCAGCAGGATGAGTGGGCACTAGAACAGCATCTTAAACTGAATGTAGATGAGCATAAAACAGTGAATGTGGGGGGAAAATGTAACTTCAGCTATAAAGTAATGTTTCTGAGATGTCTACCTGGGTGTGAAATTTAGAGTTTATATAGATTTACGNAGCAGAATGTTAAAGTTTTGGCCACATGACCTGGAAAACTAAATTGTTGTATTGAAAAAGTTTGAGGAGGAATGATAAAACATGAGGAGTAGCTTTCATACAGACTGAATAGGTAGAGTGGGACTCCTTGGCTTAGGAGAGGCGGCTGAGGGGAGATACGATAAAGATTGACAAAGGCATGAATAGCCTGTAGCACATGAATAAAGATCAGTTGCCTGTTATATCTCCAAGGGTAAGACCTAGGAGGCCTCAGATGAAACTAGTAGGTAATATGTTCAAAATTAACACAAGGAAGATGGTTCTTCGGCAACACGGAGTAGAGCTACCTGTTACTGGAAACTGTCAGTTTCCTTTCAGGCAATCAGGAGGCAATTGCAAGTTCATGAAAGTGATATTCAATATGGATACTGCCTCCAGATTGAGAAATCCCCAAGCCAAAAGTTCCTGGAGGTGGGCAGATTATTATGAAAAGATATCATTACATTCTTTTCTCACTTTCTTCCCAAGACACTTCCCAAGAGCAGCATAACAAATTGGAGGAACCCTTCTTTCAATGATTCTCATATTGCTATGGTGTGATCTGAGTAACTACAAATGACAGGTTCTGCCTGATGCTATTCATCCTTCACAAGCATGAATGTTAGACTGAAAACTTTAGTCTGAATCTTCCTTCCTTCCTTCCTTCCTTCCTTCCTTCCTTCCTTCCTTCCTNTTTTTGCTCCTGTGTTCATTATGAGGAACTTGGAGAGCTTCCTGCAGCAGAATGCTTCCTTATGGGTATCGTCAGAGGATCTATTTCAAGCTGAAGTGTCTGTAGAAGAGGTATAGAGCAAATAAACCAAATGAATAGGAAGAAGATGTTAGAACCAGATGGTGTTCATGCAACAGATCTAAAGGGACCGAAGGATGAATTAGCTGAAATAATACTAGTCCATAGCCTCTTCTTTAAAACAGACAGAACAGAGCACCTGAATGTATCCAATACAGCATCAGCCTTTTTCAGTGCTTCCAAAAGAAAATGGGAGAAATAGAACCCGGTAAGACTGACAAATTTAGTAGAAATCACTATGCAGGGCAGAGAAGCTGGGTAAATCTGATACATCGAGAGAAATTCAATATAGCTTAGTAAGGTGAAACCATGTTCTACAAATCCATTAGGTTCCTGTAAGACAATAAACAGCATGGAGATACAGGAGATTTTTGGTTGACAGCATCTGCCTCTTTGTCCTTTTCCATGTCTTCAATAAGGGCCCTCACCACACACTCTTAAAAACACTTAAGCAGTAATAGGATAAGAGGGAAGATATTTGCATGTATTGCATAAAATCAATTGAAAGACAGACAGGTTTTACACTAAAGAGATTAATAGGAGATTATTAGTGGAAATTCTTCTAAGACTGAGAAACAGGATAAGAGAAAAGGATTTTAGGCAGCAGGATGAGTGGGCACTAGAACAGCATCTTAAACTGAATGTAGATGAGCATAAAACAGTGAATGTGGGGGGAAAATGTAACTTCAGCTATAAAGTAATGTTTCTGAGATGTCTACCTGGGTGTGAAATTTAGAGTTTATATAGATTTACGAAAACCCCCTCCAAAACAACAGAACATACACTGGTCAAAAGCAGCCAAAAAGCAAGCGGAATGTTAAAGTTTTGGCCACGTGACCTGGAAAACTAAATTGTTGTATTGAAAAAGTTTGAGGAGGAATGATAAAACATGAGGAGTAGCTTTCATACAGACTGAATAGGTAGAGTGGGACTTCTTGGCTTAGGAGAGACGGCTGAGGGGAGATATGATAAAGATTGACAAAGGCATGAATAGCCTGTAGCACATGAATAAAGATCAGTTGCCTGTTATATCTCCAAGGGTAAGACCTAGGAGGCCTCAGATGAAACTAGTAGGTAATATGTTCAAAATTAACACAAGGAAGATGGTTCTTCGGCAACACGGAGTAGAGCTACCTGTTACTGGAAACTGTCAGTTTCCTTTCAGGCAATCAGGAGGCAATTGCAAGTTCATGAAAGTGATATTCAATATGGATACTGCCTCCAGATTGAGAAATCCCCAAGCCAAAAGTTCCTGGAGGTGGGCAGATTATTATGAAAAGATATCATTACATTCTTTTCTCACTTTCTTCCCAAGACACTTCCCAAGAGCAGCATAACAAATTGGAGGAACCCTTCTTTCAATGATTCTCATATTGCTATGGTGTGATCTGAGTAACTACAAATGACAGGTTCTGCCTGATGCTATTCATCCTTCACAAGCATGAATGTTAGACTGAAAACTTTAGTCTGAATCTTCCTTCCTTCCTTCCTTCCTTCCTTCCTTCCTTCCTTCCTTCCTTCCTTCCTTCCTT
>VYXC01002738.1:39843-245635 GCA_013397175.1 Platysteira castanea
CTCCCTCACTCCCTCACTCCCTCCCTCCCTTCCTCCCTCACTCCCTCCCTTCCTCCCTCCTTCCCTTCCTTTGACTTTGGAGGTTGTGGAGTCCTAATATTAATCCTTAAGGGCAAATTAGACAAAGATCTGCCAGGGATGAGTTAGACACTGTCACTTCTGCTTTGGAAATTAGTTAGATAAGTTCCTAAAGTGTCTGCCAACTGCTTTTCAAACCTCTCTTTGCTCACAAGTTCCCAAGGCCTCTGGCTGTCTGATAAAGTAAAATGGTTGTCTCAAAGGTTGCTGTTGGTTATTTCCAGAGGGTCATAAGAGATATCAGGGGTGCAGGCAGAGAAAGCGCTAAGGGGAGCAGAAGCAAATTATACAGAAGTAAGGTTTTGGAGAAAAAGCCATGAGCTGTGGGGTAGTGGGAGAGGGGAGGACTGTGGAAAGCGAATTTTGCCTAAAAATGCTTAAGTGTGCCACTGGGAACACCACAGGGAATGTGAGCTATTTTTTACAGAACGGCAAGTCTCTGGTGCTGTCAGAAACACAGAGTTTTAGTTTCTTGGAACAATCATAGCGTGTTTCATGTGTCTGGAACAGGGAATGATAAATCATGATTATACTGAAATTAATAAATCCTAAATTAAGAGGTAGTATTTGCCAGCTCAGAAGACCAGCAATTATTGCACCCTCTGTAGTAATTTGACATCCCAGATTCCATCTGCAGGAGTAGGAAACCCAAAAGGCTCTTCCTATCCACCACATTCAGGACCCACTTGGCAGTCAAGTTGAATCCAGAGGAAAGAAGAGAAGCAACATAGACTTCTGCACAGGTCTCTGGTCTATCATCATTTAGAGTCATCTGAAGACCTCTCACCTGTTGTTAGGGGTTGTCTCTCTATCCCAAAGCACTTCTGAAGACATCCCACCAAGATCTCTAGCCTTGGTCACAGATGAACAAGCTATGGAGCTGAGGGGTTTAATGAACACTTAGAATCCAAAGAAACGTGAAGATGGCAAAGACCAAAATGTTTCACTTTAGTTTCCTTAAAAGTAAAGGCACCACCTGTTCCTTAGTGAGGGGAAAGACAGAGAAAGGATGCTAGGGAAAGTAAGGGGAAAGACTGTATTCCATAAGAATTGTTGTCTTTCACTCTCTTTGTTATAACTCTTCATCATTTCTTCTTCACACAGTTCTTAGCCTGGTGAGGGCTGTTCAGGGTGGATGCTGCACATGGTACAGACAGCTGCTGCTTTAGGAGTTGTTTGATGGGCTGCCTTTATCCTGCAATGGCCTGTATAGCTCTTTTTAATCCACAAGGTCCTGGGATGGATCTTCTGACAGTGCTGCTTGTCCAGTGAAGAACCTGTCAGTCCTGTTAACGTGGTGCCTCAGCTTTCCAAGCTGTCGAAAACTCAGCTGTCAGCAAGAGGGATTTTCCTTAGCAGATACCATTCCTTTAAATGCTGGGTTGATCCTTGAAGCTTCCTCTGGTGTTTTGTCTGCTTCTTTGTCAACCACCACTACACTTCTCCTTTGTGATCAAATTGTGTTCCTCTGCACATCAGTGATAAAAGCTGTTTGTCTACTCAGCTGGGAGAGAGGAAAGCAGCAGAAAAAGGGGCACAGCTGTCTTTCTGCCTGTGTCATCCATTGCAAACCCTCTGTTACCTCTCAATTGTACACAGAGAGAAGGGCATGGGAGCAACTAGACAGAAAGTGACAGACCCCATGGTGAGCAGTGTCTCACTGCCATATTCACTTTGGGACATCTCTTTCAGGAGATAGATTTCTCTGAATGAAACTGGGGCTAACTGGATTGAAAGTCCTGACTAACTTTAAAAAAAATTAATGACCTCTTTGTCCAAACTGACCATAATGGTCTAAAATGCTTTTGGCTCCATCCCAGACCATGCTATCACAGAGACACACTTGGATTTGAGTCTCGGTCATCTATCTTATCACATAGCGTCATATTATCCTTCTAAAGATAAGTTTTCTTATAAAAAACAGAAGTTCTTTGATGCTACTGAACCATGGCACCTTTCTCTAAATTACTGTAGAAAATTGCTTAACACTGTATGTGAAAACTATTCAAACATATTAATAAAGTAAACATGGAAGCTTTTTTTTTTTACAAATTAGATTGGAGTTTCTAAACCACTAATGTTTCCACATTGATTTAGGCTAAACATCAATAATATAAGTCTTCATCATCCCAGAGCAGACAGACTTTCTCTATCTGCCTTGGCCGGAATAGTTTTAATGGATTGTCCAGAGGTGTCTGTAATTCCCTCATCAGAATCTGTGAAACCCTGATATTTCTTACCTGATATGTCTTTCTACTTGAGGTTCAAGTTACCTAGGTGATGAAAGGAAGGTCAGAATATTGCAAAAAGCCTTGTGACTTGGAGACTGAATTGGGAAAGAAAATGTATGCTGAAAATATCTTTTTACCCTTTGCATATTCCTCATAATCTTGGGAAAAATACGTATGTGTAAGCATCTTATGAGAATGAAATTTCAGGAAGATTTAATATTGCCTAGCTGTTATTTCAGGTTTAATGAACTAAAATGCAACATCTGCACTAGTCTACACTACTTCCTAATCAGTGGTGCCAAAAATAGCAGCTCTCCTAAATGCACCGTCTCATACTCAATTGAAGCTTGTGTTATACAGATTCAAGCATCAAAAAGGGGATTAGTTGAATTCTGATAAAGTAAATTAACAGTTTCCAGGATAAATTGGTGGAGAAGGGAATCAGGCAGTAGCTTAGACACTTTCAAACCTAAAAGCATATATTTTCCTCTCCCCTGCTCTCTCAGAGGCATTCTATTTCTCTGTGTCCCAGACTGGGAGATATAGAAATATTCCACTTGCAGCTGTCTCTTTCCACCACTTTTCTTAGTTCATTCTTTTCAGCCAGAAAAGGAGATAAGTGCTGAAATTATAGTTATTCCAGTATCAGCCCAGTAACTCAAGTGAGACTTATGAAGGCTTAGTAAAATCATTGAGAAGTCCTGCTATGAAAATTATATTATTTCCACCTTATTTTCCCATATGGAGGTACAGCATTCTACACATAGAATTAACACACAGACCACTGAAGAACAAGCAGGATATGCTACGTAAATGCTATATACATGAGGAAAATATAAACCATAGGATAAGTTTCTAAATCACTGTATGGTACTTGCATTTCCACTCTTAGTTTAGGCCCCCTGTTGGAAGCACTGCCCCTGTTTTCACTGCATTGACTCCTCTGAAGCCTTGGAGATGCCTGATCTCTGCTGGGTTCATCAGAGAACCACTGAAGAAAAAATAAAAAATATATATAGAAAAAGAAAATTTGTTAGTGAAAGTGTCCCTGCCCTTTCCTCCCCATCTCGCTGAAAATTAATGAAATTTGGGACTCTCCCACCCACCCACACCTGTTGGATTCGATTCTGGTGGGAAAGGGGCTGGGAGGGTGCTGCCAATCACTGATGAATATTTATTTGCCAGCTAAAATGTGGAGTGAGTGGTCCTGAAGGAGGGTAAGAGGTCTGATGTTCCCCGTGGCTTCCTTAATAGTGTTAGATGGGGTGCATACACCTCATCGTGGGATGAGGGAAGCTGCCTGGTAAGCTTCTTCATCCCTTTCACAGCTCCACACAGTCTTGATGTGGCTACTGAGTGTCAAGTCCCATAGTGAGCCCACAAATCAATGGGTTTTAAATTGGCAGAGGCTCTTCTGCCTTCTAGGAATCAGAGGTGTTATATTAAATTAGGCAAAAATTACCTTATCTTCCTTAAGTCAACCCAGATCTGCAACAACCCAGACAAACTAAATCATTTCAGGTGGAGCCAGTATATATTTAAACTTGTAATTTTGGAACATGCTTGTCTTGTACGACAGCAGAGATCACCAAAAAATCTCCGTCAGACTTGCTGCAGCAGCTGTCAATGGACAGATGGGGAAATAAAAATATCATGGAAATTGAAAAAATCAATTAACACAATCAGAATATTTAGTTTGTTCAGAAAAGTTTGGAAATAAACTGAATCAAATAGCCCAATTCTAATCGCTGTCTGGGCTTTTTTTCTCTTTTATGTGCACTACTAAATCAGAGTTGAGGTAAGAACAGTAACTAAGGTGGAAATAAATTACTATTGCTGCCACGTTTAATAGTGCAATAGTTTAATCTAAAAGAAAGAAACTGTTACTTCTAATATGTTTGTGCTTAAACTAGTCTGTCGTAAATTTACCAACAACTTACACGTGAATTTGGCTGTCCTGAGCTTTATATTTACAGATAGTGAAGCTAAAGAATGGAAAGATGAAATGTCTTGTCCAAGGGCATCCAGCAAGTCACTGCTGGGGCTGGAAACCCAGCCAGTAGCTCTCCCAAGATACAGGTGCAGCTCCAAGGTAGCTCATGGGTTCAATGAAAATTGTGCACTGTCTGGTTTATTCATCTTACAGTGCCACTGCAAATGCAAGGGAAGAGTCAGGGACTCCCCATATGGCTGGGGAGTGCAACAGTTTTGATTTAAATAAGATTTAATTGTCATGTCACCCTTAATCCTGTATGCCCATTGTCAGTCCTCAAGAACATGATGCCTGTGTTTTGAAAACTCAGCAGCAAAGGCTGGATCAGCTGACAAATAGATCATTGATGGTCAACAAAACAACTCACATCTGTAAAGGAGATTTGGCTTCTGATAGAAGAAAGGAATGGCCCTTCCCCACCATTTTATTCCATGCTTTTCTAGATCTGGAGTAGTACTGAGACCAACTAACCCATTTCCCCCCCATTCCAAATCTGGCTACATTTGGGTGCATAAGAGGACAGCAAGTACCAGTCAGGGTTCTGGCATAAGTTTGTTTTTCAGGAGAAATCCTTATCTAACACCTGTGCACATCTACACCACTGCTCAGGCACGTACCAGAACCCAGTGCCCAAAACTGGACTACCTGGCATCCTCTGGATGCAAAACAACAGCAAGACTGTCTCCGGCTAATGGGCTTTACATTTTTATCCTTCTGGTTTCCCTTAAGGTTGAAAGCATTCATATTAAAGCACCTCCCTTTGGCAAGCACCAGTCATTACTGAAGAGTTACCCCAAAGTGCCTTCCCAGCCTACCCCTCAAGCTACAGAGAGCAAACATATCCCACGTGCTTCTGATCCAAATTCTTCCCTCTGGGAGGTCTCCCAGGACCCTCACTGTTTTGATTAGCAGAATGTGTTTCTGCTAGAATGGTTGATAGATGAAATTGGATTTTGTAGCAGAAAAAGTTATAGTGGGATTGATAGTTCCCCCTCTTCTTACCATGTGCACACTGGCAGGGCTCTCGACTGGGTACTGAGCATGTGCTGAGACAATCTGTTCCTTCGGCTTTCTCTTACACAAAGATGGTTTCGGTTTCATTGATTTCCCCTGCTTTTGTTCGTTTTCCTCCTGATTATGGGGGAGCTTGGCAAGAAAGAAAGGTGGAGAGAAACTAGAGTGGCGTCTGAATGCTTGTAAAGGAATGCCCTCACACTTGGTCTTTGTAAAAATGTGCACCTCTCCACAAAGGAGAAGAGAGATAGATTGTTTCACTCTTCTTTGGCGAGACACTAAGCAGGCAAAATGACCAAAGCAAATAAAGCCTCATACCAATTTTAACCAAGGACTTTATTCTCTCAGCCAGGTGAAGAGCCTTACAAATGTTTGGGTTTGAGTTGCTGCAAAACCTCTCCGGTAAAGAGAGAGCTCTTGGATTTAGCAAAGCCATGTTATTAATAAGCATCAGGGGTTTAGAGAAACAAAGGCTGGAGGAGGGGAGAGGGAGCCTTATTTTAGGAAGGGGGCCAAGAACGACAAGATGTTTAGGAGGGGGAAGTATTGACACCCTTGGAATAGAGAAAGTGTCGAATGCCAGCTGCAGAGCGCCTCAAAGAACGAGAGTCTCGGATGCTTTTGTCTCCTTATATGGTAAAATGATAGCGAGGGGTTTCACTAGGCTGGGGAAGGCAGCAGCCTCTTTCCACACAACAGTGACTGCAGAGCTGGAATCGGCAGAGCCGCTCTTTGCAGGCAGTGGAAAGCCCCAGCTGGCTGTACAGCTCTCCGCTGCAAGCAGATCAGTGTGCTCCTTGCACATTTGTTAATGGATGTGACCCCCTGTCCCCGGTCCAGGAGGTGGCATTAACTGGCCGCTGCTGCTCTGTAAGTAAATATCCCTTTTTTCCCCTTCCCTCCCACTACCCACAGAACATATCTTTGGAGGTGTCGCTTTAAACAAAGGGTGCAGAGAGGATGAGAAGGTTGTTTAATGCCCCAGTGGGTTTTTGGGGAAGGATGCCAGGAGAGAGATTGCCGGTCCCCCTTTCTCCTGAGTGCACGGGGAGGGGTGTGAAAAGGAGAAAAAGACAAATTTCTTATCACAGCAATTACTGCTGCATGTCCGTCAGTAAAGTGACACATCAGCGAGCTGATGAGGCGCTGGGTCTTTTCATGTGTAACTATTTTTAATGACTGTATTGTGCTGCCTGTGTAACCCACTGGGGAGGTGATAAAAAGTAGAAGATGGGGTCTTAGATTCCTTACACCTCCGTGCACTCCTGCTGCCGAGCTCAACAAAGGAGCATTTTTGTACTGTAGCAAGAGCAGATGCACATGAAACAAAGGTAGCCTTTCCTCTTTGCAGGCAAACAGCGCGGACAGATTGTGTATGGGAAAAACGGGGAGCCGTCAGCATCGTATTTCTTCTTTTTATGTGGAGAGAATAAATTAGAATACAAATCCCAATTAGTAGCTCTGCATTCCTTCTTTTTGTGCTTCTCTCTGTGTGCATGTGTGTGCAGCCACAATAACCCAGTCCTTACTGTATGCTAACGTGGATTTCTCTGTGTACATAATAAAGGAAATGCTAACTTTCCTTGTCTGCATTGACGGCTGTTCCAAACTTTCTATTTCCCCCAAGGGATACGGCTTTTATTTAGTTGACCAGATACCTGCATATTTCAGCTTTGCTGTGTACAGAGACACACACAGTCACGAGAGACCAAACCTTATAAAAACAGATATACCCGCAAGTCAGTTAGTCTGTGATTGCTACTCCCCTGACTCCAGTCTAGAGGTATATTAGCTAAGACTGCTAATTGACACTGAGATTGCCAGGGTCAGTAGCTATAATATTTATTGATGGCTATGCATATTCATATGTTGTCTTGAATAGGAATTATTCTAAAAGGGACCAACATAAGGCTGTGTTACTAGATACACAAATGCATCCAAATGTGAAAAAAAATGCAACAATTAATGTTGTCTCTGGGTTTCTGCTGTGAACCCTATTTTCATCAGTTCATAAATTTATGGGACTCCCAGCTTTCTGGCCAAAATCTTCTGTGTCTTTTATCAGCCAGATGGTAAACTTTGAAAATGATTGCTTCAGGCATTTGGATATGGAAGGCAAAAAAAAATTAAAAAAAGGTCTACATTTGTTTATTTTGTAAAAAAATTGTGTCTGTTTGTGCACCTGTAGATATATCTGGGAAAGGATGGATCCTAAAGGTTGTTTTTTTAATAGAACCTGACCAATTCTTGGTCACATATGGAAAAAAAAAATTAAAAAGGATATGAGTTGCTATATTGAAAACTCAGTTCCTGACATACCATAGCATTACTGTCAAAATCTGAGCAGAGCACCAATAAAACTATCTTTTACCCTAGTCATAGGGTAAAATGATCTCTGGCTTGTGAACCAACATGTGGTTGAGGTGAGTGGGGCAGCTTAAATGACATAAAATGATGTTGTTGAGAAATCAAATTGTAAAAGTTACCTGGGGTTCCCATCTGACATCTCCATCTAACTAGCACACCTGAGGCTAGGCTGTGGACCAGTTCTTGTGTCTTTTGGAAAAGTCCATGATGGTTAAAGTGCTGGGATAAAATATAGTTATTTTTGGTTCTCACCATTCTGCCAAATTTGCTCCCATGGAAATCAGCAGTGCTACATATGCAAGCACCAAACAGTCACTTCTAGGTGGTTTGGATTTACAGGAAAATATTACTAGTTTTTGTGAAACCACTGTTATCTCATACCAGTGGCTCTGTTGTGTCAGATATTGTTTGGCCATGTGAAGTTCCTATGATGAAGAGCATGTAATGGTGATTCCCAGCTGAAGTACTCAGGTACAAATAATGATCTGATTCCCACTTCTTAGAGAAGTCTAGGGATAGCATTTTCCCTGAGATCACATCTTTCCTGACCATAGAGACATCAGGTCTCCCAGATGGCACACCATTAGAAAAGAGATCAGACAACTCCTTTGAGCACTCACAACACAGTCTGCCAGGATTCTATCATGCTTTGAACATCAGAAGCCAAAAAAACCCAACCCCAAAACCTTGGTGACAAAGTACAAGTCCTACAATTGTAAGGGTTAGTGACAGTTTCTGTTGCACCGCCCTGCAAATTCAAGCTTCCATCCCAAAAGAAGGGGATGAGGAGGGCTGCAAAGACCTGTATTAACAAGGGACCTCTGGCTCAGTTCTCCAGGGCGTTGAGCCCTGAGCCTCAGAGCCAAGCAATGTGTTACCTGCTGATGTCCTCTCCTCCCTGCCTTGCCTTGTCTCACAGGGGCCAGGACATTCAGAGCTAAAGGAAGGTCAGATAAATGTTAACACCATCATCCACAAGCAATGCCTGTTGCTGCTGGCCAGCATGAGCATGGCTCACACTCTTTCAAGGTCTCCACAGACCAGGGACATTCAGGTCTAAGTCTCATTCATGTTTCTTTGATGGGTAAATCCGTTCTGAGCATCTCTGGACAAACTCTGAGTGGTGTAGTGTTGTAGGCAATCATCTTCCCTCACTTGGGTACTGCTTCAGAGACTGGGGGAATCTCATAATTTGCATTTTTAGATTGATTAATTCTAATGGTGTAATTTTAATGTTTCATTTACATATGCACAGTTATTTGTGAGGCAGATTCACCCCAAGTGAGAGTGTGAAATGACAGGGTAATGACAGGTTTCATGAAAATAAATCTTGGATACATTGACAGCCACTGAAGCATTAATATTTCAACAATATTAATTAACTATATATAGACAGAATTTGATTATAAACCACTAGCGCCTTCTTCTAAGGATGAACATCAAATACTCATGCCAGGTGAAAAAGTTAATTTTTTTCCTTTTCACATACCCTTCTATTTCATACTGGGTTATATCAACTAGGATGCTAAATGGTTACTGTATATGTAATAATATGCTGTAAGAGGAATGCAGGTGAGCATAACATTGACATAAGCATATTTAACTCTCCCTTTCACAGGAAGTTTTTGAATTTAAAGTTTCAAATATATCAACCACTGCAGAGAAAGGTCTAAGGTATCACTCTGATGGTGTGAGTTAGTTCTAGACCCTTGGTAAGCACAAACGTAAGGGTGCAAAACTCACCACTGTTTCTTCACTTCATCTTGCATAATAAAGGCAGCAAATTACATAAAGCCATGGAATACCCGTAAGCATTTACGTAGATGTATTTTGTCTTTGCTCTGAAGCACTCTTAAGATTTAGAGCAGAAGTGGCTTCAGAGACCAGGATCTCGCCTTTGGTGAATTCCAGCTCTCCATACTGTGCCATGCAGCTCTCCATGGTGGATTCAAAATCTTCCTACTTTAGTCAGAAAGACTCTTGCCCGCAAAAAGATTGCCTATGTCCATGTCACCATGTTCTCTGTCTTTCTGTGCTTTATTCTGTACCTCCCATGCACCAGAAGTACTTTAGCTCAACCTTAGCAGATGTTCTCTTTGCTCTCTGTGTCCAGTCTCCAGCCACAAACCCCGCAAAAACTGGGCCATACTGGTTTCACCCAGTTGCAGTCAATCTGGTTTCCTAAGATGTGCCAAGCTGAATGGGTGTCCCCAAGGTTTACACAGCCTCCTTTGTCGTGTTTTGGAAGGCCACGGGCATGGCAGCTGAGCAGGGAAGCTGGGATACCTCACAGCCCTGAGGTATTCACTGCCACAGCAGTTTTGTACGGCAGCTGTAAGACACACATTAACTGATCCCCCAAACCACGCGTGCCAATTATCTTAGACACAAGGGGGCTTTGTGGTCTTACCTCAGCAAACACAACCAGAGCTGTGCTGCCAGGGGCTAGAACAAATAACAAAGCATTCTTCTTCCACAGAGTCGTCCCAGCTTTTCTTCTATACTTTCTATAAAGGAGGAAACATAGGCTATTTGGGGCACTGTTCTGGTTTTGTGCCCTGGGTAGTAGTATGCAGGATTTCAAAAATACAGAAAAATTTGGAAACATGACTGAATGGTAGCACATGGCATTTCTGGGTATTTTTATCTTAAGTCTAATTTCTCTGAGATTAGCAGTGTTCCTGTCAATTAGAGAAAGCAATCCTTTTCTGGAAAAACAAACCTTTGTTGGAGTTTCGTGTCTGCAGACATTTAGCTTATACACTATTTTTGCAGAATAGTGCCAGAAATAATAATAAGGTTTATTACTCTTATAATATTTTTCTCCTCTATCATTTTCTGTTATCTGCTTAAATGCTCTTAGTAGAAATACGAATTTTTATGCTTAAGAAGTATCAAGTACTTGACCTTTCCTTTGAGGAAGTATTTGCTTATTCTGCAAGAGAAAAAAGGAGGACAGCAATTTCAAAAGGCTTTAAAATAGAAAATAAGAGCAACTCTTTCCACTTGAACTGTGCTCTTCCTTGCTGTGGTAGATTTAAGTCATGCTCCATGTTATTTCGGTAGGCTCCTTTTGTAATTGAAATGTGTGGAGGAATACTGGTAAGACCATACATCCTCCAGTCATTTCGATATCGACCTGAGATCACTGTAGAGTAAATTCTGTGGGGTACAGTTTCAAAGGGTCAGTGCTCAGTTCTTCTGTGGCATTTGTAGATACTACCATCGGTTCTTGCTCTACCAGTGCTGCAGTGGCTCTAGGCTGGAGCAGACCTTTTTTGACTGCCAAACACAATAAACCACACAGAAACCACAAGGGGAGGGTTCCTTCTCCACTACTAAAGCTGGGATTACTTTAGCCAGATGCATGAGGAACCTTGCCACACAAGAAACATTTTCTGTTTGGGTTTTTTTATTATTTATGTTCTGCGAAGGAATACAATCTTAACCAGCACACTATCCACTTTCTAATTCATGATAGGCTGACTGTGCAATCCAGACAGGAACCAGGTATGCTTTGGTTACCTGCATATATTAATGCACTCGGTCTGGTCAGAAAATTGCTCTAAAGAGATTAAAAAAGACTCCGAAAAAGAGATCACAGTGTTATACCATATGCAAAATAAGTCAGCCATTTCCAAGGAAGGTGAGTCCTTGGAAAAATCCAAACGTATTTTTGAAGAATATTGTAAGGTAACTTTATTAAAAATTAGATGTTTTTCTTTGAATAGCTTTTAAAATTTAGCATTGAAAGGCATGACTGGGATATTTTACTTGGGGTCAATTTTTTGTTGCTGTTGTTTTTTGTTGTTATTACTACTATTATTTTCAAGCATTAAATCAAATTTTCCCAGCTTTTGCTGAAGAGCTTCTAAGACATCTGTGAATATGTATTCTGAGCTTAAGAAACAGCAATGAACACCTCTGTAACTGACTACTGCTAATATCCTAACCTTGATGTGGACACTGGGAAGGACCCTGGGTTTGTTAACAGGGCTGTTTTGGGAGAGAAATGACATCTCATAAGGGTCTTGTTTTCTTGAAGACAGGGTGCCAAATTCTTTTGATGTGCTTCCTTCAGGATTGCTCTTCCATAGCAGCAGCAAGAGAAAAAAGGCTTCTGCTTTCTTCTCAGTTTAAAAATTTAAAAGAGAAGGAGTGCAGCCACATCTGCCTAAGCATCCCTGTCTCATTTACAAGCTGAGCATGAGCCCCAGCTGAGTTGTCGCTCATAGCCTGGTTAGCCTTTGCATAGGCCACCTTTAGTGTAAGGCAGCAAATGTCCTTCTGTGGCCCATGGAGGGAGACTTGTCCTTTGTGCATCAGCTGGCTTGGCTCCCCATGGCCAGGAGCTGCTGCTGAAGGGTCACAGCTCCAAGCAGCTCAAAGCATCAACACTTGTCCTGTGGCCAGCAGGACCTCCACGCACTCAGGTTTCCTTTGCTCCATCATGACAGTGTTTGTGGGCACTCCGTGATGAAGAGGATAAGATACACCTGGACAGCCAAGCAAAGAGGGCTACCAGCCCTTAATGTGGCTTCTAAATCTAAACACACAGGAGTGCTTTGGGTGTCTGTGGTGTGCATCTACACCAGCTAACTTTCTCATGCTGGGGTCCAGGTGAATTCTGACCATATATAACTTTCCCCCGCCCCCCACCTCTCATCAGTACCACAAGAAAATGGTCCTTTCTTCTTTTTCTAAAGTAAAGTAAAAAGAAATAAAGTTAGGTTTCCCCCTTTTCCCCTTACATGGCCTTATGGTCTGTTTGGAAAGAGGCTTAAGTCTTCCAAGAGTGTTTTCCTGTTGCTGCAACAAGATGATAGATAATGAATGTGGTAAGAGCAGCTAAGCTACAGGGAAAAAATCACCTCTTGCCAGAAAGACCAGCAAAGTTTGAATTGTCAGTTCATGGTTGTAAATAAATCTCTGCATTTTAGCCTTTGGAACATTAACATAAATTGTTTCCAAATGCTCTAGACCTGCATGGCTCATGTCACTGGCGTTGCCAGACACAAATCTTCCTTCCTCAGAGGAAGAGAAATAAACAGATAGAAAATTCTCCATGTGTACTATTCTTCTGGGAAAATAGTCAGGTGGGAGAAATGTGTGTACATTTTGAAGGAAGACCTTTTGTTTCCTGCACAGGTGGCTAACACAACACAGTGACCCAGGGGCACAGGTAGAGAGAGCCCCAGCACTACTGACTGAACTAAGTCAATAGCAAGTCTGCCTTTGGCATCTACAGGGGCTTAATTCTGTGTCTCCAAACACTGTTACAACAAGAGATCAGAACTTCACTGAATAAACTAAACAACTCCTACATGTTTTAGATAGTTTCCCTTGGCCTTTTTCTCTCTCTCGTGCATGTGCATCTGCACCACTCAGTGCTCAACACCTCCTAAGAGGAGTTGAAATAAGAGATGCACACAACATAATTTATTAGGCTTGCAGACATAGCTGAAAAAGCAGACAAGGTCTGCTTTTTCAGTAGTCAATAGTGTCATGGGATGGGGGAACACTGGATAATTTCTTAATGACCTGATGAGACATAATATTTATGAGGTAATATGATAACTTTAGGAATTGTTGCTTGTAAAATGACACTGAGCCAGCAGGGGAAGAAGAGGAAAGAAGCATAGATTTTAAGTCAGTCTACTAACTTTTTGGTAATTTTCCTGCCAATTATTACTTCCTGGGAGACACAGCATGGACAGTACCAACATTTGGCATAAGCTGTAGATTCTCTTTTGGGCATGCAACACAAAGCTCTTTTCCTTTTGGAGATGTACTTGTTATGTCAGATGCTGTAGGAGGGAGACTGAATGGCAGAAAAAATCAATTTCTTCTTCATGATTATGTTGAGAGCAATCTGAAAAAGCATAAGTATAGAATGACTAGAGTGATAAAATCTGAAGAGCTTTTACCACAAAGAGGTGTAGTAATGATAAGTCTCTGTCCCACAACTCTTTACAGTCAACAAGAATCAAACACAAGAGAAAGAAATAGATCAATGGCAGGGAGGTTGAATTGCAATTTGTGCTCATCCACAACTGTGCAAGCCTCCTGTTTTATTTTTTTCCCTTAAAGCCCAAAACAATGCATAAAGCCAGCACTAAGCTAAACATGAGCGGATTTTGCATAACAGGAATTAATGGACTGGCAATGTAAAGGACCATGTGTACAAAGTGACAGGCAAAAAGATTGCTCAGTACAATTTCACATTTCTTGATTGTAAGACAACAGTGAAATTATTTGCTTGAAATTCTTGCTAGTGTTTAGTAGATAGGACCCATTATAACTTTACATTTAATTCTCCCTGGAGCAAAAAACACCCTGTACAATATGCTCAAAATACCACATAGTAGATCATGAGATCTAGTCCAAGGCCTAGATTTAAACAGCCTGGAATTTGGGATGCTTCATCCTGAATTCCAGCTTACTGAATGAAACCACATGAACCTGAATTCCTATCTATAAGAGATATTGGATCCAAAATTGATCCTAGATCCAATAAAAGATTCACATAACTAAAACCAAAATTCAGATCTTGGAAAATTTCCTTTCCTGTCTTTCAGTTTCCCAAATCTCCGGAGTTGTTCCTTGAATCTCATCCAGAGCTGCCCCTGAAGTGTCTTCATGGAGCAAAGTTCACCCTTAAATCTGTTTGAGATGTGGAAATTAGGACTGCCTCTCACTGGTCAGGGTGGGGGGATAATCCCCTGTGACAATCTTACAGCACTTTTAACTAGATCCCTTTCAGGATAGGAGGGCAGTGCCCAGGTATTTTCTGAAACAGTGGCAGCAACTGTAAAATAATTGCTGAATTATTTTGAATTGTTAAATTATTACATTATTATATAAATTGTTAAATAAATATATTACATAATGCTTGCCTCTGCCCCTGTGAAATGCAAATCTGTGACAACACAGCACTCAAGATGGAAAGTCCTGCGACCAAGAGACAGGAATGTCCACCTTTAAGGGAACAGTGTTTCTTCCAGTCACAATGCAGTTCTGTATTTTACATTTAGCAGCCTTGGATGAAATGGTATAAACCTGTAAAGGAATCACACTCTATAGGTTTTGCTTTTACACATCATCATTGCAGAGAAATTTTTGACTCTTCAGTATTACACATCTACTTTTAATTCAGGGCTAGAAAGAACTAATTCTGAAGAAGGGTGACAAATGCAAGTTCGTAAATGGTTTCTGTTCACACTTTGACTTAGCAATAATGCACATTAAATGGGCAACAAAATCCTATCATTTGAAAAAAATATCTACTAAAGCCTGGTAAAAAGTATAGATTTCTGTCCTAAACACAGACTGTTTGAACAAAAGCCAGCTGAACTCCTCTCAGACTTAGTCATACATCTACACATATAACTCTGTGTACATTGGTCTGACTCCATTCATTTTTCTGAAATTACTCCAGAAGGAAATTAAGTCCTATCTAGTTTTTTCCTGGGGAAGTCCAAACATATTATGTAGGTTAGGGGTGTAAACAGGCTCAAAAGAGAGAGGAAAATAAACCCATGATTATCTTTTAAATGTTCTGGTAAAGACTGCACCTCTACTTCAAGAGAAGACTAACTTGCTGGAAGCAGTTGTTAGGGAACTGTCCCTTTGTATTGTCCCTCTTCTTCTGCCTTATACTTCCACTGCTAGCTACTGCTGTTGGAAATGGGCTAGAGGGGAGCTTTGGGTAGTCACTGCACTTCTCTCTCCAGCCTGTCTTCTTCCTTTCCGTCCTCTTATCAGTCCTGTGATCCTCTCTACTCCTCAAGGACAAAGTGCACCCTACATACTCCCAGCTCCCCTCTGGGATAAGAAGGTTAATTAGTTCCTAGACCATCTTTAAGGCCAAAGTAGTTGCACTGCTAGTCCTGGGTTGTCAGTAGCATAGACAACCAGCTGCCAGGACTGTGCTTCCTCCAAGCACATTTTGGGGTTTGGTAGTTGGTCTCTCTTCTTTAGTAGTTACTTGGAATTCATAAGACTCTCCAGCAGCTGAGAATCACTTACCTGCTTCACACATGTGAAAACATTCACCCCTCAATCTGTGCTAGTCACCACAAAACTTAGCAGTTGACTGACCATTTAAAAAAACAAAAAGCTTTCTAGTCATCAAAAAAAGGTTTGTCCATTTAGTCAGCCCTAAAACCTTAACCACATCCCAGCTAGACAGAATGAAAGATAATAATAAAAGCTGAAATCCTGGAAAAGAACTGAGGATTTCAGAATGCCCCATGGGTGGCTCCCACTGTCAGAAGGAGAGGACAAACTCCAGAATCCAGTGACCTGTGCCAAGAACACTAAGCAAGTAACAACACTTTGTTTAAAACTGGGAGCTGAATTTGGCAATAGGACTGCAGCTGCTGTAAATGTCACTTGTGCATGAAAGACAGAGGTAGTCACTTAAGCTATTAGTACTCAAAACATTTAAGAATTTATAGATCAAATGTGGCTTAAAGAGGAGATGCAGCCCGGCAGGCAGTGAAGATCATGTAGTCCAGGTGGCACATACTTTCTGCTTGGGAAATTCCCTTTCCTAAGCAGGCAGCTATGCCCTGCTCCAGCTGTAACCTCCAAACAGATTTCAGGTGCAACACATGCTGCAAGCCCCAGGTTAAGAAAGAAGGTGATGACTCTAATGAAACCCAAAATAAATTGTCCCAGGCAATAATAAATATTCATGCAGTTAATCAAAGGCATTTGTGTCATCACTGCTTGTGTGCACGTGCAGAAAATGATAGAGACGTAACAAAACCTGAGGAGCAAACAGCAGTTGTCCCTAATTCAGACAAGCTGAAACTTCATATACAGTTTCTTCCCTTTTCCCTTCCATAATCATTGTTTGACATTTGTCTGAGCCAGGACACCTAGCTCCCATTTGTGTCCCAGTACACCACAGCTCTTAGATAACTCCTTCAGTTGTGTCAGAGGAGAATCAGATACAGTCACTGACCCTACACCTCCTGTGCCCTCAGTCCCATGCATGGGCAGAGAGGGAGGGTTGGTGTCTGGCTGTGTGGGAGTGATTGCCAGACACTGGCTTACTGAGAATGCAGAGAAGGATGGTGCAGAAGCACATAACTGTGGTGCCTGATAGGCTGCCCGTGACTAAAGTCTGCGAGCAATGTAAACCTTTCTCTTGCCTTATGCAGGAGATGTTGCTTCAGAAGATTAGCTGGCTCGTCGTCTTAATGGACTTGACTCCCTCCATCCCCTGGACAGATACCCACTTGTTTCAGACCTACAGGTCAAATTCCATTCACAAATCCCACAGGAGTTCTTCAGACTCAGGGTTTACTCCTCCCCCTCATCTCTAACAGTAGGTCTGGCCAAAGATGGATCAGCAGATGGCTAAGTTGGATGGGCTATTTTCATTGCTCTGCACTGCAAGATTTATAGTCCTGTTTCTTCCTATTGCGTTCATTTATTTGACTGAAAGTTGGATTTAAACTGAGGCACAAAGTGATAAACAAGAATTGATGAACGTTTCCAGGGGGACTGGGTCAAGTGCAGCTCAGTCTGACATGTGCCTGTTCCTGTCTTTGTGGCAGGGTAGCTGGACTCCAGACACCAACATGACTGAACGCTTTGACTGCGACTACTGCAAAGAGTCTCTGTTTGGTAAGAAGTACATCCTGAAGGAGGACAGCCCCTACTGTGTTAAATGCTATGAAAATCTTTATTCCAACACCTGCGAGGAATGCAAAAAACCTATTGGTGCTGACTGCAAGGTATGTCACATTTGTGTCTTGTTGCAGAAATCTTGACAGAGCAGCCTGGATACAGAGCTCTGAGATTGGAAGGATCCAGCCTAACAGCTACACAGGGGTTTCTTCTGATGGGAGAGCATGTTTTATGGACCCCTATATCTGTTTTGGATCATTTCACTTGGCAAACACTTCTTTACCAGGCATGGTAATAGAAATGCATTCCTGAAAAGCACAGAATGATCTGATGCTCTGATGTAAAAAATTTTCTTTAACTCATTGGGAGAGTCTGTCCTCAGGGCCAGCTGGGATCTGGAAGGGTGACAGAAGCTGGTTTTGCCTACCTTTTGGTCAGAGGAAACTAAGCCACTGCTGGCTTTGCAGTGACCACACTTCTGTTGTCATCAAGATACAAGACACACTCAAGATGAGGTGCCGACCTGGAGACCACAGAAATCTGACTAAGGCTGACCCAAGCAATAAATCAGATAGAGTTAGAAAAATTAGCCTTTTAAATACAGAATGATGATAGTGGAGTCTAATTAAAGAATGGGATGACAGAGCAGAGGCCTTGCTTGTTTGAGTTATGCACTGCTACAACACATGGAAACACCTGTCTGGGACAGATCAGGTGTGACCGCCTGCATTTCTTTTAAATTAACCAAAACAAGTGGAGTTTGTGCCAGTTTCAGCCTGCCTGAATGATGACAGAGGAGCCAACCAGTGAATTGTCTGTCGGACTGCTACCAACAGACTTCATCTGATATACATCCCCCTTGCACAGAACTGACTTGTTCAAAGTTGGGCAAGATTTTCACTGACAGAGTGAGATTGTGGTAGAATTGCAATTTGTTTTGTATGGCCATAGGATTCTTCATTGACCCAAGGAGAACTGATTTTTGATTTCCCACTGCTAATCCATACCTCTAGAAGCACTAGTTAATTCCTCTTAGTGATAATACCACTCAATCACTAGTTCAGAGATATAAAAATATATGCTTACTAAGATTCGAAAAAGAAATGTCTCATATTTTCCAAATTGATCTACAACACCCTGTTGGCAAATCAGTAGGAAAGTCCCTTTCAGAAGCCTTAGAATGGTAAAAATGTTTCACCATCAGGACAGGGAACTGGCAATAATCTGTAAGAAGGTCTTAAATTGCCAGCTTTCCTACAGCTCATAAATATTCAGGTTAGAGAAGAGATACAGCTGGCCTGGCCTGACCTGAAAAAGCAAAATATTTCTGCCCCATTCCAGAATGTGCTTTTGTTTTAAGATCCCTTTCTAATCCCCTGAGAAGATATTTCCATGTGTTGATAGTCAGGAATGTAAAAACTTGGACCAGCTTCAACAAATCTCGGTCAAAGTACTCAGGAATTAATCGGCCTGAACTTTTCAACCCAGATTTATGTATTTAGGGAGTGTGGGTGTTATCCAATATACTGCTTTTCTTTACTTTAAAGTGAGACACACTTTAATATCAGATTAAAAAAAAAAAAAAAAAGAAAAAGCCCCAACTGTCTGCAATCTAAGAATATTTTATATATGTAAAGAACCAGAACTATATGTGGAAAACACAACTAAGAGAGAGTAAATAAAGATTTCTTAAAGAACTATAAAACATGCCAGAAACAAACATGCACTTTTTTGTTTCTGTGACTGCTGTTTGTGCCATGCTTTATGCTGTACATGCTTTATGCTGTAGCTTTTGAAGCTGTTGACCAATTTAAAGCAAATTCTGACAGATGGATAAAAGTTGAAACTTAAATTCCTACAAGTTTTCTGAAAAAACCCAGTGTTTGGGTAGAAAAAGGGATCCTATGAATGTTCTCACTCAGAAGAAAACTAGAGTAGTTTTTCAATGACAATAATAGACACTAGAGGACACATTAGAGAGAGCCCTTACAAGTGCCTCAGGCACCAAGTAAGTATCAGATGAAGCGTGTGCACTGTATGACTGAGCATAATTCAGCCATGAAATCATCACAAAAAAATCAGGTTTCTTCTCATTAAACTGTGTGGATACATAGGTATATAAATACATAAGAAATATACACACAAACATATATGTATGTATTTTTACATAAATCTTTTTACACATTGCATTTACTTTTTCACCTGAACAAAGAAGATAAATTGTATTATGTTTGGGAATGAGACCACTGTGTCTACTACATGTACAAAACAGACTCCAATTTGTTTGTGTGCTTGAAATAACTGAAAAATGTAAAATTTGGAACAAAAAACTTAATGGAGTGACAGTGTCATGAGAAAAGGTCACATCCAGGCCTCTGCATCTGGCAGTGGTGTCCACGCTTACATCCACATTACAACTTGAGAAGTTCCACATAGCTCTCACATCAGATTTTCCTTTGCGAGTCCCTTCTTGGCCACCATTGCTTCTCTACACTGAGAAAAGCCGCACTGAGAACCAGATGCTCTTAATTTCCTCTTTCCCACCCTCCCAATTACAATCAACTCTCCTATCACTGGCAGAGTTACACCCAAGTGAAACCACAGGTGCTGGGAACAGGACAGCCATCTCTGTCTCTGACACTACTGTAGTGTATCAGCAGTGCTACACAGCATCAGTTTACTTGGCTTGAACTTAAGCCTAGGCAAACACTGGTAAATGCTTGAATTCTGACAGCTCTGGACTCTGAGAGGATGAAATTGATGTCAGATTTTCACATTGTGTTTTAGCTACAGCACAGAGACCCCACAAGACAACAATGCTGTAGAGGAACGTTCATTGAATTCAAGTCAGGGGAGAATTTCCTTCACTGTATTTCTAGTTTTTAAGGTAGTTTATGGGTAACTGTGAATGTAACTGAGTAGTAACTAATTTGTTCTTTATTTTAAAAGGAAAGTCTTTTCCACCAAAAAATCCTGGAATAACGACGTGTCTGTATGACACCTTTGGACATAGGCCATTTCATTAACTGTAAACAATTTTGGCTGATGTTTATGAAACTTTCACAGACAAATTAAAAGCTCTATATACTGAGTGATAGGAGGCACCAGCAGGCAGTATGAAGACATGATGCCATTTCTCTCACAGCTATCACGCATTATCCATATGCCAACAGGTTATAGGAGAAATTTACTTTTTCTAGAAAAAAATCAGCATTTTATTGGCTAAGTCCCTAGTGAATGCTCACCACACGAATAGTTTCATGCTTCTTTCTGGAAATCCATCCATCATGTACCCATTTGCTTAACTGCTGAAGGGTTACTTTTGGTTGACTTTGGCTTTCTTAATACTTTCCTTGCAGATTCTATGGTATAGAAACCATTGCAAATACAGGAAATACCTACAGTAATCCCATGTTTAATGCAGTCCACAAGTTGGCCTTGGCAGGCAGAAGGGGGTGAAAACTCTCTCTGTGAAATGTGAAAATTAAATTATAAGTGGATTGAGACATAAAGCTACTGTGTCAGCACGCAGGCCAAAGATGGCTCAAAAGGATCAGTCTCACACATAAACTAAACAAAAAAATAAAACCTCCGGCAATGAGGACCAGGAAAGGGAAAAAATAATTATTTTTCTCATTTTTAATGTTTAAGCCCTGTCCCAGCATGCAACACTTTTTCAGCTCATTACTGAATCTCAGACTAATTGTTGTAAAGTGAAATGGTAAAAGAGGTGGATACCTTAATATCTTCTCAGACACATAAGGGGCTGAGTCCAGCACAATATCACTTGTTTCTACCTTTTCTCCACACGCTTTTGATAGGTATGTTCCAGTCTAACATACTTAAGTGTTCTGTTACACGGTGTGTGTAGCTAAAATCTGCACAGCATTTAGTTGGCATAGCCCATTTCCTACATTCAACCTTCTGAAAAGACCATTGTGGCAGGCAAAAAAGCCTAACGTAGTCTTCGTTCATGAACAAAATATACAGTTGCTATTCTCATAATAAGCTCTCTAATCTCCTTCTTCCTACTGGGTCCCTGTTGAAACCCAGTTCAACAGAAATGGTGCTGCATAATGGCTTCAGTTTGCTTAGGCTTAAAAAGCCTGAGGAGAAGACAGTATAAATGCAGGGCATGAGGAGCCCAAGCTTAACCCAGTTACCTGGTAACCCTAGTCTAAGGGGGTCTTCTGGGTTTTTTTAAAAAACCCACACTTTCCTAAGACACATGCAGTCCCACCCTAGAGGCCAAATAAACCATGCTGGAGCAAAACTATGCAGAATTATGGAGAAGCTGTAAAACATGATCTTGCCAATGCTAACCGTTATCTTGTCAAAGTTTTCTTTGTGGGTGACATAAAGAAAATAAGTGAAAATACCACAGGAATTAGTTTTATATCACTTGTAACTTCCGCTGGAAGAGATTTATTCGGGTTACACTTAGGTAGCATAAACTAGAATTCACATGCCTAGGCTAAATCCGATGTTCTTTTAGCTTAACAGAGGAGCACCCTGACATTCAGAAAGTTTTAGGTCAGTTTTCCCACATGATTTTTCAATGTAGAATCTGCTCCAGATCAATACATCCACATCTTATGGACAAGCCAAAGGCTCCAGTAATATACACAACATGCTGAAGTAGACCAAACCTCCTCTTCAGTGACCTAAGAACACTCAGGATGCATAAATGATTTCATCAGTACCTAGGACAATCTGTCAGATGTGACAGATTCAGAGAGAGAAAGCAATATCCATCTCATCAGTCTAATATTCTGCTGTCAAAGGCAGACATCTTAGACTCTCTCTACATTCAATGACAATAGTTGTTGTAGTAATACAGAGTAGCTAAAGATTATTCAGGCCACTTTTTATCTTGGGTACTTTTTGTTGTATGTGCTTCATCACTTCATCATGATGAAATATCCGTTGCTGTCACTTACCCAGCTACTGCCTATAAAATCTTGCCATCATAACTGACTCCGGGATCAAATCCTTCATCATTGACACCTAATCTTTGTCTTCATTACTCCTTCTCTAAAAGGCAAGCACCTTCTTCAGGGTATAATTTAATTGATAAAATAAGTGGCAATCAGCACATAAATTTTGGATATTAAAAAAACAGCTTCCTGAAAATTGCAAAAACAGGAAACGGCAGCAAGTGAGGAAAAATACTTGAATACATCATGTTACAAGGGAAAGAAAATCAGATCTGTTGGTCTACTTTCTAGAAGGCAAATTTCACATTTTGGAAAACATCGTCGGCTGTATATTGTATTTTTCTGTTGAAAATATAATATGACATCAGATTTAGGCGATTCAATTTCACTTAAAGAGAAGAAAAAGATTGTAAATAACTTCCAAAGAAGATTGGTTTTAATTTGCTCTTAGAAAATACTAAAATTTTACAGTCAGAAATTTGTGCTGTTTCAAAAGGTGTTAGCTGAAAAGAATAGATGAGCTAAATAAACAACAGTCTGAGAGCTGTAAAGTAGAAATCTTAGATATTCTATCACAGAATGTAATCTCAGAGACGAAAGATATATTGGGTATCAATTGTTACTCACAATGATTCAAAAAATTCAGGTGAGTAGCAGAGATGTCCAAACAAAAATGCTTAATTGCGTGGTCAAATTCTGACAGAAATTACTGAAGTTTAACAAGCTACCACATATCAGCTGAGCTAGATGAAACTATTTCAGTGTTTCCTGCTAGCTACTCATGAGAACAAGGCTCCCAGAGACACAAAGTTATTTTAGGTTAACCTGAATCCATGATATCTTTTGGATATGTTTGCTCTGGGCTAAGGTTGCCCATTTGGAGTTACCTGTGACTGTACTGACTGACATAGTACAGCTTAGGCCAGATCAGGTATGAACCCTTTGTGATGCTTTACACAACTGAGAAATCTGATGTTCTACCACTCACTCTTTTCCTTCAGTTAATCCAATTAGTTTAGTGCCTGCAATAAATACACAGTAGATCTTGAGCTAGAACCCAAGAAATTATTTCTGCTGAGTTTTTATACTCCCTATTCATGACAATTCTAGCCTTTCATACTCCCAACCCAAAACAGAGCCTATATATTTTGGGGTAGACACTGTTTCTTGTAATCATCCAAGCTCTATTTGTTTGAAGTCCAAAGACACTGTTCAACTGTTACAGGACTAGGGCACCTTAATTTAAATTTTAAAAAGCACAGTCACAATTTTGGTCACAGTTTTGAGAAGGATTGTTCCTTTTAAATAATAATAGGAATGACTGTGGAGAGTATTTTAAATACTTACATGCCCCCACTAATCCCTTGGCCAGTATTCTGGATCACTGGATGCATGTACAAGGTGATCTTGCATTTTTCAGACCGATCCACATCTGAAATATAGGTAAACCAGAACACAAGAGTCAGAAAAAATTTGTTGTAGTGAAAGGAAACCCAAAGAGATCAGACTCATTCCACCCTTGGTGTGAATCTGTCAAAAAAATACCAGAACACAACTGAGAAAAAAGATTTCTGTTCAGGAGTAAATATCTGTGAAATGAACCAGAAATCAGCAATAGTTAAGGCAAACTAGGGGAAGTCAATCATACCTATAAGGTTAATAAACTTTAATCTGATTCAAAAGGGGGGCTTTATTCTCAAAGGAAATACCTAAATGAAACTAGCTGTTCCTCTGTCACATACAAAAAAAGGTTACCTTGAACTGAAAAAGGGTTGATAGTTGTCATGAGCTGCTTTTGGTTATCACAGCAACATAAGTTCACCTTCAGCGGAACATTTTGTTTTCTTGAGCAGTGCAAATTAGCCCCAGCTCCTGGCTGCAGTTCAGATTTGGATGTGTTTGCATTCTCTGAGCTTCCAGTTGTGCAAACTATTCATCCACTTACTCTGTGGTTTTGGATTTCTACAGGATCTGTCTTACAAGGACCGCCACTGGCATGAAGCCTGCTTCCACTGCTTCCAGTGCAAGAACTCACTGGTGGACAAACCTTTTGCTGCAAAAGAGGAGCATTTACTTTGTACTGACTGCTACTCCAATGAATACTCTTCCAAATGTAATGAGTGCAAGAAGACCATTATGCCAGGTTAGGATGTTCACTTTTGGGACTAAATATGAAGGCCAAACTTAGAAACATTTGTGATAAATGTTTTTTCTTGACTATGTCTGCTAAGTCATGATAAACTGTGTAAAATACTGGTGATGGTACATTCTAGGCCACTGCCATGACCAGAACATGTAATGTTCATAATGGCTTATGGCAGAACTTTCATCCTCTTGAAACTTTTTGTGCAATTGGTCTAAATTTAGCTTCTTTCAGACAAATGAAAAATTAGTCAAAGTGCCTCTGAGGCCTTTCTTGAGCACAAAAATTTGAAGAAATAGGAAAGAGCTATTTTCTTTTTCAACATGAAACATGAGGTTATAGTAATAGATTGTTGAAACCTCATCTTCTCATGTCAATACTGTAGCACTCTGTGACGATTTGAAGGCTTTAAAGTCAAAGTGCTATCAGTGCAGAAATAAAATATTAAAAGGCAATTTGAAGAATTCTCATACACGCTCCATAATGATTACTAGTTACTTTGTCAGCTTGTTCTGACATTGGTCATCTTAGATAAAAGGAGAAAACCACAACATTTTGCTCCTGGGGTGTAAAAATGAGGTTTGATGATGAAATAGGACAACAATATTTAAAAGCAGATGACCCTATCTATTCATGACCAAGTTTAGGCATCTCCTATTATTCCATGTGCATCCCTTTCGCTGACACAGCAATAAAAAGTGACATGCTTGGGAATAGCCAGTGCTAGTTTTAAAGCTGGAACTACATGACGCAGGAAGTCCCTTCACATCCCATAAAGCCAATTGTATCCTGGGCTGAATCCAAAGCAGCACGGGTAGCAGCTCAAGGGGGGTGATTCTGCCCCTTAACTTTGCTCTTGAGAGATTCCCACCTGCATGCAGCTCTGGGCACCCCAGCGCAAGAAGAACATGGAACTGTTGGAGGAGGTACAGAGGAGGGCCTCAAAGAGGGCTGAAGCACTTCTCTTATAAAGACAAGCTGAGAGAGTTGGGATTGTTCAGCCTGAAGAAGAGGAGGCTCCAGGGAAACCTGATTGCAGCCTTTCAGTACTGAAAGGGGACTTTTAACAAAGATGGGGACAAACTTTTCAGCAGGGCCTGTTGCCATAGAACAAAGCATAATGGTTTTAAAGTAAAAGAGAGTTGATTTAGATTAGATACAAGGAACAAGTTTTCTACAGTGAGGGTGGTAAGGTAAAACACTGGAACAGGCTGACCAGAGAGGCAGTGGATGCCCCATGCCTGGAAAAATTCAGTGTCAGTTGGGATGGGGTTCTGAGCAACCTGATCAAGTTGAAGATGTCCCTGCTTATTGCGGGGGTTTGGACTAAATGATCTTTAAAGGTTCCTTTCAACCAAAACTATTCTATGAGTGTATGATTCTATAATTTTATGTGTATATATTTTTAATACTGTTCATCAGATTCATCGCTGTTATCAGTGATTTAATGAATGGATCTCTTTTTGTATATTATGCCAGCTATACATCGATGTGTAGTAATGGAGGCTGGATTCAATGACACAGAGAATCCCTTCTTCTCTTATAACCCAAAGGAGAAGAAATTAATTTTTGTAAGCTTTACAACTATCCTCTGGTCTTTAGCTGTTTACGCAAGATAGCTGAGATGTCACCACACTGGAAGAGCAGTACATTCAGCATGTTTTTCCTACTTACACAGCACACCATGGTAACACAGGAGCTACACCAGAGGAGTATGGTCACCAATGGAAGCATAATTCATTTTGAAAGAACCAGCAAGTGATTGGATACCCTTTGTGAAGACTGTTAGTGCTAAACTTGCCCTTTGCTACCAAATGTACAATGTAGATTTAATGAAGCTTTATCATGATGTGCCCATTTAAGTGATTACAAGCTTGGCCTTTCAGTCCTTCTGCAAACTCAACTCATGCTGACTTCAGTCTAGCAGCTAACAAACAAGGCTCTCCCTGCCTTGAGTTTCAGTGAGAACACCATCCCAAAGACAGCTCAGGTGAAAATGTGAAAATAAAATTCTAGACTATTAAAAAAAATTATCCATGTTTCCTTTTTCCGGAATATTATTCTTTCAAGGACTGATTTATTTGCTCCTTCGCATGATATAGGAAGTCACCAGCATAGAGAGGGCATAATTTTTAGAAGGTGTATGTTAATAAAATGGAACAGAAATATTCAAGCATGTAAGTATCAGAAAGAAAGATAATTAACAGTTCACTTACTACTGGTGCCAGTCAATTTAAAAAAAGAAACAACAAACCACCAAATAAATCCTGAAGTATGCCTCCCAGCAGAATTTAATGAGACTATAAAAGAAGAAAAATATGCAACTAGTAAACAAAGATGAATTAATGCTTGAGAAGGGCGAAAATGGTAAAACTTCACCCTGCAGTAATAGGGGCGGGGAGGATTGGCCTCAAAGGCATTAGTGTGGTTCTTCATCATTAGCCAACTCAATCAGCTTGTCAGTCTTCCAAGCATTTGACTTTGTATTTGCTGTTACAGGCTCCAAGAGTGATGCAGAACTGTAGGAACAACATTTGTTTGTTTATCCTTCTGGCCAGTATTAAACATTTCAACTCCAACTGGTGCATAGAAAATCATACCATGTGCAAAGAAATTTATCCATATAATAGGGCATCTCCAATTTCCTGGAAGGGCTCAGAGTCCACCTGCCATACAGTAAACTGAATCTGCAAAGCACACTATCTGAACCCTAAAAGCACATTCTAGAGAAGTGCATTCGTTTACTAACTACCATACCACTTTTCTGCTTTTCAATAAAGGATTGTCTAAAGATTTTTCTCCCTTCCACATTTCAACCATATTTTCAATACAACTGAAAACAGAAAGCTTCTTTCTTACTGAAAGTTTCAAGAGACAGAAAGACATTTAGGATAGGTGTTGCTGAGCTGGAAACAATTGCAAACTTTTAGTACATCTCAGCGAGAACAAGAAAAAGGCCCCCTAGCAGGTATGAAATAACTCTTTGTCTCAGACAGTGAGTATATTTCATTGGGAAAGGGAGGCAAGATGCCTGCCAGGAATTAGATGCCCCATCCCTGGCAGGTTAATCAGGCTCTGAGAATCTGGTCTGGTGAGAGGTGTCCCTGTCCACAGCAGGGAGTTTAAAACTAGATGATCTTTAAGGTCTCTTTCAACCCAAATCATCCTATGAGTCTGTAATTAGCCAGGTACCTTGCTGCTCTTTGAAAAAGAAACAAAACAGATGTGGAATGAATGAGGTCAGTCTTTAATGAGGAATGGTCTTACCTCCACTCAGCACTAACAGCAGCTTTTACTGGTCTCTCTCCAATTCCCTTGACTCTTCCTGTGCATCGGAATTCATTATTTGCCTAATAATATTGCAAAAAGCTGTCCTCAGCTACAGCTATTTGCAACAAATGTTTTTCTTTTTTGCAGGAGAAGAACCATTTGCTCTCCAAAAACCTAAAATGGTACCAAATGTCATGCAAAGCTGGCAGGAACATTAAATAGCCTCTAGCTCATAGCTGCAATGCTTCTTGACTGACAGCCAGCTGCCAGGCAAACAAGAGCTACGAATTGCATCTATCTCATCCAGAAGTTCAGTTGATGCTCTGGTCTCATTACAGGTACTCGGAAGATGGAATACAAGGGCAACAGCTGGCACGAGACCTGCTTTATCTGCTACCGCTGCCAACAGCCTATTGGGACAAAGAGCTTCATCCCTAAGGACAATCAAAACTTTTGCGTACCCTGCTATGAAAAGCAGTTTGCCATGCAATGCGTCCAATGCAAGAAGGTAGTGCTATTATTTTGCTTACCTGAAACCTAAGGGATTGAAGTCCATCCCCTTTTATATCCAAGGAGGTAGAATATCTCATTTACGTATGTATAAAAAGATCCAGAATTCACTGATTTTAAGAGATGATGTAATTTCAGTTCTGGTTACTTGTAAGAGAAAACTCCCTGACAAAGTCTGGAGACGCAGGAAGTAAATACTTCATCTAAAATATGAAATAAACTAGTCTTTCCCAAAGAAAGTAACAGTGAAGTTGAAACACATCAGATAATTCCTCCGCCATGAAGAAAGGGACAGGTAAAGGTACAGTGATGAGACAAACCCTAGTACATGCATATGAAAAGCAACATATAAAGAGTAGCTTGAAAAACAGAGTACAATTGAGAGTGAGATTTTACAATATATGCAGAATAAAGTACTTTTAGTATGGGGCTTCTTTTTATAAATTAGGAAATTACAATAAAGCACTTGCATGATTTTCTCAAGGTCAACTCCAAGCAAAAAAATTATGATCTTGCTGTTGTTAAGCCTTCTTCTCCTCCTTCCACCGACTAAAAACTCATCATTCTTTCTCTTTACCAAATCAAAATATGAACCTGCCACCCTAAATAAAATACTTTCTTGACTTTTTTTTCCCCTAAAACAGGCTATCACTACAGGAGGTGTTACTTACCGGGAGCAGCCATGGCATAAGGAGTGCTTTGTGTGTACTGGATGCAAGAAGCAATTGTCCGGACAGCGCTTTACCTCCAGGGATGAGTTTGCATATTGCTTGAGCTGCTTCTGCAACCTCTATGCCAAAAAGTGTGCTGGATGCACAAACCCAATCAGTGGTAGGTCTCTCATGGCTGGAGCCTTTACATTTTGTGATGGTTTTGTCTGTTGAGTTGCTACTAAAGGCAAGACTAAAAAAAAGTCTCACCTGGTACAAGATATGCCCAATTAAATCTTTTCACAGAACTCCAGCTAGTCATTTTTGAGGTTAAGCAAAAGACAGTTACTACTAAGAGACATTTTGCCCTTTATTTTTTTCTTTTGTACAGCTTCAATACACCTTATGATAACTGCCATAGCCTCAAACTCTGGAATGCTTTTTTACTAACCTGCTTCTTTTCCTGGGGCATTCTTTCTTCAGAGCTATGAATCAAGTCATGACATATGACAGATCTTTGTTAATTATCTAAATGCATGTTTACAAAACTTAAATTAACATACTCAGATGCCATAAAACATTCTTTAAAAAACTACCAGAATTCTGTTCGGAGGCAGGTGCTTTGCTTTTCTTCTGCTCTATGTGGCAGGGCCAGCGCTTTGAAGTTCATTTCTGCCATAATCACTACGGATAACAGCCTTGCTCATTAACTTTGCTGAAAGAAACAGAAGTAATAGAGGATGAAAATATTAGTCACTACAGAATATGGGTGGCAAAATTAGCACAGCAACAAACAGATTTGTAACAATGGCATTTTTTCACTGCTGTATGTCAGATCTCCATGTTGGTCTGCATCACTTGATGGCTGACCTGCTATTCTTTTCTTGTAACAGAACAATTTTGCTTTTCAAACAGGACTCGGAGGAACCAAGTACATCTCTTTTGAAGAACGGCAGTGGCATAATGACTGCTTTAACTGTAAGAAGTGCTCCCTTTCATTGGTGGGTCGTGGCTTCCTCACAGAAAGGGATGACATTCTTTGCCCTGAATGTGGGAAGGATATTTAAAGCTCAAACTAAGAGGTGAGGAAGAAGGGAGGAAAGCTGTGCTTGCAATATATAGTCTGAAACACACGGGTGTTCAGAACTAGCTTTGCCACTCTGTGTCTCACTGTACTATTAACATTACTTAACCTTTTTCTTGATACTCTCCAAATCTGGAGTGAAAACAACAAAATCTCTAATAGCAGTGTTGGTGTTTAAGATTTCTATCAGTAACAAAAACTAATGCAAAACCCATGATACAAAACTATTTGGCTGTTTTTGACATAATATTTTTAAGGTTTTTTTTCTTAAAAAATATTCCTATTACAAGCAAGGATTACAATGGCCACACTACTTCACACGTGGATGTTCAGGGTGAAGTCTTCAGCCCACTGAAATCAATGGCAAAGGCTGTTCAATTCCAATAAGGCTGGTCTCACCCCAGTGTTCTTGAGCTATGTGACTAGTGTGTGCTGTCAAGTCTGTAGAAAGACCACGAAAGTAGAGTGTGTTTCAATGTACATGGATTTGTGACATGCCATAAAGAGATAATGATGAAACAGCGCAAGTGGGAGTGCTTCATGACAGGTACATATTTTATTGCATGACTACGTGATCGTTGTGTGAAATACAAGTTCTGATTGACAGTGTCAGTATTACAGTTAGTTGACATTACACTGCACATTGCATTTTTCAAAATAAAATCATTTAAAACAAAACTGATTGTGGCTTAATTGTATTAACATAATATTTACAAAAATGTTTTCACATTCTGAAGAAACACAATGCATACAAACACAACCCTTTTTGCACCCAGTTTTTGGAGGTGTGAAGTTCAGACAACTCTCAGAAGGGCCCTGCTTTACAGCATAGTCTTCTACTAATTGAAGTCAGTGGGAAAATTATCAGCAAAAATGATGTGTGTGAAAACACTGAACTGACTTCAGCTGATAAAAATGTGTTCACAGGCTCTAAACTCAAATCCAAAATATTTTTCTTCTCAGCAAGCAAGGAGGTCATAACAACTCAAAAGACATTTATCTTTGCAAAAGTCAGAAGTTTAACTTCTATAGTAGGGCATGCTTTAATTTTGTTCTCCACTGGGATACATAATACCCTTTGTTGTAGCATAATTTCTGCTACATGTTTGCCACAGAGGCAACTGTTAGCAACAGCATGTTGGCAGGACAATAACATCAAAAGGAAAAAATACAAAGGAAGATAAACCTTTTCCCAAAGCAAACTGCAAGAAATATGGCCATGTTATGCAATGTACAATCCCAGTACACCTTCCAGATGGAATTCATTTGTGTCCTGAAAAAGCTGGAAGGAAATATGTCACACCTCCAACAGGAATCTTCAGATGTGACATTAAGATTTAGGAATATACTTACTTTGTATGTTACTGGGTAGGAAAAGTTTGCTCCTAGTTTCTGCCACCAGTCGCGAATCTGTCTCCGTGTACCAAGTGCAAAGTGCTCACAGGTCATTCCCCTCTCATAGATTCAACAAGCTAAATAGATGTATCAGATCAGATTTAGTTTATTGCACACCATTTGAAGAACTTGGCTGGCTGACATTTTTGAAGTGCACACTGTGCTAATCAGAACTCACTGAGTGAATAAATTCTATCCCTTGGTGATTTCATTCTATGATGAAAGCTGTGGCAAATAACCACAAAAATCACTCCTGTATCCACACCTCCAAAAGGAGGGCAAACACTTCACTCTCTCCTCAGGGTCTGCCAATGCCCCAGCACACTGCAGCTCTGCTCTAGTACTTTGCTGAGAGAAGAAAGATTACTTTGAGCTAAAGGGTTAGTGCCCCTATACTTGGCACTGATGAGCAGCCACATCTCGAGTTGTGTTCAGTTTTAGGTCCCTCACTACAAGAAGGACAGAGGTGCTGGAGTGCATCCAGAGAAGGGTAATGGAGCTGGTGAAGGGGCTGAAACACGGAGTAGGTTAGTCTGGAAAAAAGAAGGCTGAGGTGAGATCTTACTGCTCTCTACAACTGCCTGAAAGGAGATTGTAGCAAGGGGGGGGGCTGGCCTCTTCTCTCAGGCAGCTTGTGATAGGACAAGGGGAAACAGCCTCGAATTTTGACGAGGGAAGTTCAGGCTGGATATTAGGCAAATTTTCTTGACTGGATGTGGTAAAGCAGTGGAACAGGCTCTCAGGGAATGGTGGAGTCACCCACCATCCCTGGAAGTGTTCAAAAAATGAGCAGACGTGGCACTTCGTAATGTAACTTAGTGTGCACATGGAATTCAGTTGAAAGTTGGACTTGATGATCTTTGAAGTCTTTCCCAACACTGTTGATTCTAAGAAGGCAGTAGGAGCAGCACAGCTTGCACCTTGCCTCACAAGTGCTACAACAGATGGCAGAAGGGCCCCAGCTTTGGAGAAAGGTAGGTGAAACACAAGGCTGGAAATCATCCCAGCCTCGAAACAGGACTGATACCATGCAACAGCAGCATCATGCTACTATTACAGTGCAGTTCTGCACATCCCTGCTCAACACATACCAACACACACGAGCTCCTAGCAACTGGAACTACACAAAATCCATCCTAGACTCTAGACCACTGGCAAGAAGCCAGCCACAAAACAGAATTTCCATCAGACACTAGTGCAAAACCCAGCACTTCACATGATACTAACTGCTGCTACAGCTGCGAAGCAGCTACTGACCCTTCCACCCTGTAAACTTTAAGTGCTGGTCACTTCAAGTCCACCGAAATTTAACTGTATAAAATGAACAAGCTTAATTACATCACAAAAACAAGTCAGCACTGTTTTGTTTGCTTTTAATTTATTTAAATAGGATAAGGCTACTTAAAAGACAAGTCTTTACATACAAAATGTACATTACGTTAAAGTTTGCTGTACTCAAGTACAAAAACTGCACAAGTGTTTAGTAAAAGGGAAACAGCACACCATTTCAAAACACACATTCTTACCATTTTACAGCATTCAAGAAGTGCCCTTTACACCATAACAGTGGAGAACTTCTGTAAAGTTACAAACTAAGCTACAGTTTTTGGTTTCAATATAAACCAGTATTTAAAATGTAAACAAGCTTTCAGATCACTACTGAACTTCTTTTAGTGGGTTTAGCTAAGTGGATTCATAAGTTGATTCTTTTTTTTGTTTTACCAAGTCTGGGAGCATTGTTATTATTTACCATCCGTACCTAAAACTGATCTAAATTGGCTTCGCTCTGAGCCACCGAGTTTTACTAAAAATGTTTCCATCAACTTAATTGAATTGCTGCCCTGTAAGGCACTACCGATAATCCAGATGAAACACCAAGTTTCACAGAAAACCAAAATCCATCTTAAATTATCAAAGGAAGGGAAAACAGGTTCGTGGGGTTTTTTCTAGAGTGCAATTACATGTGTTAATGCTCTCTAAGTACTTCTGTCTTCCTGTCCACGTCCCTCTCCAACTGTTTGTAAGCTGAGAAAGCACTGGTCTGCATTCCACTGGTTTTCCCCATATTTTATAAACATGATTGTAACCAGGAAAACAATCAAATTTGCTACACTGGCACATTTTTACATTTACGCATGTATAAAATATGCCTGTGTACTTAAGAGAACATGGCACTAATCCATTCACTACTTCCTCTCGAAGTTTCATATCAAAGAGTCTAATCACATATTTCCATCTGTGCATTCCTTATTTCATATATCAAGAGAAACTTCAATTTGAAGTAATGCTGTTAAAATAGTTCATCTCTTATTACCAACCTAACTTGCACTGCAAATTCTACAGTCCTGTGCAACAAAAAGAAAAAAAATTTGCTGTAGACTATCTTATCAGCAGAATGGTCAGTTTTCTCACCTAAATTAATTACCTTTTTAAAGCCAAGAAGGCTCTAGGGATCACTCTAAATTTCAATAGCTATTTTAACTATTTAACCAGACATGGAACAAAAGTGAATCTTAGTGAAACAATGTCTGAATCACAGTGACATGGAGGAGATGAACTATAATAATCTTGAAAACTAAGAGTGGAGGGTTTAGCATAGTGTAATATCAACACCTTTTAAAGAAGTAATTAACTATTTGGTGTACAAGAGTGGATACTTTTAAGGTGACTGGTGATAGTGACTCCAGCTTTACAACAGGGAGCTGTTAAATTTGTTAAAACTTCACAGCAATCTGAATCTCTGTAAGTTTTTAAAAGAATTTTATTTAAACTGTTTAAATATGACCTATGTATTCGAAAATATGGAAGTAATATTTATGTTTCAAGCACCATTAGCTACTTCATGGCCATGTAACATGCTGGATTTTCTTCTTTGCTTCCGAAGGCTTTAGGTCATTCTGGAATACAAGAAAATATATAAGTATTCTTAGAGATACTGTGCAAACAGGAGTCAGTCATTAATCTAACATATTTCTATCTGGTACTATTACAGTATTCAGCTACAGGCTACTAAAACAGCTTTCTATTGCCATCTTGTGGAGAAAGGTACGTATCACAGAACTTCTCTGGTGAAGACAAAAACAGAGCCAATGAATTTAACTTCCTGCAAATCATACATATGTTTTGGTTTTTAGCAACCTACAATTAAATATTCTTACATGTTCAAAAATTTCTTTCAACTATGCAGCTTAGAAATGGGTACATATTGGAGTTTCAAAACATACTTCTAAAGTTATTTCAGGTTGTCTTCTTAAAATACCTGTTGAAATGGGATTGTATAAGGGATTGTATATGGGACTGTATACCATCTAAAATAATGATTAAAAAAAAAATGAGAAATTAGAGCTTTAATAGTTCACATAAGCAGAGCAAAGACAGGTATATGAGTTTTCAAGAACATACTGCAACACACTGGCTCAGGAAGCACAATCTAGAGATCTCTCTTCTCTTTAAAAGACTTTCAGTGTTAATTTATTTACATGAATCCTGTGGATTTCAACCACTGAAAGGCTTAACGGAATTAGACCCAAAGATAATAGGGATAGTTCTGTGCTATTCATTAAGTTTTTCTTGGAAGTCAAGGAACAGTCACTTGCTTGGAGACACAATTGTCTTTACTGTCATTACACTAAAAATAGACCAGGCTTTACAGCCATCTGCTAAGTACACTGATTCTTCCTGACTGCATCACTTACTTTTCAGACAGTAAAGAAACACACACAGAGCACACTTGCCTAACTTCACATGGGTCTGACCAACATCAACCAAGGCATGACTGAACTTACAGGTACTAACTCAAACAGTCTCAACTGTGGCTAATGTAGAAAGTCAAAGGTCAGAGGTCATAGCTTCTGAGTGTCAGTCACACAGTGGCACTTAAAAATGTCATCACTGTGTCTACAGAACATTTAAATTAAATATAAAGAAGCTGAGGGGTGTATACTAATCAAGTTTCAAAAGCTCTGTAGGTTCAGATCTGACCAATACTTGGAAGAGTACCAAATACTAAAAGAAGTTAGTAATACAGGTAGTAGGAAACACACCCCTCAAGCATAAATTCCATTCAGAGCCTCAGCCATGATTCTTTAAAAGTTGCTAAAGCTGTCTTTCAGAACAGTCACATGTTTAGGTACTCATGTTCAACAGAAGTCTAATGGAATGTACTAATCCATGTGGTAGGGTACTACCTGCATTCTTTCATTAAAGGATTTAAAAAAATATATTAATAAAAAGACTTTCATGAGGCAATATTGAGAAAACAGAAGTTCAGTCTCATGTCTCGGGAAAATTCTAATCAATATAACTGCAGGCTGTATATCTAAAGCTCCCCCTGCAGTTCAACTGAGAACAGCTATTTCTATTCCTTTGAAGCCCAGACTTATTCCAGATATTCTTGTATTCCAGTGAAAATGTGACAACTCCTTCATTTGTATCGTGAACGAACACAGCACAAGTGTTAAGACCTATTCCTACATTGTGGCATGTTTTTAAGAGATGGCCTATTGCTCCTTGCTCACTGACAAGCCCTTTAAATCTAATCACACCACTATCAACACCAACCACTGTTGGTTGTCCTCATCTAGCAGCTACATTCAGCACAATTACTTACACCTTCAGAGATATGCCTTGCTGAATTCAAGGATCCTGCCTTAGCTCTTCACTCATCACTTAAGCTCACCACCTTCATTCTGCCCTCATCTATAGTGTAGTTCTCTTATGCACAGAAAATTTCTTTGCAGCCAAATCCAACTTGCAGAAATAAGGTGACTATTTACCTTCATGGTTAACAACTCACTCATCAGACTTCTAGGTGAGAACAGCACCCTTGTGTCCAAGATCTCAGCACATCTTTCTCATGGCCTTTCAGAAGCCCAGGTACCTGATTAGTATTCCACATGTCTCAAAGTGAGCACTCAACCTTTGGCATCTCACCTCGACTGATACGGTTTGTTGTTAATGGCTTCTCATTCAGACCCACAACCTCAGCACTCTCCAGATTTACACAGCCAGCTCCTTCCTCTAGCTTGCCAATTGCTACGTGAGATTTAAAACAGATGGCATTCTTCCTCTAAGGATATATTCTACGGCTCTCAGCATCTCAGTCCAGTTACTGAAACATTGCTTCCTTTACTTTGACAAATGAAAGCTTGTCCTACTCAACCACTCAAGTGAGATTGCTACAAATCATTTAATTTTTTCTACTCTGCTAGAGAAAACAAATCACTTGTCCTCCCTTCATGGCTGTTTCCATTTTCTTCTACAATACCTGTTTTTTCTCTCAGACCTACCAGTAGAACTAGTTTGTGTTTTGACTGCTATCAGCACCACCCTAAGTATTACTTATTCATTTTAAAATTACATGCATGTTTTCTGTAGAGTTGCATCTCTCACACAGAAGTTACCTATGGGCAAATACAAATTTCTTTCCTTCTGATATTTCCCAAACTAGCTGCATTTTTGTCTGTTTCAAAACACTCTACTGTTACTCTAAAACAAAACTGTCCTAACTTTGGCTCCTGTAAATCTCAATTTTAAAAAAAGCTGCAAAACAAGATACTGCACAAACATACCGGCAAATCAGATTCCTCTTTTGGAACAGACCTCTTTAACTTCACAACAGTAGTTCCTGCTACTGGGGACAAAGGGCAAACCTTCAGACTAGTCAACACACTGTTGTCAGTCTTTGAAATATTGTTCTGCTTAGCCTCACTATTCCTTATTCCCAGCTTAGCGTCCTCTGACAAACTGGAGGCTGAAATATATGTTGAGGCATTTGAAGGAACTGATAATCTTCTAACTGTGTTGGTGGTGCTTCCAGCTGGAGGAGGCTTCAGGCGATCGGCAGCTCCGTTCTCTGTCTTCTTCACCTTTATGCTTGTACTTGTTGAATTGCCATCAAATACAATTAATGGCCGTTTCCTTAAAACTTCCACTGTTGTAACACTGAAAATACAAGCCATAAAGTTCTCAGAAACATAGGTTAGATGATCAAAAAATAGCACATCCATGACATGAGTAACAAAAATGAATTTTGTCTAAAGTAAATATATATCCCAAAATACTAATATTAAACTCTGAGATGCTCCAAACTTAAATAAAAAAATATATATTTATATACATTTACATATACTTAAAATAAAAAGCAATAAAAGTCACTTCCAAAATATAAAGGCACAGGGGGCTGTACAAGGACCAGTGTTCCTCAGCATAAAGAGTTGTGTGAGGAACTGCCTAAGCAGACAGTTACAGCTCTACAACTAAAGGCTCTATGCTTATACCACTGTAGCTATTCCAGAGTAACTACAGAGATAATGAGTGTCAAGTATTTCAATAGATGAGTATTTGAGAAAGCGTGTGCTGCCTTACCTACAAGAACAGCATCTCATATTCTGATACTTCTAAATTTCCCTGTTTCCACTCTTATTCAAAGTCATAATGTTAAGGTAAATCCAAAAGACTGTTAGTCAAGGAATAAAAACACTAAGCAAAAAAAGCACACCTTTTAAAATAAGTTGTCTCTGAACAGGAACCCTATGTGGATTTAATGACTTTTTTTTAATAGCTTGTGCCTTTAAGCCTATGTGTAGTCAGAGCTGGCCAGTTTAGTAAACACTGATTCGTGAAAAGGAATACTATCAAGCTAATATCAAAACAGTATTACCAGAAAACATCTTGACTGTGAAAAAATAAAGTACAAAGTTCACGTAACTCACACTATATAAGTTCAGAGTTTTAGAAAAGCAATGCTCAAGAATGACAAAGAGAAAGTGTTTCGGAAGTGCAAATTTAACAAATAAAAAACCCAAACCACCATTAAGGTATATAATATTCCTCTTTAGAAATTCAGTTTTCAGTATACACTGACTCTTCAGTCATCTCACTCTAAACAGATGAATAAAAGTAGAACACAGTGTTCGCAACAAATGAATATATCCATTAATTTGCAGTTAATGAATCTGACAATACTGATGTTAGGTGTCTCAACAGACTTTAAATTAAGCCACAAGCAGAGACTCAATCAGTTGGACCTGGAATTACATTAGAGTAGTAGCTGCTGATAATCCTCACATATTAAGAAATTGCTTGCACAATTTCTGTCAAAATCAGGGGGTTCTTAAAGAAGATGAAACTAGTCACAGCTCATAAAGCAAGAAAACGTTCAGCCCTTAGTCACACTTTTTTTCAGTCACCTACCTTAACAATATCAGTCTGCTTTTCCTGTGGATATGGGGGTTTTTTATACATTCAGATTGGTGAAGGGGGGCAAATCAGCAACTAACTAAAATTCTAGGATTGTTATCTATTCTAAACAGAATTTTAGAACTGTAGCACTTGTACAAATGACCACATGCCGTAATACAGATAACATTCCCAGAGAAACATTTTGGGAAAGTTCCAGAAGAATTTGGATGCTGTCACATCCAATTTTCAGATACATGTCTCACAGAAGAACACAGAACCTTGGGTGTGATGTTTGCTTTGTTTATATCAAGTAGAAGCAGTTTAAGAGCTTCAGAGCAGGACTCATATTGTCCAGCACTCTTCTGAGGGAGGACACTGGTGCTGAAATGAACCATTTTGCGATTGTGTCCCCTTCTGCAGGACACCTTCTGCAAAACCTGTATTTCAGTGTACATCTACACCCTAGAGAAATGTTCTATCCACACTTTGGACTGGGATGGATGGAGTGCATGCTCTAATCTTGCTGTTTACTTTGTAGTGCATGGTAAAAAATACAGGATTTACTAGAGAAATCAAAAGCTTAATGACATGAGAAATCTGTGCTTCCACTCTCAATTACTCATGCAGCCAAGATGGCCTCTGGACAACTCCCAGTCATTAGGACAATTTAATGAGAAATGCTCCTAATTTTGTCTAGCTTAGACTAGAACTTAAGGTAACAACTTAAAACCAGAGAGCAATGTAGGTTTTAGCTCCACACCCTGATTATCCTAAGTATTTGCCTGTTACCAAAACAGGCAGGTGTTCACCTTTACTGTGAAGATCTGACACTGGTCAGATGTGCAATGTTTTACCCTGAACTCAGTATTATCAGCACATTAGCAGTTCTCAGGGGACACTGAAGTGGCCTCTCAGGTGACTGAGCAGAAATAATGAGCCCTACCAAGATCACACTCTAAGTATGCACAGCACAGTGCTCCTGGAGACTGAGCGTTTGCAGTGAGTCCTCAGATATGAGGGCACTTCAGAAACTACATATACAGTCTGAGACTCAGACTATCCTCCTTCTTCCAGTAAGCAAATGATCTTGCAGAGCTACAAAATTAACCATCCCTGAACACAAGCACTATTTGAAGTTGGACACACTCTGCTTGTTTTTACTTGGTATGATTGCCTGCAAGCTCAAATATTCAGTAATGAGATGCATAAACCATCATGTGTAACCTCAGACATTTAGCTCTGTTACTGACGTATAACATGTTACTTCAACTCAGCTGATATACAGCAAGTGTTCTAGAACACAACATTAATCACTAGCAGTAAGACTAAATGCAGTATTCTGACTGACTTTTGAATTTCAATGTGTTTTTATCTCCTGTCTATAACTACTAGAGGCAAGCCAACACACACTGAGCTGTGCTGATCAAGTCTCCAAGCCTCCTACAAATTCCAGCGCACACTGTAAAGCTGTGCTTTCCACAGAGAAACTCGTCAGAGAGCTCCTGTTGGTCATACCATCTATCAGTTTATCTGATTTCTAAACTGAACTAACAGCACACTGAGCTCCCATCTCTGGCTTGCACAAAACTTACAGTCTCAAAATACCTAGGCATTTTGTTTTGTTTTGTTTTTACAAACAAGAACACCAAGTTCTGCTTCCTCCTCTGCACAGTGGCATTGTGTCAGTTCTGTTTAGGTGGTGCACACAACTATGAGAGAAAGTGTAATATCTTAATATCCAAAACGACAATTGAAGTTCCTTCATTTCTTTAGGGTTAGTAATACTAGCAGTAAAAGATTAACTTTTCTAGACAGTTTTTGCCAGTGCATTTGTTCAATATGAAAGAGGTAATAAAAGCAAAAACAGTAAGTGCGGGAATATCTTAAGACTGTCTAAAAACAGAGCAGAAGACTAAGTCTAGTGTGCTAGATGTTAAGTGCTAGATGTTGGGGATACTGAACACCGGTAGAGAGAAGCAGACTGGTAGATTAAACTTATCTCCTTATACTTACTGTTTTCCCAGCAAATACTGCCTAGGTTTAACCATTATTGCATTTTAGTGTACCAAAATAAGAGCCTCTAAACTTAGTGTACATATTAACTCTGGATGAAGCCATCCTCACATTTAAAAATTAACATTGCCTCTTTCGCTCAAATATGTCCAGCCTGCCATCTTTATTTTTTTGATAAAAAGGTCTTTTGTACCTATTTCAGCACACCAACAGTTTCCTACCCAAACACTAACCTCACACTTCCATCCTCAAGTCCACAGATGTAAACAAACTGAGGTACTACAACCTCTTATGCACATGGAAAATAAACCTGATAAGACTGCTCAGTGTTCCAGCCACTGCTAAAATTTTAAAAAACTAAAAAAACATTAAAAAGCCCAAATCACTTGACAGAATTTGTTTAGCTCTCCACAGTTGGAAACCTCAGTAAAGCAAAAAGAGACTCAAGACATCAACAAGGTGTGATACTGAAAAACTACAGGAAGTGTCATCCACCTTTCCTTCAGATTTACTGCTCAACGTATCAGAACACCACTCCTGCATAAAACATGTCAAAGAAAGTCTTGGGCAGGGGGGAGGTTGGGTGAAGAGATTTAGTAAAACAAACTTTTGAGGAAGATTTCGCTTTCTGAGCAAATACAAACAGAAAGATTTTTAAAACAAATCAGAATATTTCTCTGAAAAAGCAATTGTTAGTTTTGAAAGACATACAAAATTGCTGCAGCATGCATCCCTCACTCCACAGTAGGCCACTCCTGTCCAGGAGCAAGCATAGTTAAATATGCTTTTAATACTTTCCTTGAACACTGCAAACATGATTATTAATTAGCAATTATACAGTGAAACAAAAATTATTTCCTTTCTCTTCATTATAAAGTATCTTGAAATGTACCAATAACTCACCATAAACACATGCTGGGGGATGAAGGAACAATTCCAATTCTCTGTATCAATACAGATTGGGGGTGAAGGGATTGATAGCAGCCCTGCTGAGAAGGACTTGGGGATACTGGTGGATGAGAGGCTGGACATGAGCCAGCAATGAGTGCTTGCAGCCCAGAAAGCCAACCATGTCCAAAGCAGCAGGTCAAGGGAAGTGACTCTGTCCCTCTCCTCTGCTCTGGTGAGACCCCACCTGAAGTGCTGCATCCTGATCTGGAGCCCTCAGCACAGGAAAGACAAGGACCTGCTGGAGTGGCTCCAGAGCAGGATTATAGAAATGATGATAAGGAAAGGCTTTGAGAGAGTTGGGAATGCTCATCCTGGCAAACAGAAGGCTGCAGGAAAACCTTACTGCAGCCTTTCAGTACTTAAAAGTGACGTGTAAGAAAGATGGGTCTGTAGTGACAGGACAAAGGCTAACAGTCTGAAATTACAAGAGGGTTGATTTAAATTAGATATAAGGAAGATGTGTTTTACAAGGAGGGTGGCAAAACACTGGAACAGGTTGCCCAAAGAAGTGGAAGATGTCCCATGCCTGGAAACACTCAAGACCAGATTGGACAGGGCTCTGAGCAACCTGACAGAGTTGAAGATGTCCCTGCTCACTGCAGGAGGGTTGGACTAGTAACCAAAGGTCCCTTCCAACCCAAACCATTCCATGGTTCTGTGAAAAGAAGTATTATAAGCTAGATAACATTAATAACATTTAGATGACAAAAGAAAAAAATTATCTTCCCCTTTTTCCTATTTTTGCAGTAGCAGAATCTAACACTTCTGACAAAAGCAATCCAACAGCATTCTCTGTAAATTGTAACAATGTCCAAAAGCTGTACAAGCTTCATTAATCAGGCAAAGATTAAACTAAATGCATTGTCCTATGTGGACACGAAATTTGCTGCTTGCAGGAACTTTTCTGCTTTTCTCTAATCCTGTGATAAAGTTCTCTTTCTCACAGAAGTTATTTGTGCAGTTCTTGTAAACTATCTACACCTGCATACTGTTTACAGTACAAGGGAAGAAAATATTATGAATATAATTAACCAATCACCCCAGAAGGTGGTTAAGGAATTAACCAATTAAACCATGAGAAACTTATCCTATAAAAGAGCTGTAAATAATTAAATAAATCACTATTGCTGCACCATTTCCTGGCTCTTGGATCTCTCTTCTCTCTCCTACTACAGCGGCATACGCAACAGTCCTAAATTGTCCAAGTCTGGCCCAGTAAAGATAAATTACCTTTTATTCTCACTTTTCAAGTCATTTTGCTGTCTTTTCTTTTCCATCATTTTCCCCCATCTACTTTTTGGCAAGTCACGCTGAGGCAGGGGAATGGCATGTTGAATATAGAGATCAGTGAGCCCATCTTTGTCCATTTTTACATCATTTTCGACTAATATATTTTTCTGTGGGAAACAGAAAAAAAAGTTGTTATTTTTTATGGCAAATTCAATATTCAACCATCTGAGTAGCATAATGCCTTATTTCAAAACCACTGTAAAGTACTGTATTGGACCAGGGTTCCAGAAGTGAGGGGGTGGCTGGGGTTTGGAGAGGCCATGAACTGCCGAGTGCCAACAACAGCCTGGTCTCCTACCTTCCTACTGTCAACTTCTTTCACTTTCTGTGTGGATTACACTCAGTCCATCCCTTCAGTGAGGCAATGAGAAACGTGGCATGTTTTGGTCAGTGCTTAGTGCTTTCTCTTTCACCACCTGCAAGTGTATTCCTTCACATGTCTCCTCATGTGCCTCTTCCTGTGTGCCCTTTGGAGTCTCCTACTCCCAGTGTCTGCTGCTCTTGAAGTGCATTTGAGCACAGGTGCCATGAGCAGCTCTGCTTCAAATTCTGGGGTGTGACAGGCTGCTTTCTTTGACAGTGTGAGAGTCATATGGATCCAGCTGTGACCAGCACTGGGCAGTTATTCACCTTTGCCCACACAGGCTAGCTCTGCAGTCCCTCTCTACCCAAAATTCTGCAACTTTTCCCAAGGAAAATAGCAGCCAAAAAAAGGAAAAGTTATGACAGACATACTGTTGATGACTGATGTTTTCGCGCACCCTTAAACACACTTTCCTGAATCCAATTACAATACCAGAGCTCATCTTCACACTTCCATAAAACAGACAACTAGAATGTAATGTAAGTCAAACTTATAGATGTAGAGCTGTGCTTTCTTCCCAGTTCCCAAAAAATAATGGAGACAAGTTTCATTCCAACATGAGGAAGAACTTCCTTACACTGAGGATGGCAGAGCACTGGAACAGGCTGTCCAACAAGGTCATGGAGTCTCCCTCTCTGGAGACCTTCAAAACCCATCAGGATATGTTCCTGTGTCCCCTGCTCTTGCTGACCCTACCTTGGAAGGGGGCGTTGGACAAGATGATCTCCAGAGGTCCCTTCCAACCCTAACTATTCTGTGACTCTAGGAACAATCAGTTAGAACACCAGTTCTCTTTCTAATCGTGTATCGGGTTGTGAACATTTCTTGGTACCTCGTGCCAAATTTATGGAATGAGAAAAAACTCCACTAACATTCTCCAAATCGAGGTCACCGAGAGCAGGTCAAGCCTCTGCCACAGCTGGTTCTGGCAACACTTCATGACTCCTGATGTTGGCCTGAAACCTGTCCATATAGGCTCCATGGACATAAGCATATGAAAATTCTTTGCGCTTATACAAGCCCCTGAAACTTTGATAACCATTGTTTCATGCACCTGAAATTTTCAGCCAAGGCGGTAACTAGTATTCCAAACAACATCAACTAAAGCTTTGTATGGTCCTAAACTGTTTATAACTACTCTCAAACTCAATTTTTTTTCAATTATCAAGTATTAATAAACATAATGTTTGCATATTTAACCATTAGCTTGACTGATTACATAGGCTGCATTTCTTTAATTGACAGAATCACAGAATTATGAGGGCTAGAAGGGACCTCTGGACATCTTCTAGTCCAACCGACCTGCCAAGGCAGGGTCATCTAGAGCAGGATACACTGGGTATGGACGTGACTATTTTAACTTTAATGTAAAGCTCATCCTTCCACCGCCAGTTTTACTGTATGCGGACACTGTCTCGATTTGGGAAAATTGCTCTTTAGCAGCTTCGGTGTTCAAATACAGCCCCTTTGCAAACACGGAGACATCTCCCGCGCCAGGGCCTCCTCTCTGCAAGTTCGTGGTGGCCAGAGCACCGACTTCGTGCCTGCTTCTCCCTGATGGCCGTGACTCTCCTTGCCCCGCCTCGGGGGCCGCCCGGCCCGTTCCCCGGACGCACCTGCTCCAGGGTGAGCCGCAGGAATTCCTCCGAGAGCAGCTCCGGGTGCAGCAGCAGCAGCTCCGACTCCGAGCGCCCAGATCCCTGCTCCTTCTCGCCGCCGTCGGCCCGGCCCCTTCCCTGCGCCGCCATCTTCTTCCCGCGGCCGCCCCTTCCCGGCCTCCCACAATCCCGCGCGGGGAGGGAAACGCATTTCCAGAGCAGCCGCAGGGCGGTGGCGTCACGGGCTGGAGGGGGGCCGGGACGGCGGGGCCGGGTCAGGAGAAATGCACAGAATTCCACAGAATCACAGAATATCCTGAGCTGGAAGGGACCCGCCAGGATCATCGAGGTCCAGCTCCTGGCCCTACACAGGACAGCCCCAAGTATTACACCATATGTCTGAGAGCGTTTTCCAAATGCTTCTTGAAGTCTGTCAGGCTTGGTGCTGTGAGCACTTCCCTGGGGAGGGTGTTCCAGTGCCTGACCGCCCTTTGATGAAGGATCTTTTTCTAATATACAACTTAAGCCTCCCCTGATACGGCTTGAAGCCATTCCCTTGGGTCCTGTCACTGGTCGCCACAGAGAAGAGATCAGTGCCTGCCCCTGCTCTGCCCCTCCTGAGGAACCTGTAGCCTGCGATGAGGTCTCCGCTCAGTCTCCTCCAGGCTGAACAGACCAAGTGACCTCAGCTGCTCCTAACACGGCTTCCCCTCAAAGCCCTTCACCACCCTTCTCGCCCTTCTCTGGATGCTTTCCAATAGTTTAATGTCTTTTTTATATTGTGGCACCCAAAACTGCACACAGCACTCGAGGTGAGGCCGCCCCAGTGCAGAGCAGAGCAGAGCGGGACAATCCCCTCCCTTTCCCGGCTGATGATGCCATGCTTGATGCCCGCCGGGCAACGAGTGGCCCTCCAGGCTGCCAGGGCACTGCAGACTCATGTTCAGCTTGCCATCGACCAGGACTCTCAGGTCCCTTTCCATGGCACTGCTCTCCAGCCTCTTGTTCCCCAGTCTGTACATCCAGGGTTGTTCCATCCCAGGGGCAGAATCCAGCACCTGCCCTTGTTAAACTTCATACAGCTGCTGATTGCACAGCTCTCTAATTTGTTTGGGTTTCTCTGCAAGGCTTCTCTGCCCTTGAGGGAGTTAGGTGTTGCTGATAAGGTGAGGTCACCCCCGCAGCTGATAGCACTGAACCGGGAGAATATTTATTTTATTGTCATTCTCTCAGCATACAAGAGTATGAACCCTCTGTGCTGCTGCATGCCGGAACTTTGCTACGGAATTAAACAGGATCTCCATCCTGCCCATAGCTGCAACACCCACTGGTTAACGCCGCTTGATATGCAGTAACAAAAGTTGCTTTGTAATTCCAAAGTACAATAGGTGCCTGCCCACTGGAGTTTGTCACCCGCTTACATGTTTAAAAGAAGAATAGGGAATTACAAATGGTTACATGAGTAAATAACCATGTAGTTGTTACAACATAAAATTACAAGATAATTTGAAGTACTTGACGCATTTTACAGAATTACAAAGCACAGGCAACAATGTAACACAGTAAAAGTACATCCACGTGGAAGGAGTTGCAGATATAGGACTATATATGTCACATTATAGCTACCTATATGCAGCACTTCAAAGGGCATACATTCAAATTTTCAATATTTAAAAATCATTTAGGTGTACAAGTAAGTAGTAACATTATGTCATATGGCTTCCTCGAAAGTGTCTTCTGGCAGTATGTACAATTTGTTCCTTTGTGCTTTTCCTCTTCAGGGAATCTGCATCCAAGGGGGGAGTGCAGGCTGGGTGCCAGCGCTGCCAACTGCCCAAAGCCCTAACTTTGTAGTTCTGTGCCCAGCAGGCACACAGCTATAGACTTATTCTATTTTCATTTCCTCATTCATTTCTCACTTCAGCCAATTATGTCACAAAATCAACTGAACTCAAGTAATCTTGTAAATGAATATAGCTTCTAGGGTGAATGCTCAACCTGTATTTTGGTGCTTATTTCAATGAATGAAATTACTTTCTTCTAAATTACGTGGAACATCACCCTCTTCCTAAAGTACTTCATAAGTTCTGTCCCCACAGAAACATACCCTTGCTAACCAAATTAGTTGTGCTGATCAAGATTTTTACCCTGTGATTTTCTTATGTTACTATTTACTTTGTAGGCATTAGTACCCAGAATTATAGTTTCTCTATGGTTAACCAAAGCATGTCCTCTCACAATAAAGTTCTGATAGGGATGAAATGTAAACAGTCTGATAAAAATGTAATGTTTCTTTTCCATTTGCTGTAAAGATGATAGAATTTGAATAAGCTATATTGTTTTCATAAGTTTGTTGAATGATCTCATTGCACTCCATAGCAGAGATTTTTTGGGTATTTTTTTGTTAATGCAATAGGATAATTTTAAATAAATGATACCAGGTACCATTTCCCATTATTTTTCCTTTTAAGATTTTAAAATTAGAAAAAGAGTGCTTTACATCAGTTCTGATACATTCCTCTTTGGCTGTATGTATTCAGTAGCTGTATGTGTTTTCCCAAAATAGGTTCTTTCATCCAGTGTGCAAGAGGCCAATCCACACAGAGAATTGAGATATTTGAATTATTTAGAGTTCTGTGCAGAAAGGTGTGCTGGGTAGCAAATCCACAAAGCCAGCATGACGACCATCAAACCTTCTCATTATTTATGTATTTTAGCAAACAAAGGCATTAATGTTCATTGGTACAAATTACACAGTTTTCTTATTAATTAGTCTTCTACTGGTTAATGATTCCCTCACTTCTCATGCTAATTAGCCCGCACGCTCAGTCTTTCTCTTCGCTAGAGCCAGTGAGTTTCTTGGGCCAGTGGCCATGAGTCAGTGATCGTAGCTCTCCCCCTGACGGAATTACCTATTACCCAGCCGCAGCTGATTTCAGAGGAGTTGTTGAGCAGGCTTTGTTAGTTTCTTCCTTATCTTGGGAATTCTGCCAAATATATTTGTGGCCCATAAAGTCTGCATTCTTTGTGTCCACTATCAGTAGCACACCCTTCTCCTCAAGCTTTGTTAACCTCCTCCTAGGTCACTGAGGCATGTCAAGCTCTAAACTTTAACAAGGCAATTCTACCGACAAGTATTTTATCTTTTTAACATATAATAGTTGAGATATATATAGATATAATAATAGTAATAGTATAGGTCTCTTATAATATATGAGACTTATCTACTATATACAAATAGCATTATTGTGTCTTATAATAGATATGAGACTTAGACTATCGCTATTATTAAGTCAAATAACCCCAAGACTCTCTTACGTCTCTATTATAGTACATATATAGTCTCATATATATATTCTCATATATCTCTTCTCTCGGACGCAAAGCTGTAGAGCTACCCGAGGAGCACTTCGGGCGTTTCCCGGCCGGTGAAGCCGCGCTGTCCCACACGTGACCGGACGCGGCCTCCCCCTCTCCCGGGCCCGGTGACGCGGCTCGGGGCGGGGCCGGCGCCGCACCGGAAGCGGCGCGTCCCCCCCGCCCGCCGCCGNCTGCGCGCGGTGTGTGGGGGGACGGGCAGCGCATCCCTGTCCTCCCGGGGGCTCCTCGGCTCGGGAGAGTCGTATCCACAGGTTAATTAGAGCCCGCGCAGGGTGTAGGAGTGCGTGCAGATGAGGGAGCGGTGCGGAGGTGAGGGAGGCAGGGTGTTACTCTCCAAGGCAGGGGCCAGCACAGTGTAATGCAAGGTTATTGCTTAACTGGAGCGGGGAAGAGCTGCTTCCCACTTCTTGCAGGAAATGACTGCGTGCGGGGTTATTATTGCGCTTAAAAATCAGTGTCTACTAGACTGATAATTTTCTTGACTATTGCTTTATTTTTCCTGACAGCAAAACGTCCCCATTGTCTTGTTTTCCGGAATTCTGAACATCTAAATGTACCGTAAAAAATACTATCTCTAACTATGGGGTGGTCTCTTCCACTTAAAAGGAACAGCATGTTCTGCAGAACCTGTCCCTTTAAAGTGCTCACAGGCCCCTAAGGTCTCATAAATGAGAACAAGATAAATGCTAAAAAAGAAGTTACATCCAGCATCCAGGTCATGCGTGTTGGCATTGTTTGTTCCTAAAAGCTTTTTCTCACAGCTTTTTTTTTTTTTCTTTTTTTTTTAGAATGGATGCATTTATTTCTTTGTTACCAGATTTACGTACTACTATGGATTTTTTGTTCTTTTCTGTTCAGAAGTCGTGTACCTGTTAAGGGTTCTTTCGTACTTTTACTTTTCAGCTACCTTCATTTAGGAAATTTGTTTGGACTTTTTAACACATCTTCGTCAGGAGCAAAATTCTGCATTTCTCTCAGTGGCACACATTAACATTTTTACTTTGGGCTTCAGGAACATTAATTAAGTCCTTGGCAACTTCAGGTATGAAAGCTGCCTGACCTCTGCAGACAGTAGTTTACACTTCAGGCTACATATGGGCTCTTAAGAACTGTTGGGGTTGTTTTGGCAGTCAACCTTTAGACAGGTCTCCCTAACTTAAAATGCTGTGTGTCTTTTGATCGTGTTGGAGGATACATAGCTGTGTTGCCAGACTTGCATTATCATTTTACCTTTGGCTATTTCTCTAGTGCTTCCTAGCTTTGTTTGGTTGGGGTTTTTTTGTTGAAGGTCGTAACAGTAATTTACACTCCAGGTGAGGATGGAACTTGAAAATGTCATGGAAGCCCAAACTAAAATATTTTTAACTTCTGAAAAACCCCCAAAAAACAGATTCTGAAGTATTTGGCATTAATGCTTATTACTGTGTCTTGATAATATGGTTTACTTCTAGCCATAATCTTAGTTTTAGATAATTTTATTTCATGGCTACCTGCAAGTTGTGTACCTTACTTTTTTCACTCAATTATGGACTTTTTTAACCATGGTTTTTAATGTTCTCTTGCAAAAACCAAGGGCTTTGTTAGATGTGGTAATTGGAAGCTAAGTTTGTTTAGACTGTGTTTAGTTTTGGTTTTGTTCACAGGAGTATTTTGTTGATGTTGGTTTCTCTGGTGGTCCACAGAGATTTCATTTGATGTTTTGTATCACCATTGTACTGTGAACTAGAAGTAATTGTGTATGTTCGAGATGTTTAGTGTGTCTTCCCTGGTGTTGGCTGAGTGACCATTACAGACCAGTAATGACAAATTAAAAGGTGATTAAACAAGGTCAGCAGTTTCTCATCTGCTCTTCTTTGGAGTGTTGAGCACAGTTGTCTGCTGGTTTCTTATAAAAATAACACAAGTCTGGAGTATAATAAAATTACATGGACTGTTTTTAAAACGCTATTATCTGCTTCATAAATTGCATCTCTCCCTTGACTGTGCTTGATTGTAGAAGGGTAGGTATAGTTTGTAGGATAAATATTAGATGTGCTGCTTAGCACTTAAAGACAGACTTTTGGAATGGTTGTGGTAGTGGAGAACAGAAACACTGAATTTGTGATACTACATCTTGAGCTTAATGAATACTTTATGGACCATGCACTCTGCAGATATTTACAAAAAGCCCCAAACAAGCTGCAAACTGAAACCAACAACTTTTATTATGTGTTGCATGATACCTTGTATAAATTATTATTTAACTGGCTTGGAAAGTATGTATTTATGATTGCTGGAGAGTAAGGAATGTAAAATATGTGTTAAAATGGAATATACCTGATATTTTGTGAAAAGACTGTGTATTAATAGGCCTACAATGGAGTGTAAAGCAGCATGACCTATTAACTAGTAGCACTAAATGCCTTGCAGCTTCTCAGGAAATCTAAGACCTGAAGCTTGTCTGTTTTCGTGTACAGGTGGTAGAAACTTGTGCTTGACAGGTTTATAAGTCACTAAGTACTGGCAGTAACCTCTTGTATTGCCAAAGTGTCTGAGAGAGCCAATAACATGCTGATTGCTTGTGGAAAAAGCATCACTTCAGAATAGCTGGGTGCTGTTGTGAATCTGTTTCAGAATAGGTTAGAAGTGGAAGCATACAATTTGATTAATTTCTGTGGTTATTAATGTGCTCACGCTGGCTTGTGTAGTTGAGTTGGAAACAGAGTATAGACTATTAAAAAATGCAGTAGTATTGGTGAATGCTAAATTGCTACCTCTGATACTTGATTCGATGTGCAGAGGTAAATAATAATGTTTCTTTCTCTTTAATTAGATCACCCAGAAGACACAATGAGCGTTAAAGCTTTCAAGCTCGTTTCTGCTGTTGAGCGGGAGATGTTAATGGGAGATAAAAATTACATCAACATCGAGTGCATTGAGTGTTGTGGGAAGAACCTCTATATTGGAACCAATGACTGCTTTATCTATCACTTTCTATTGGATGAAAAGGTATCAACAGCTGGAAAAATAACTTTTGCTGCCACCAAGCAACTACACAAATACCTGGGCTTGAAGAAGCCTGTGAGCGAGTTGAAAGCAGCCTCTGCCCTCACCAGATTGCTTGTACTTTGTGACAACACGATAACACTAGTGAACATGATCAACTTGGAACCTGTCCCCACTGGTGCTAGGATCAAAGGAGCTGTGACGTTCACACTGAATGAAAACCCTGTGAGTGGGGATCCTTTCTGCGTTGAAGTTTGCATTATCTCAGTCAAGCGTCGGACCATTCAAATGTTCATGGTGTTTGAAGACAGAGTCCAGATAGTGAAGGAAGTGTTTACTCCAGAACAACCCTGTGCTGTGGCTGTAGATGGTTACTACTTATGCCTTGCCCTTACGACACAATATATAATTTTGAATTATAATACTGGCGTCTCCCAGGACCTATTTCCTTATTGCAGTGATGAGAAACGGCCAATTGTGAAAAGGATAGGCAGACAAGAGTTTCTGTTGGCTGGCCCTGGAGGCCTAGGTGAGACTAAGGATTTTAATTTTTTGCATTTTTTTTAAACTTCACTTAATTTCTCTGAATTTCTGAAGCAAAGCTTTACTAACTAAGTGTTATGCATAATAATGATGCTTTCCTTCACAGGTCTATATTGGAATGTTGAGATAAAAAGGGAGATGGTAAAATTTTGGTACTTAGTACTATTATAACTCTATAATGCTATTATAACTGTAAAAAAACACACTAAATGTTTTTTAATGCACAGAAATCTATGATTATTTTTATTTTAATCATGTGTAGAAAGCTTCATTTCATTGTATCTTGCAGCCCTTAGTAAAAAAATTGTTGGATACTGAGTGAAACTTCAGAGATTGATAGACAGTCTGTAGTCACGAGATAGACTGGGTTTGTGGTGCCCCACATTGCTACAAAATTGTTACATTCGTGTAGATGAGTTAATTTTTTTCCTCAGCTGCTATTCAGAGGAGTTCTTATGAAGTCTGTTTTATAGATTTTAACAGATTCACAAGTAGGTGTCTTGTACTACAGTGTTAGTAAGAAATTTTAGTGGAAGTAAGTTACATCCTAACTCCTGTAATAGTAAATGCTGTCCTAACTGTAGATGTTATCAAATACTACTAGTTTTAGTGCTCCCATTTGCTTGATTTTTTTAATAGTATTTTTCACCTCTATGTTACAGATAGTTTAAGTATTGCAAAACTAAAGTTAGATCATGTGAAATCATGCCCTTGTCTAAGAGATGACTGTAAGGAGTACTGTAATCTGTCTAAATCAACAATATACTGTGAGGTTGGTAATCTTGAGCTTTTTTTGGAAAAGCTGCAATATCCCAGAGCTGACAGACCACAGGCAGAAGGCTTTCATGCTGTTTGCCATATGACTCTCCTTTCAGGAGACATGGTTTATGTATTTTCTCTGAAACACTAGGAATAGCATGACGCGAAGTTCACAGCTATTTAATTTCTTAATTCAGGTTTTGGCTTTTTAATATAAATTCCAAAGAAAATCAGTTACTAATATTGACGTTTTGCTTCATGACCACAATGCAAGATGTACATCAACTCACCAGCTTTTCTTTAAAGAAGTAGACTCTTAGCAGAATTTGAGTTTATGTGAGTTAAAGATATTCCAAGATAAACTTGGGATTTCTTTTTCAGATACAGGGCTTTTCTAAGTAATTTCAGCTGCCCATGTCCTATTAAAGCTCTTAGTTGTTTTATATATGGACATGTATTTGTGGACATTAACTGTTCTAGTAGTGCTAATTTTTGTATTAGCTGATTTTCTAAGAAGATTCCATTCTTACTTTCATTTTTAAAATTTATTTAGGTATGTTAAACCAGATTCTTTTTAAGTAATTTCTTTCTTTTTTTTTAAGAATATAATTTCAAAAGCATAATTGTATTTAGTTAGAGATCAGAATTTTATTTAGCCTGACTTTTGCTTTTGTCTGGTGTCCTGTAAGAGAGATACATGAAAAGAAGGATACTTACAAAGTTCAACATCCTTGTGTAAGTAGAATGTCCTGGGGTTAGAATGTCAGGTACGGGAGATCTTAAGCAAATGCACTTCTGCTGCTGTAGACATGCTATAAACTACTCTTTTCCTCATGATACAGGCACACTCTTTCTTGTACTGCCTCAGAGACCTTATAGAGTGTTTGCTATCAACTGTATAGTTTTTCCTTGCTTAATTAATCTTTTTTTGTCTCCTGTTGTCTATTCCCTCCCCACTGATGTTTTGACAAATTATTATCCATCTTGCTGTTCCTCTGTGCTAGAATTCCTAGTGTCTTTAACATTTGTCTCTTTAACATTTGTCTTTTTGAAGTTACAAACATGGTTGGGCACTTTTATAGTAGATAAGCATTGTGTATCTTGATATCTCAGGTGGGCCTCTGCTGTAAAATAAATGTACTAGAAAAGGCTTGATGTAAATCTTCAGTTCTGATTTTGATTTGCTTTCATATGTCTCATTGATTTGGGCATGCTGGTTTGGCACTCAGTAGAGCATCTGTGCTAAGTTCAGCCTCTTTTACAGAGGTGGATATATTCTGCATTAGTATATTTGGCTTTAGAGTGTTTGAAGTGACATTTATTTATATTAATTTGCTTTTGAGTTAAGACTGGAATTTAGATTGGCAAAAAGCAAGTGGTCAAAATGGTAATCAAAGTAAAACATCTCTGAGTTCATAATATATGTAACCTTTTTCTTTATATGGACTCTGGATTTTAAACTGATTGTTAGAATTGTTCATAGCAGATCCTTAGCTATTTGGTACTTTTTTGTCTTTACTTGCAGTTAGTATTTAGCTCGTTCTTTCAAAAGGAGGAGGAACTTCATTTTTGAGGCTTCTTCATTCTATCCAGTAATTAGTTAATTTGCAATTGAAAATCAATTCTTTCTGATATATATGAAACTGCTTACCAATATTCAGTTTTTGAGTTGGTGAAGCTCTTGTTGCATGTTTTAATCAGATTTCCTGTTCTACAGAGGCTTTAAGTGTTTAAAATTACAGCAGACACTTCTTGATATTGGCACAGGATATGCTTCCCAGCACCAGCTGGAGCAACTGCCCCAAAAGGTCTGAGGTGTCGACTCAGGCTGAGCTCCCAATGGAGGGTGCAGCTCCTCACACCTTGAGCTGAACAAGAGTGCCTGCCTCTTGCTGAGACTGGACCAAGGGAAAATGTTGTTCTTGCCCATAGGAGATGTGTACTTGATTGCAGATTTCTGTTGCCAACTAAACAAGATGCAGCAGGAGGTCAGCAGAGTACATGGCACCAGAGATGGCAAGAAGGAAATTGAATCTTCTCCAGGACCCAGGCATGAGTCTTCAACCTCCAGCTGTACAGAGGGGAAGGACAGGCTGTCTCTGATGTTCTGTGATGGGTGACACTGGAAACTTGTGACTTCTCATAACTGGAAGAATTCTCCTTCTCCGCTTGCTGATCTATGTCTATATAATATGCTCAGTGCTTACAGCAGCAGATGAAAAGCAGGAAGTTCTGTCCAACAAATCATCTGAGCCTGTACAATGCAAGAGCACCAGGAGTAATTAGCAAGTAATAGTAATGGGAGACTCCCTCATGTTGGAGATAGAGGTTTTCTCATCAATCCTGCTGGTAAGGAGGAACATCTTGAGGAGGAGTATGTGGATTGTACTGATCACCAACCGATTGTACAGCTTGTGATAATGGGGTTTGTCTTTTAGGACTATGGATCCCTATTTAAGGAAGAGATGGGATCCACCAGGTCAAGTAAGGAAAAAAGCATTTTTGCCAACTTGACTGAGCAACATGGTGTGTTGGATTTAGATTAGGTGTGGTGGTGGTGGTAGGCTGTGTTAGCAAACAAATCAGTGCAAGATGGTGTGATAAGAGACTTCAGAAGCAGCAAACAGAGCTGAAGTTCTGCTTCAGGCATATGCAGAGAAAGAAGTCTTTACAAAACATCATGGTAGTGGAAGCTCTCTCACTTTTTCTGGGAAATCAGTACAGCTATGTGTTAACAGCTGATTACCCTTTGCATGGGAGCAGTAGGAAGATGTGGTGGGATGCCTTGGAACAAAGGAGGAGGCAGGTGAGAGTTTATGGATTTGGGTTAGAGAGCAGACTAACATGGTTGACATTGTGGTGAGTGCCTGGAACAGACCGCTTCATCAGAAAGAAGATGTAGGTTAGACTTTCTTTAGGTAACAGGAAGAAATCTACATTTGCAGGCCCCGGTTTTTAGGGTACACTTGAACCACTCCAGTACCTGCTGAAGGGGCTGCACAGCAGGAGTCCAGGAGTTTTCTGGAGTGCATTGATGGTGACTGAGGAGTTGATGAAGGGGTGTGCTCTGTTGAACATCAGTGTGTTATCAAGATTGTTCTCATACTGAATCCAAAACACCAGCTGCTAAGAAGAAAATGAATTCTATCCAAAACCAGGGCAGAGGCCAATGTCCATCTGGCACTGACTGCTGAACACCATGAAGGGCAGCAGAAGAGCTTCAAGCATAGCAGCACAGGAAGGCTAATGGAAACCCTCTGGTAAATGGGGTGGAGGACCTGATGCCAAAGGGCATGGAAAAAGCTGAGGCGCTTAATGCATTCTTTACATCAGTCTACTGATATGAGCTTCTTTCAGGAGTCATCAGCCCTTAGGAACAGTGAGAAAATCTGGAGCAACAAAAACCTGCCTTCAGCAGAGAAGTATCAGGTTATGGAACGTTTAAATAAACTGGACAGACAAATCCATGGGACCTGATGGGATGTTCCCATGAATACTTGAGGATGATAGTCAATGTCATTGTGAGGCTAATCTTGTTTATCTTTGAAAGGTCAGGATGATCAGAGAATGTTCCTCAGGACTGGAAGAAAACAAATGTTTTCACTCCTGCCTTAGGTGATCAAGAGAGAGGAACCAGGTAATTACAGCCAGCTGTACCCTGATCCTCAGGAAGTTGATTTGGGAAAATCCTGGAAGTATTTGGGAATCCTGTGTATTTCTAAATACACAAAAGGCGAGAATGTGACTTGAAGTAATCTGTGTGGATTTAAAAAGGGGAAACTGCCTGACCAGACTGAATGTCTTCTGTGATCAGATGCCGGCTTGGTGAATGAGGTGAGAGCCGTGATCCTGTGAAGTTCAACAAGGCTTTGGTGCTCTCTGCCATGACATCCTTTGTAGACAAATGGATGAAGAATGAGTGGGAGAAACAGTTGAGGTGGATTGAAAGCTTGGTTCAAAGATATGTAGTCAGAGGTGCAGAGTGCAGCAGGAGGCCAGTCGCTAGTCTTGTACCCTAGGGGGCCAATGCTAGGTCAATATTAACGTAATTTTAACTACACGGCTGGTAGGGAAGCGCACATCTTCAACAAGTTTGCAGATGATACAAAACATTTCTGTATCTCTTGGTGCTGAAAACAGTGTAGCTTTGTTTTGGGTAAGTCTTGTAATCCTTGCGTAGCCTGTGCACTATTTAATATGGACTTGATTGCTGGCCTCATCTCAAGTTTCATCAAATGCATTCCTGTACTATAAAAAGGCTGTGGTTTCTGGTTGTAGTTACGTTTATTGTTATCCTTAGGTGAGAGCTGGATGAAGACAGAAAATGCATCATTCTGCCACAGAAGCCCAAGCTATTGAAGGCAGAAGGATGCAGAGACATACTAACTTGAATGTGTACCCTTTCACTTTCATAAAGGATTTTTTAAATTACCCAAAAAAGAGCTTTTTCATGTAAAAAAATATGGGGTTTATAATTATTTGTGTTAGAACATTGTAGGAAATAGAAAAGCCTAAAAATTAGTCTTTCAAATATAATAAGCCCTAAGTTTATTACTGATTAGTATGTATTTACTCCAGGTTTTCTCCCATGTTTTGAAATGGGATTATATCGTGGAATAACAACTGAAAGCCTTTAAAACTGGACAGTACATTTTGCCTGACATAAAATTTTACTTCTGAGTCATAAGAATATCAAGATCTATAGAGTAAATTAGGATTTATATATTATGACCCAGAAAGTATTTTCTGTAAGGTTCTCTGGTTGGAAAGCTGATCATTATCGTGAAAAAGAACCCTAGTCAAGGGGAAAGGGCTGATCATTTGAAAGCTGCTGTAAGGGATCCAGAAGCTTAGTGTCTACACTGTAGTTCTGTACAAGTCTACAACCTTCTGTTTTGTTTTCTCTGTTTTCCTGTTTTTTCTCTTTTTTTTGGTCATTCCAAGAAGGTCCTTGTACCCAGCTCGCCTTCCCTCATTATCCTCTGTTTGGAAGAGATTTTGTAAATTGAATAACATAGTCTTTTAATCTCTTCTGTTCTTTAGAGCTCACACTTATTCTGCCAGCTGTCAAGTGGCTCACTGCTGCCAAAGATCAATTTTTGTGAGCATGTCTTTTTAATGGCATGAGAATACTTGTTTTAAGGCATATGATTTCAAATTTAGAACAGAAGTTTACACTGTGCTTTAGTATGTCTCAACTGGTAAATGATTACTGAACTAGGCCTAAAAATTGACTGAAATTTTTCTTCAGTTAATGTGTCAGGATTGGGTAGTATTAAGTAGTGTGAATAGAACCAGTGGCATGTGGTCCTAAAGCAGTTTAAAAGTCTGTTAAGCTAGGAGAAGAATGGAGGACAGAATAGATATGAGGAAAGGTAGTGACAAAAAACCACCCTGCAAATTAACTGAAATTTTAATGTGGTTATTCTGAAGACAGCATAGGAGTTATCACTGGGATAATAGAAAGTCTTTACTCTGTGCTGCTTTATACACAGCCTCTGCATTTTTTCAAATGATTGAAAACACAGATGCTTCACAGGAAGTGACTCATCCCAAGGAGATGGGCCCTTGTTCTCTGAAAATATTGGCTGTAGCAAAAGTGAAGAAGTATAGTAAACAATTGTGTCCACTAAAATGCTCTTTAGACTTCTGACACTACAAGAACGAACACATCAGCATTGCCAGGTAGGTCAGGTGGTGCAGGTCTACAGCTCCTACTAAGGCAAGATTGTTTGAAAACTGGGTCTCAATAAGTGTTACTGTTCTGATTCAAACTACATGGCATAATTCGTATAAGAAAGCTCTTAAATTTACTAAACTTGAATAATTCTTGATAGTTTTTTTCAGTATTCATCTCTTCTCAGTTTTTGTCATTGTCTGTTCCTATGCTGAAGGAGAATGAAAAAAGAAACTGAACTGAATTAACCAACATATCTGTCAGGTCCAGGGAGGTGTGTTGTGTTGTCATCATGCTGCCGGACACTGCATCTGCTCTGAGACTTTCCATTGCTGTATCTTGGTACCCATGCTTTGTGTTGGGAAAACAACAGTCTTCAACTAGCATGAGCCTCAGGCTTTGTTTTTCCCTTTTTGTAGGCATGTTTGCTACTGTAGATGGGATTTCACAGCGCGCCCCAGTGCACTGGTCAGAAAATGTGATCGGGGCAGCTTTGTGCTTTCCTTATGTGGTTGCGCTCGATGATGAATTCATTACGGTGCACAGCATGCTGGACCAGCAGCAAAAGCAAACCCTGCCTTTTAAAGAAGGTCACATTCTACAGGACTTCGAAGGTATTAAAAAGGACATTTTGTAGCATCAGTAATTCTGGAACAAGCTCAGCAGTCACTTGGTTTGTTTTTTAAACAAAATATCTAACAAGTATGTTGACTGTTGAAACATTTATTGCAAATGCTGGCCTGGTTAGATTCCTTGCAGACTTCAGTAATCCAAAATTCGACACTTTTAACAAAATGATGTTCATTAAATGTTCTGTAATTGTCAAGTTAATTGTTGGGTAGGAGTCTATGGAATTAGATCTTTTTCTCGTAACTTGATTGTTTCTTTCAAAGGAACAACGTCAATTTAATGCTACAACTCAATAATTGTGACCTACAGGTATTTGTCCATTGACTATCCTGACAAAATTCTAACATGTTAGAAAGGAATACAAAAGAATAACAAATTTTAAGATATCTGTGTAAGAGGTTTAAAATTTGATCTTTAACATAGAATTAAACAAAAAAAAAGTGCAAGAATTTCTATTGGTCTGTTCTTCAATTGAGAACTCTTAAGTGTGGAGTATACTATGCTACTATGTTTTTTTTCCAGAAAAGCTGCAAACTCTAGCACTGTGAACTGTATATTACTTGCTAGATTTGATGTACAGTTTAAAATTTTCAAATGTAAGCCTGGGGGGAAATACCTGTTAGTTAAAAGTTCCTACTCTCTGGAATCTGGCAATAATTTAAGTGGCCTTACCAGCTTAGTTCATCATGAGTGATTCTAGCCAATTTCTCTTACTTAGAGTGGAACAAAATGTTCTATAACTAAATAAATTTACCATTATCTCTGTTATTTCTGAGGTGGAATTTATAGGTAAGCTGTACTATCTAGTAAATGAGGTAGCAGCAAAAGTCACTCTTGAGACTTGAACACTGTTTAGATTCTTGTATCTTAAACTGTGTATCTTAAAACTTATTTCTGAAATTGATTTTTTCTGTAGAGGCTGTAAATTGAATGTATCTGTTTGTTCTGTCCAGGAAAGGTGATTGTTGCTACTAACAAGGGTGTGTATATCTTGGTGCCACTACCTTTGGAAAAACAGATTCAGGATCTTCTAGCTAGCCACAGAGTGGAAGAAGCCCTTGTTCTAGCTAAAGGAGCTCGAAGGAATATTCCAAAAGAGAAATTTCAGGTCTGTCCTTCCTTTAATTTTCATGAAAATATAAATTTCACAGTGGAGTAATGTATTCCATTGGTCAAGTAATTGGAGAGGGTGGGGAGGAATTTACATTGTAAAGAAGTCATAAATCTTCATTTGTGATTTATGATTTCAGCCTGAGGAAATAAGTATTCTGCTAAATTGGTTTGTACTTGTAGAGGCCGTGACATTAGCAGGGTTGAATGCTGTTATTCTTCTGGGGTTTTGTTGAATTTTTTCAAGTGTGTAACTTCAGAGAATTGAAAACAGACCAAAACCAAAAAACCTAGTGACAGAAAATCCAATGGGATGCTTCCTTAGTGCTAGATTCAGTTCTTAGTTGCTATTGCTGTTTAAAAATGTATACTTTTTTTCAAATTAGAATTTTGTCATTTTACTTTTTTTTTATCAGAGATTGTCACCATATCCTAAACTCCACAGTAACACTTACCTTTGAAGTTAGGTGATGGGAAATCTTAAGCAAATACATCCTACTTCCAAGCTCTTACAAGTAACACTTGTACTGCTGTGTAACTCAAATTTAAAGGTTTTTTTGCGGCTTTTTGTCTTACAAACTCTTTGATTACAGTATTGATTAGGGATTTGTTCTGACTCCCTTCTACCTGTGACTTATCTTTCAATACATATTCTACTGTATGCTCCTACTTAGAGAATTGTAAAAAGCAGCATGACATCTCTACTCATAGAGTAGGTGAACAAATATTTGGCTTAGTTGCTTTCCTATTGTAAAAGAAAAATTTGATCTGTGACCTGCAGAAAAATCTGTGGTTTTTCTTTTTTTTTTTTTCTAATATACTTTGGAGCATTTTGTTGCCATTAAAACAGTTGTGTTACTTTTGGTTTGTTTAGAAAGGTGTAAAGTTTGGAACATGACTGTGGAAGTTACAGGATTGCAGTGGTTCAAAATTATTCAAATTGTTAGCATCTTTTTTTTTTTTTTTATATTTCAAGAAGCTTCTAGTTCCTTTTCACTCCAGTTTTGGTCAAGGCCCTTGAAAGGCAGTCATTCAATTAAATGAAACTTGTATCAGCTTTCATTTTCATCCTTAACTCCTCTCTTAAATCAGCAGCTGGGAGACTACTGGAACTAAAAAGCTTGTTGAGAAAAGTCTTCCCATCCTTTTGTGAAGGTCCAGCTACCTGAGAGTACTTGAAGCTGAAAAGTACTTAGGCAAATAGAGTTCCAGCATGTTTTGCTTTGCATCTTCACTTCCAACTTTTCCCTTCCAATCTGTTTAAAGAAGCAAACAAAAACTTGCTGTAAGGGCAAGATGCATGATCTAATCAATGTCTTCTATGTGTGATGACCTAAAATTTTCCAATTTTTTTTTTACAGTTTATGTAGATTTTGTGTGGGAGATGACTTTCTGTGTTTTGCCACAGGGTGAACTATGATTCATTATCTAAAATACATGATGTAGAATCTCATTCCTCCTTAGTTTTCTTGCATTTTAGAATTTTTCAGAACTTTAAAAAAATTACTTCCTTTTCTCAAATGTCTGAAGTGCGCAGTGTTGGTCTTCCTGAAATCATCCTATTTCTTGGAACATTGTAAGCCCGTTATAACTTAGTGTGCTTTTAAGGCTGTTCTGTTACTTTAGGTCAATGCTACAGCTGAAAACCAGAAAACATAGTACTTGCAAGCGAAATAGCCAGTTCTGTTTCTGGAGTGTATTTGCAAACTGATGTTAACCAACTTGAATTGACGGAGTCTCCCACTGACTCGTATTAAAATGACTCAACTTGGCTTGGTTGTTGAGACATTACTCCAGTTTTTCAGAGCTTATCTGTAGCTGGAAACGTAACATGTTGAGTTTTCTGTGGTGACTGATACCTGGTGTTGTCATTACAGGTTAATTACAGGCACGTCAGACTTTCTATACTGTAGTCTTGTGTAATATAAATCTGATGGAGCTCAATCAAATTAAATGCCTTACATATGTTTTTGAAACATTTCTTTGGCATATTTTAACTGATCACGCAGTCACTCATTTTTAACTCCTTTCTGAGAGTTATCATCAGATAATAGATATCTATTAGATAGTAGGTATCTTCTGATAGGTACTTTCAGATATCTATTTTGCAAGCATTACTGAATTCTGAGCAGCTGACACTTTAAAGGCCTTATTTTGCCATTTTCTATAAGCAGTAGGGAGGACTACAGAGGGTTGACATTAAGGCATTTGATCCAGCCACTATAATTTATCCATACATAATAGTGATTATTATTGTCTGGTTCATGAAGTGTAGCGTTCCCTTTGTCACATGATGCTTTAGTTCTGCAGTTTGCAATGGCTGATGCCATCTTACGAGTGACTTGAACTCAGGGTGCTGCAGGGCAGATCTTGAGGACATGAGGTTTTTTCCCTACAGTTCCATACTTTGTCACTGCATGCCTACATGGGTGCATGCTCTCCCTCTGTATATCAGCATAAATATATAAATATATATATAAATATGCTGGTAATGCAGAGTGGTGGTGGAATAGCAACAATGAAGTATTGTATTCTCAAAATTATTTGTACAGTCAATATTTAGTTATTGGATAGTAGCAGGTCATGCCTTAGTAGCTCTAACCTGTTATTTAACTTGTGGTCCCTGCAGAGTGCAAATTTAGCTCTGCCACATGAATGGAAAATTTCTTTGTTTTTGAGCATCAGGAATTCCTGCTAGGTAAAAAACACTAAGCAGAAGTGTTCCAAGGAGATGGCTCTGCTGGGTATCATTTTTGATAGAAGAGTACAAAGGCCTTTCTACCATGCTACCATGAAATGACTGAATACTACTTATTAATTTTTCAGGACAACTGACGTTTGCAGAAATCATGGTTGATGGTAGTGAAGACCTTGGTTAGATTGACACACATCTTGCATAGGTATCTCTCTTTTCTTTTTTTTCCCGTCCTAATTCTTTTTAGTTTCAAAAAACATATTAACTGCACCCAAATCTGACCAAGTGACAAAGTGGATTTCTAGAAAAATTCTTTTGGACAATGTAGTTGGTAATTGTGACTATTTTAGAAAGGATTCTTTTAGCAGTTGAGAGAATTAAGACTTCACTACAGCAATCACAGCTTCAGCAGTCATCTTTCTTTTTCCTGTTGCTTTTTCAGATGTGAATTAATACAAAACTTATGTTCTGTTTTTGTAGCTACTGTTTTTTATGTGAATTCAGTCAACAGTGCAGAATTTGCCTAAAGAATTGCAAGTCCTATGGTGGTTCTTCAGGAGTTATAAAGGACTAAACAATGTGTTGAATTTTGCCTGGGTGTAGCTTAGTACCTTTTTAAAAGAAGCCTGTTCCAGATCTGACAAGCAGATCTGGAAGAACTGAAGGTGTTTTTTCTGTCATAACCAGAAGTTAGCCGCATATGTTTGGCATGTAGGTCTAGCCCATTCTTAAAAATCTGTCAGAAAGGGAATACTGGATTTTCCACTGTCTCGTCTGTTTTCTTCCATAATCTTTATCCCAAGACATCTTAATATCTAGTGTTTATATTATCAGCTAAAATCTACCTGGATACTACCAATCTCATCATTGCATCTTTAAAAAGTTCAGAAATTGTCTGTCTGTAGATATTCCACAACTTTTTGTTGCATGTCTTTAAGGAAGAATTGAAGATATGTCAACGTTTAAATGAAAGTGAATACCACTATCAGTTCAAATTTAAAACTGGTTCCTTCAGCCTATAGTTACGCTATCAATGAGCTCTTTCCAACTTTTTTGTTTAAAAGGTGCTGTACAGACTAAGCCGTGCAATTAAAGCAGTACTTTCAGTGAGATTAATTCAAAATTTATTCCAATATCATAATAGACTAAATATGTAAATTTTAGTGATTGCTCCATTGCAGAAATGGAAAACAGGTTTTGGGGGCGGAAAAAACCCAGCCTATCTACTTTTGATACTAGTCAGCAGGGTGAGAAGTCTTTCCCTGGAAAGTCAGGCTGGATTTTAAAGTTTTTCTGCTACCACGAGATGCGAATATTTGCCGATTGAAATCCTTCAGCAGAGTCCTTAAGAAGGTTACCAGGTGGATATTCATCAGTTCACAAATTACTGTGTATTGATGCATAACACTGTCAGAAATCAAAAATATTTTGGCTATTTTGTGAGTTAATCCCCTAAAGAAGTTTTACTTTGTAACTGTAATTAAATTCTCTATTAGCTTTAGTTAACTCTATTTTTAATTATTACACTTGAATGTAAAGCATTAGTTAATATGTAGAGGTCCTGAAGTATTTTTCATTTAATTTTATATTGTTATATTTGTCTGAAAAAGTGTGCCTGATAACATTTCTGTTTCCCCTTTTCTCTATACACTGGGGAGGCAAGAAAAGTCCCACAGCCTTACAAAGCATTTTAGAGACTTGCTAACAACAGAGATTAAGTATTTCCTTAAGACAAACCATTAGTAAAGCATGCACAGACTAAATGGACTGAAGCCAAGCTTTTATGTTGGTAAATCCGTAACCTTTAATCAAGGTGAAAAATCGTCAGTTAGAGTGTCAGAACACTGTACGTGAGACCTGGTGCTCTTCAGTGATTCCTGCCTGGAATATGTTCCTATTGTATTGTAGTTTCTGTGAGTATTTTTATTGAAAATGGTTTTTAAAGTCTGATATTAGTAGCAGCCTTCATGTACACTGTGAAACATTAGAAAGCTGTGTATTCCTGAGCGAGTTGAATGGATAAACTGAGGACATGTGAAGGTAGCTGGGTGTATTTGCCAAAATACCGGTGTTGTCACAAATGGGAACTCTCTGCAGAGCACAGTTTAGGTTCCTTGCTTTTAGTACTTCTCTTTTCCTGTTGGAAATACTCTGAGCACAAGGATTTCATTTAATCTTGTAACCAGTAGTTGATTGACCATTCAGATTTAATAACTACCTATCATTTCAAGTAGTTTTTGTGTTCTCTTTCTACTGAGCTTCATTTAAACATCTTCTGTCTTGGTGTGACCTTAACAATGAAGCTTGATAACAAATAGCTTTCCATATGGTTTACTTGGTTTTTAACTATATTTTGATGGTACATTGCATAATGTACTACATATTGGATAGGTTGACCTGCTTTAGAAGAATTTTTTATTTAAAAAAAAATCGAAATAGCAAAACTGACAGAAAGTCAGAAATATGGCCATCAGTTGGAGATGAGACTGTGAAAATTGCCAGCAAGGTTGCTGCACTAGAGAGATGAGACAGGAAGGAAGTGGCTGTGTGTGGTCAAGTGGGACCATCTTTATCTTTTGCACTTACTGAATCGTGGGGAACTTCAAAGATAACCACTGGCTTTTATGTTTGCAAATAACTCAATAAAAAACTAGAGGCAAGTCAGTGTGATGTCAGATAAGTCATTATTTGAACAAGAAAACTTAAACTTGCTGTTTGTTGACTTTGCTTTTAGTAAGTACTCATGAGCAGTGTTGTGTTCACACACATTTGTGTAAGAAACTGAGTCTGGGCAGCAGATTCAATATATTCAGGTATATAAATTAAAATGTAGAGGATCAAGGTTTATTTTGCTTGTGACTTGTCAGGTGTGGTTGAAGATCATGTGTTTGGTGTTTTTTGGCAGGTAGCTATTGCAGTAGTAACTAGCATTACATAAATACAAATATAATAAACCTTTTTTTCCCGCCCTTCTTTTTTATAGGTAATGTACAAACGAATCCTGCAGCAAGCAGGTTTTATACAGTTTGCACAGCTTCAGTTCCTTGAAGCAAAAGAACTCTTCAGGTAATTGTGTGACAAGAAATTTAATAATTTACCTTCTTTAAATAAGGAGTTAGTGTTCTTGCTTTGAAAAACTTAGTTGCTTGAATGTTTTTTAGTGTAGGTGTGACTTCACTGTGATGAAATGGTTTTGTTGGGGTTAAGAACAGAGTAACATTGAAACAACTTTATAGCTGAAGAGTTAATGCAACTGATTTTTGGGGGGGATGCTAACATATAGTAGCATTAAGAATTTGAGCGTTGTATGTATGGAGATTTTTTTACGTTATCCCATGAAGGTCAAGGCTTTATTACTGAGTCTGTGCTGTGATTTACAGCATGAACATTGCTTTGTTCTTTTTTTTCTTTTTTAATACTTCTAACAAAAGGTATAATTTAAATATTAGTTACAATTTAAATATTATTGACACAATTGCACTAATTTTTATGAGGATGCTGATACTGCATTTGCTTTAACACTTTTTCTAATAGACCTTTCCAGAGGACAGATTTGTTCTTGAAGTCTGCACTAACCTTGCCGATTTAGCTATTTCAGCAGTCATTTGTTTATAAATTGACCTTGATATTCCACTTCCATTCAGAAAATGCTGCTTGTTATCTTTATTCTACCTGATAATTTCATTTCTGCTAGCCATGTCTCATTCTGTGATGCAGCACTCTCTGTAGTTAGTGGAATGCATGCTGACCACATAAAATAACTCTCCTTGTTATCTGCTGAAATTCACTTTAAATCAGTTTAAAGTCTATGGAATAGGATTAAGGTTAGACAATTTTCAGGATATTGTAAGCGTATTTACAGTGTAGGAAAAATGTTGCCCTTGGGTTTATGGAAATGCATTGAGGAAAGTAAAGCTTTGAGGAATGTTGCTACTGGTGAGGGATTTCGCCATTTTTCCTCCTGCTCACCCGTATAATGGGAAACACTGGGCTTGGATGAGCAGTGTACACTGAGTGAAGATGAGGGAATGACAGGAAAGGCCTGAGCAGCATTTAGTGACAATTTGTTTTGGCCACAACCACTTCTTTTATCACCTAGTAATTTTTGTCATTATAATCTTTCAGACACTTGTGTATCTGACCCCTGAGTTGTGTATCTGAAGCAGAAGTACAAGCTGTACATAGTTTAGACTATTAATTTTAAGAGCAGTGAAAAGAGGGAAATGTATCCTGTGGGGTGTTCTACCACCTTGTGGAAGGAGCCAAGATTGGTTTTTCATCCTCCATCCAACTATCAGTCTATCTGACAAACAAGCTTTAATGAATAGGGTTGTGGGAGCTCCTCTATAGAAACAAACATGTTTCATGAGAAAATGTGCTGTCCAGCCACAAATTTTATAGCTGATTCAGCATCCCAGGATGTTCCCTTCCTCTAAAAGCTGCAACTCTAAAGCAGAACAATGGTTCATGAATTGCTGATGTCTGCTCAGGGAAGAAAGCCAGAATAAGTTTCTGTGCTTTTCTTCTGTCCAGCCATACATAAACTGAACAGAGTATTTTGGTGATTCTAAAACACTTGTTATGGAATTCGTGTTCCTTGTGGGCACACCAAGCTAGAGTAATAGCTAGATGTGTCCCAGTACAGTCTCAGTCAATCTTGCTCATTTTAAACTTATTGATGCTCAGAGGAAAAATGGGAAAGATAGTGGCAGTCTATGAAAACACTTCCTCCCATCCTGGTGTGTTGCTCTGCAGATGTTTCAACCTTGTGTTAGAAATAACTTCAATCTTAAATGTCAAAGAGAAATTTGGTACCTGAGAAAAGACAGATTTAAGCAGTGAAACAGGATAGTAGCAGTACCTCAGAGATCTTGGTGTGGTGTGTGGGCCTGCTTCTGGCTAAATATGAAGTGAGATTGTCTTACACTTGGAAAATATCTGACAGTTACACGTTAGCAGGGGGAATTACACTGGACTAAAAGTCTGCATTTTATTGCATTATTACCCTTCTTGGATAACCTTGTCAAGAAACACTTATATCTTGTGCTTAAATTCATAGTTCTTAAAGACTGGAACTTTTAAGAGGAATAATTTGCCAAGTTCCTTGTGGTTAGTGCTGATACTTCTGAATACTGAAGAAGGTTGACAAAAAGGAAGAAAGTGGTAGCTTTATTGAAACTCAAACAGTTCAACAAAAGGAGGATAATTTTCTTCAGCTAGATCCATTAACCTTAAAACTGAGTGAGGAGTAACAGTAGGGCTTCTTTGGTCTGGCAAGTCCTGTTATTAGCAATAACAGAATTCTGATTGTATTATGTAGTTGTGGTTTATACTTATACTATTTGACGTTGCTATCATTAGAGTTATACCAAACAGTGCTTTTTAGGAGGTCGTTTGCTAAATTTTACATGCCTTGGTGAGATGTTTGGCAGCTGTCACAGGGAAACCAGTTCTCTTTGGTGTTTACTGGTTAGATATTGCTTGCCTTCTCACACACTGGATACTGGAACTTTTCTAAACTTTGCTCTTTTTAACAAAAAAAAAATGTTAACTCTTTACGTAGTATTTCTTACCTTGGAAAGCCTATAGAGAGATTTTAGGTGTAAGTGTCTCTTACACTGAAAAGGTTAAAAAAATTGCTGGTACTTATACCTGGAGACATAAGAAGCAGAAATTATGTGGGATTTGCATCTTGAATATGATTCAAGAATATAAGCTTCCCATACAGCCAGTGAGATTTAGACAAAACAGCTAACTCTGTAGCTTCTTTGGCATCTCTGGTATCCGTAGATATGAGCATCTGAATTTAGACCTAAGGTTCCTCAACACTTGTAGAAGATTCTGTTGCGTTGTTTATATGTATGAAGTCCAAAGAGAACTAATGCAGAATTGCTCAAGAGGAAGTTGCTTCACGACACTGATGTCTCAAGAGTTTGTTTTCTGCTGTGTGATAAGTTTCTGTCTGTATTTTGCTGAGCCTGAGGTGCTAGAAGCTGAAGGCTCATGTTCAAGAGATGAGATCCTTTGTAGCTGCTCTAAAAGGGTTTTGTCCAGATGTGATGGAAAGATCCACAAGACATCCACAAATCCCAGAAGCCAATAGCCTTGAGCTGAATGTTAGCCATTCGTGCAGGTGGGGTTGTTTAGTATTTGGTATTTTTCTGAATAAGCTTGTGGATGATGTGGTGCTTTTAGGAGGCTGCTTGATTGCTGCTTACCACTGCTGTGGGGAGAACAAAACTGTGCAGCTGAGCTTGAGTCAGACCTGCTGAGAGAACCACAGGTGATTCATAGCCCAGGCTTTGGGCTAGCCCAAGTTGAAAGGCGATTCTCCTTTTGGAAACAGATCATCATTGAGGCCAGAATCTGTGAAGTCAGAGGTAAAGTAGCTGACTACTTCATCATCTAGGAAAACTTGGATGGTAAGATGAAAGGATTCAGAAGCTACTGTAGAAGTTGGAAAATGTTTTAAAACTTAATATAAGTGGCATATTAAATACAACATTTTTTAACTTCATCCATCTCAATGGTTATAGTCTCCAACTCAAGCTTATGCCATTTCCAAATACTTGATAGCATAACCAGCAAGGGAACTGATGTTTGTATTTGAATTTCTCCAGATTTATTAAGACTACTTGTTTCTGCACAAATTTTGAGCAGCCTGTGGATGTTATTCAAGTTATGGGTTAGCTTTTGTTCTAAAATGAATCAGGGAAGATTTGTTTGGATTGGAGGGAAAAAATCTCTTCTTTTTTCAAAGAGAGTTAATTTTCTAGTGTGATGCATCTCATATTTAATCTGGTGGTCCTCAGGACTTGAAATTTCACAGTAATTGCAGTAGCTAAAACTGTAGTTAGGTTACTGTAATAAGTTCATACTGAAAACTAATATTCTTGGAACCATCAGGTCATGACACTGACAGAACTTGCTACTCCTTGGTTATTCTGCCTCTTATCATAATGTAGATCTAAGAATTTCAAAGCCAAATCCAAAAAGAGGGATTATAAGAAATTTCAATTGCAGAAATCTGTGAAGTAGACCTGAATGCTTTACCCTTGGTTAGAAGTAGGCCTTTCTAGAGTGGAGGTGGATTTTAGTAAGTAGGAGTTCTCTGTATGAATTGGAAAAACCTGCTGTTCAAACCTCTCCCCATGGGAAGGCTTCCCATTTTTGTCTGTTGTGGTTCTCTATTGTCTGTGTTGCTACTCCTGTGCTTTGCAGTCGCTAGGTTCTGGAAGAGAGGATGCTGCTTTTAAATTTGCTGTTGCTGCTGTCTCCCAGGATTTCCTTCTTCTGGTATAGATTTTTGTAGCCAAAGGCCTATAATAACTTGAAAGAAAAGTTTTAAATAGGGGTTATCATAGTGATGGTTCCTACTAGTTCATATTTCCTGGATGGTTTTGGAATTGTCTCTGGCAAGAAGTGAATGATGCAGGGCATGCCTGTAGTGAAGGGATGAGCCCGTTTGTGAGGATCTTTCACACTTCATTGCTTGTAGAAATCTGCTGCTTTTCTACTTCTGCATTATCATTTGTTTCTTTCTGGAATTCATTCCAGTCAAAGTTGTGAAATGAAAGTCTTTGAGTTTGCTGATCACCAGGTAGATAAGAATTATTTTTAAAAAGTTTTATTTGCAATGAAATAACTAAACAGGGTTTCTTTTAGAGAACTGTCAAGGTAATTTTGATTTTTTTTTTCAGCAACAGTATTTCCTGCATTTCAGGAATGTTAATTTTTAAAGGTGAATTCTGAATAAAAATTTGACGTGAAATAAAATATTATAAAATAGAAATCCTGATGTCTTGACTGTTCTTCTAAAGCAAGGCCTGGAAAGAAGGTTCACTCTATCTTTGAAAATAAGGGATTGTTTGCCATGTGTAAAAAAAAAAAAAAAAAGGAGTTCTTCTGGCACAACATGCATTCTTTAAAAGCTTGGGAAATTTCAGTCTGGGCTGAAAGAAGAATGTTTTGTGTGGCATATCTATGTTACAACTTGCTGCAGAATAAAAGTATAGTGTGTCCTTCACACCTGAAGTGGAAAAGCCACTCCAGAGGAGTCTCCACAGATGTACACCCAAGGCCTCTGCCTCTACAACATTATTGGTTAAATGGATGCATAATCAGTATCTGTGGTTTGTTTACAGAACCTCCGTAGGAAAGGAGCCAAATGAGGAATCTGGTGCATTTCAGGGCTGGGGAGATGTTTTCATCATCCAAATACATGTTCTGAAAGCTTTAGTTTTGTACAGGAAGTTGCTGTTTTTTACAGAATTACACTGACACAGTCTTTTGTGGCTTGTCTGAAAGGGTTCACTTTCTCCATTTATATTTTTTGTGCTGCTATCAGCAGACTAGCTCCCATAATGTATGGATGAAGTCTAGGACAGTCCTAGGACTGCTGTAGGGCTGTTCATCTGATTTTTGTATATGCCCAAGAACAGCTGTGGAAGGTCAAAAGCAAAAGCTGGCCAGTCTCCAAATTCTCAGAGCTTTCAATGTCTAGAGGAGGAAGAAGAAGGATAAACAAATAAAGATACAACAAAAAATATTCCAGAAACTGACTACATGTTAGTGTCCTGACTCTAAGCATATGTGAGCACACATTTTTTTTTTGTGCCTATGTATACTTTTTCTTTCTTTTTGCTTCATCTAGTTTGACACTGTAATTGCAGAAGCGGCCAGCTTGATGTCCGGGAGCTGATCTCTCTCTACCCCTTCCTGTTGCCTACTTCCTCTTCATTTATCCGGTCTCATCCCCCTCTGCACGAGTACGCGGACCTGAACCAGCTGACCCAAGGGGATCAGGAGAAGATGACAAAATGCAAACGATTCCTCATGAGTTACTTGAATGAAGTCCGCAGCACTGAGGTTGCAAATGGCTACAAGGAGGATATCGACACAGCTTTACTCAAGCTGTATGCTGAGGCAAATCATGAAAGCCTGCTGGATCTCCTAGTTTCAGAGAACTTCTGTCTTTTAACAGATAGTGCTGCCTGGCTGGAAAAACACAAAAAGTGAGTGGACTTTTTCATTATTGCACCTTCTGGACCAGAGGGAAAATTGTCTTAAATGCTCTTGGCTTCTAGAACAATGTATTCAAGTACTTGTAGTTTCTGTGCTTACACTTGTCCAAAAGACAACTCAGTCTGAATTAACATTGTTAGCATTTAAAAATATTGGTGAAAAGCTATTAATTGACAGTCTGAGATAAAGGAAATGCATTCTGTCTTATCCTGGTAAATGAAATGCAGAGTTCTCCATGTAACTTTCTGTATCCAGTACAAAAAAAAAGAATTGGTACAAGTTTGAGGGGAAAAAAGTGAATTGTTTGCCCTTGTGATAATGGGAGAGTTGAATGGCTGCAGTAGTTGTACACAAAATGAAAAGATGCCTTAAAGCACACAGTACCTTAGGTAAAAGCTATTAAGCAGTTAGTGGCTTCAAAATTGTAGTTGCTTATTCAGGAAAGGAGCTCTTACTTCTGAATCGCAAACTTTCTGTGTTCCACTGATTGACCAAAAAGAGGTTCCTTAAAATGACTGCAAATTACTTCAAACCAGAAACGCCAGCAGGCAGAGAATTGACTCTCATTAAGCAGGAAACATTAGATAGTAAATGTGTAAAATACAAACTCCAGCCTAGGAGTAGTTAGATAGTATGTCTATCTTGGTTTTCCTTTCTTTAGTTTTAAACTGTCTGGTGCAGTAGTAGCAACTATAGTGGTGAGGCAGTCTTTAATTATGGTTATGTTTAAGATAATTTCATTTATTTCAGGTGTTTTGTTAAAACCTTATGGTAAGTGTGGTTTGCATGGCAACCTTTTGGAAATGTGAACTGAGTGAATGTTAGAACATTGCTCCATGAGGACAGCCATTACAGAACTTGGCTGCATTTTTCTTAGAGTACACAAAAACCACTCTGTAATTGCACTGTATAAAGCTCTTCTTTGCCTGACTTGACTCCATGCCACAGTAAAGAAAAAAGTTTCTGATAGTAAAACAGAGTTTTAAATAAACACATAATAAAATTTGATTTAATGACAGCTGATGAACTATTGGAGGAATAGTTACGTGGAGGTGTGTGTTAAGTCTGTACATAAAATTGGCAGAATGGCATGGGAAACATCTCTAATTGGGCACATATTTGTGTAAGTTGGCTGTAGTAACTAGAACCTGTCTTGGGGACAGAAGTGACGGAGAAACACTTTTAGGGCAAAACTTCTCTCCTTTGATTCATAAAAACAGCCTACAGAGACTTGTTGAAGTGTAGACATGGCCATGTACATGTCATTGTAAGCCATTATTTGTTTTACTCTGTGCTAATCAGTCCGTAATGAAATTAGTGGGAAAGTTCTAGCAATTTTAGTATTATTTTCTCTTTCTTTACAGGTATTTTGCACTTGGTCTCCTGTATCACTACAATGGTCAGGATGCCGCAGCACTTCAGGTTGGAATAAAGCTTTTAGTGTCATCTGTAAACCATTCCAAAATATTGATTTAGCTGTGACATAAAAATCTGAAGTCTTACACATCACAACTTTTCAAACAGATAAATTACGTGTGTGTATATATATAAATATGTGGATATGAGAAACTTGAAACTTAGGCTAAGACTTCCTTGAATGAATTAATATGCTAAATGTAAAAAAATCGGAAGATCTTACTGAAGTTGATAGTTATTTAGATGCTTGTATGATATTTTTATAGCAAAACTGTATATACCAGAACATATGTTTATACTCCTAAAAGATGGACCAAAGTGCTAAAATAATCAAGCAATCACTTTAAAAGATATTTATGGGACTTGGAGCATGCCCTGTGCTGATTGATCTCTCTACACACAGCAAAGCAGCTTTGTAATCTCATGGCAGACAGTGACAGCAACTGAGAGTCTATTTCCTTCTCTGGTGATGAAGAGTGAACACATTCTGCAAGATCTGTGGGTTTCAGATGGGTTAGTAATCCCTTTGGGGACCTTCCATCTGATGTCACTAGTACTAGCAGTGGCCTGTACACTGCAGACTAAATAATTCTGTTACTCCTGTCTGCAAAACTTCATCTAGAGAAATTAGTATGTTCTTGATGAGTACATAGGATGTGTCTCAGGCCATATCCAGTATCCTAAATTTGCCTTACTGTGTGGCTTTTTGAACACATTAATCACAGTAACCCCATCAGATGCATTCAGGTCAGTTATATAAATAGTAATAATGACTTGGGCAGAAAACCAGTAAGGGCAACAAAGAAAGTATGTACATTTGTCATGTGCAAGAAATCTTGGAAGAATCTTGATACTGCAAAAAACCAAGGTTTATTGCTAAATTGATCAGCTAGATGTGGCACATTTTAATTTGGATTATAATGTATATAAAAGTAATATCACGTGGTACTTGCAATTCTTCAGTCAAAATGAAAGAAAAGCAGAAACCAGTTTTTCTTCTAAATTGCTTGTATAATTTGCTTTTAATCTTGCACACACAGAACATGTGAAAAGTATACCATGCATTGGAGAAAAGGACTTTTGATAAAAGCCTTCTTTGTGATTAGTGTACCTCCTTAAGTCACTCTCAGAATGAGAGCCCACATGATCTGGGGTCTGAATTGAGTGAATATGGTAGGTGCAAAAGAAGGGTGTGATAGCAAAAGTGAGTGACCAGCTATGTTCCTTGCAATTGGTGTTCCTGTCAACTCTTTCTAATTCCACAAGTCTTGTACTAAATCTTTTAGTATCTCACATAACTTTTGAGGTGGAAGAGCTAATGCATGTTTTAAACACTTTAATCTGTGTGTTTTTGTTGCAGTTATGGGTGAAAATAGTTGATGGAGACATTGAAGATTCCACACGTTCAGATCTCTATGAGTACATAGTAGACTTCCTTACATTCTGCTCAGACCAAGACCTAGTGTGGAAGTACTCTGAATGGATTTTACGAAAAAATGAAGAGGTTTGTGATTGATACACTTTTCACAGAACATCAGTATTTCCCTGCAGTAGTGTTTGAGTTTTCCTTGATATTCGTTTTTCTTGATAGCTGATTGGACCTTTTTCAGCATTTTTAATATGAGTGATCAACAGAAGAAAACTTGCACGTTTTTGAATTCTTCCAAGTCCCTCTATTAGCAAGTGCTAGTGATAATTGCCTCTTTTTTATTCTGAAAACAAAGTTCAGGGCATGAAAAATACAGCATGTCTTCTGTTTTCTTCATATTGAGTAAGATAATGTTCAAATCTTAAAATAAATAAGTCACCAGACAGGTTAGCCATTACTGCTTCTTATTTTAAAGGGGATGGGTAGTATCTGTGTACACCAGGACATGTAATAAATAGTCCCCATTCAAGACAAAACTTCATTGCTAGAAGAATTAACTTAATCTGCCAAAATTAAAAAAAAAATTGTAACATACATCAGCATGGCGTGCTGTTAAGTGGGATGTTTGATGCTGTATCAGACAGTCTATGCTGCTGGAACTTGTTGCTGCCGGATTTTTATTAATTTTAAGCTTAGTTATTTTGTGCAGTGGCAGATTTCTAAGCTTTTGGTTTGGTTTAATTACAAAAGTCTCTTACTCCATCCGTATCATCACATATGAAAAGGCTTAGAACATTCTGGTTTCTCTGTTGTGCAAATCCATTCAATATTTTTTGTGGAAGTTGTGCCCAAGCCAAGATTTATCAGCTGGACAAAGTGTAGTCTGCAAATTGAAGTAGTGCAGATAGGAGTGAGTGAGATCAAGATAAGCAAAGAGTAGTGTAATTCTGTGGTGTTGAGCAGGGTTTTGTGTTTATCTTCCTGAATAATGTATTAACAATAGTGCTATTCCTTTTTAGTTTTAAATATTTATTTAATAAAATGGTTACCATTTAATTCCTAAATGCAATTAACTCTTTCTAGGTTGGTGTACAGATTTTCACTAAAAGGCCTTTGGAAGAACAGGAGAAAAACAACATTAATCCAGATGATATAATCAGTTGCCTTAACAAATATCCTAAAGCACGTGTGAAATATCTAGAACATCTAGTACTGGAAAGAAAAATAGAGGTGAGTTCTGTGAGAATGCTAAAAGTAGACATAGGATTCAGAATGCAGATTATGATCAACAAGCCTGAAAATAGACAATGTCTGGAAGAACTAGGCATAATATGAAGTCTTTCAAATGTAGGGTAGGAGTGTTTTTAAGATTAAAGTAAAAGATGAGGAGTGGATACCTTCATTATTTTGAATTTTTCAATGCTTGTAATACCAAGACAGTTGCTTATGTCCCCTTAGACTTAGGGATTTTTTTACACTTGGTTTTTGCATACTTTTCTATTTCACTGATGAGACTCCAACCTTCTTGTGGTAAGATCATAGAAAATGATCAACAACAGGTTGAGCAACTGCTGATCCTATTGCACTGTGACAGCAATATATTAAAATTGCTAATTCAGTGTTTCACAAGTAAGAATTTTTTATTCTGTCTTTCCGGAGAGATTTGAACAATTAACAATTGAATTAAACCATACACCCCTCACTAGAATTCCAAACCACTCTTGATGTTGAATGCCCAAAAGGTACATTCACGAGTCCTGAGTGGCAGTGCATTACTCTTTAGGGGGTTTTAGCTCAATACGAATGCAGCCAAATGTTATATTTGGATATGAGACATTTTAAGCACAGAAGTTCTTTAACCTGGAAATAAAGCAAGGAAATGAACAGTGAAAGAACTCTGCAGAACTGATTGTCAGTGCACTAACTCACGTTCTTCAAATACACATCAGATCAGTGGTTTCCCCTTATTGGTATTGCAGGTGTGTTACACCATGACTGATGAATGTACTAGTCTCTGATGTCATGGATATTTCCAAACAAACTTTCTGAGTTAAACACAGTGCCTTGTAGAATATTTATGAAAATATTTTACAGTCAAATCTACCTGCTAGTACAGGCTGGGCTATAAATCAATTTGGCCTTTAAAAATTATTAGATTATTGTAAATGATTTAGTGAGAATGTTTAAAACAGTCAAATCATTAGTTTGTTTTGATGAATATTGGATAGTGGATAATAAAAAGAGCACTGTGCCTTCAGAGTGCTTTTCTACCTCTGGTGGCTTTGTCAGATTTTATTGCAGAATAGGAAAGGTCAAAGAACATACCTGAATATGAGGAATCCTATATTTACATTGTAGTTTGTGAGGCTGCTCTTAAATAAGTTATCTATCTGTATGGACAAAGCACTTTGTGATTAATTCAAATTAAATAAGTTAAACCACATTTCTATGTAATTAAGTAAATATTCATCAGTGTTATTGCTGGAGACAAGAGATTGTCTTTGTAAACTGAGCTAACATTGTTCTATTCATCTGTAGAGAGAAAAGTACCATACTCATCTAGCTGTCCTGTACTTGGAGGCAATACTTCAGCTAAAATCTGTGACCACAGATAATTGTACAGAAACACCTGAACTGTTGTTGAAACTTCGCAGTCTGCTTCAGAAATCTGATCTTTATAGAATTCGCTTTATTTTAGGTAGGTTGCATATTGTCTGTTATAAATGCTGTATGTCATTTCCAGCTGGACACAAAATAATAGTCGTTGCAAGGATAGAAAACTAAAAGATCGAAGGTTTCTCTGTGTGTTTGTTTGATAGGCTGTATTTCTAACAGGTTAATTTAGAAAGCATATCTGTTGGTGTTGTCCTTGGTCTCCGTAGCTCCAGTGGTGTGTTTGCCACTGCACCAGAGACAGAATACCAGCTGGCCAGAGCAAATATCTGCATACAATTTCCTTAATAGTCACCTTCTGTTTAATGATGAGCACGGCACTTGTGACAACCTTTTGCAAATGAAAGACCTACAAGTTTATTTTTAAGCAGCCTGTTTCTAGTGAACAGAAGTGAAACTTTGAGGAATCTAATTGCCAAGGACTTTTTTGTTACCCATAACCCTGAAACTCACTCTGGGGGTCATGTTAAATAAAAATATGAGCATCTTTTTAAGTGAGAAGTGCAACATACATATTACTGTTGGTATGAGGCAAGCAACAGTTGAGCTAAGTATTTTCCTTGGTCAATGCTTATAATGGTTAATTTTTGTTTCATCCACTGAAATGCAAACATACAGTGCAATTAAGCAAGCCAAGTGTTTAAATCCTCTCTGGTATGGAGGATTATGGCTGAAGAATGATGGAATAGTGGATGAAAAGGAAGTGACTTGTTATTGAACTGAAAGATGTGAAATTATTTTTTGAAATTCAGTGGAAAAAAATCCAATGTATGTGGAAATAAAAATAGCTGAGTAGCAACTAAAATAGTTTACCAATGCTTAATGTTTCCTTGCCGTTCCAGGCAGCAAAATGTTGTATGATGTATAATGTACAAGGCACTGAAGCACAGTCATTGAAACTCTTGTTCTTTTTCATCTTTTAGTTAGTTTTTAAGCAAATTTTTCAGGGCAAGAGTGAAGAAATGGATTATCCTCTTGAAATCCATGTACTCCAAAATAAAGGATTTCTTACATGACAATTCTTACGTTACATAAAATTGAGATCAGTGCAAGCTAGTGTGTTCCTCCCTGATAACCAAAACATTTTGGTGAGAAAAACATTGAATTTCCATGCATTTTACACAGGCTTATGCCAAATCTTTATCACCTTTACAATAATTAGATGATTTTCCTACTTTATTTTGAAATGCCAAATAAGCTTGCCACTCTGTCTGCCTATTGCTGACACTTAATCTTTGAACTGAATTAAGGGTTTGTAGTGCCCTTTTGTTAAAGGGAAGTACTATTTGATCTTTATTGTCTTTTATGGAGTTTATTCTGTGACCCACCATAACACTGGGAGAAGCAGAGGTTAAAAGTATTGCAGCTTCATCTTACAGTTTATTATGCATGGTAGCAGTGTCTGCTAGAATTTAAAAGGTGTCAATGACACTAGTTCATCACCTATTATTTAGTAATTTCTTTGTCCCATATTTTGTGCTGCTCTTTTGTTAGAGATGTGTTTCCGTACATATGGGTGTTCCTGTACTTACAAGCATCTGTCTTCTCTATAGTTGTGCTGACTGGGAGAGGGAGCAGTTGTCTACTCCACTAGAGCAAATATTGCCTTGTTTCTCATTTAACAGACAAAATCCAGGGCACAGACCTTCATATGGAAAGTGCAATTTTATATGGGAAATTAGAAGAACATGAGAAGGCTTTGCATATCCTTGTCCATGAGTTGAAGGACTTCCATGCTGCTGAAGAATACTGTATATGGAACTCTGAGAACAGAGATGTGCAGTACAGACGGAGGCTTTTCCATATGCTGCTGTCAGTGTATTTAGCTCCAGGCACTTCGGATTGTGCACTTGTCATGGCTGCTGTGGATCTCTTGAATAACCACGCTGCGGAATTTGATGCAGGTCTAGTTTTGCAGGTGGTGCCTGACAGCTGGTCAGTGCAGCTCCTCTCCCCATTCCTGGCTGGAGCAGTGAGACAAAGCATTCACACAAAAAGAATGACTCAGGTGGCACTTGGGTTAGCACAAGCTGAAAACTTAATCTACAAGCACGAGAAGGTGGGTTACTGGGGGATTTTTAAATAAAAGCACTTTGAGGCTTTACAGTGGAGTCCTTTGATATGTGGTAATCAAAAGAGGTTTGAAGAATTAGTACAAAAGTTGTGTTCATGTCTTTGGCATTTATTAGGGGATTTTTTGCCGTGACTACTAGATTCAAAATTAATTGTATGTTTTCTCTGTAAAACAAAAGGGAAGATGGGGGCCTTGAAATAGGAATAACTTTAGTGAGCTTCTGGGCTGAATATGAAGTGAATCTGGGATTTGCAGATTAACAAAGTTCTTGCAGAAACTTTAACAAATGTGAGTTAGCATTTCGTTCATTAGGAGAGAGTGTCAGAATTTACAATTCAATTTCTTTACGGTGTCATCTGTCAAAATTTGTTAAAAAAAAAATTATCCAGCACTTAGTATTAATTGAAGCTTGTTAGTAGATTTTGTTAATGGTAAATTCAGTTGTGAACCTTTTTTCTATTCCTAGCTAGGGCAATGTTGCTTAGAGTTCACAGCAGATTCTTAAAATTGTTTTTATCTATTTGGTACAGTTGCAATTATGCTCCATCATTTCCCTTCGTTTCTTGTTAGACTCACATTTGGATTTTTTTTCCCCTTTCTTTAGGTTAAACAAAAAGGAGCCCCGATTCTTCTTTCAGACAAAAAGTTGTGTCAGGTGTGCCAAAATCCTTTCTGCGAGCCTGTGTTTGTAAGATACCCGAATGGGAGTATGGCCCACACGCACTGTGCTGCAAACAGACATCTCAATTCCAATGTGACTCATCACTTTCCCAGCTCCAGCAATCAGACTTGAAGTATTCCCACAGTTCCCATGACTTATACCCCATTGCAAGTGGGCTGGAAAGACAAAAGTGCAGCTACTTTAAGTATAAATCAAGATGGACAGCTAGTTTTTGGGTTAATGGGAAGACTTCCAGTAAATATGAAATACTGCTACTTTCTGATTTCTAATGAATGTAGATAGAAAATTCACTACCAGACATGGAGAGGTGCAAATATGGGCTCTTCTGTGAATAGAAATAAACACTTAAGAGAAAAGGAGCCTTTTCTTCACAGTAAGGATGAATGTTACGGAGTGAAGGCAAACAGTTATTTTAAGAATTGCCACTTCGCACTGACTGTGGTGTTGGTAAATTTGTGGAGGAGAAGATGGCATCTCTTAGAGTTGGAATTTTTGAAGAGTGATGGGACAAGATCGACGTCGTGCAGCTTGCTATGGAGACAGAAATGTGCATTGATTATAGTATTTGCTGCAGCATGTCTTCTTTCAGGCTGGATTCTCTTCCCCAGGATCACATTATGAACTTGATTTTTTTCTGCTCTACAAAATGTTGGCTTTTGATGCACTTTTTAGTACCTCCCTCCCATCCACCTGCTATATGGAATTTAAATGTAAGCACTGCTCTGTTAGGTTTCTGCTCCTGCAGTTACTGTAACATACTGAGTGGAAACCAATAGCCTCAATCACACAGGTGAGCTTGGAAGAGAAAAAAAAGAAGGACTGTCTGGTCAGACTGTAGTCACTTTTATATGGGGGGAAGAGATCCTAACTTTAATATTGATTTATTTATTAATATGCAAATATGCTGTACATACAGTTGAATAAATTGATCTTATTATTCTAGCATTTCTTTGGAGGATTAAGGTGTAGTTGATACGTAAGTGTACAGATTATGTGCTAAGTGTTTGCTATAACATAACTTAGGCAGGTTGGAACTCCACAAAAATAGGTTTTAGTGCTTACGGATGACTTTGTGCAATCAAAACCACAGAAAAAAGGCATAAAATTGTAAGAAATCTACAAAAATGCACTACAGGGATACTGGGTTTGTTATATTCTACTAAATATTCTGTAAACTTAAATTTTTCAAATAACACAAACCCCTTACTTAACTGCCCTCATATGTATTCACATTGTTATTTAACCATTTTAAAACAGTTAATTTAAAAGATGCGGCTTCCCCCAAGAAAGGTTAAAAAAATGACAACTTTAAATAAAAGTTAAGTATTGCAACATGAAAACATTTCTTTTTAATTTTGTGAACCTCTAATAAATACCAGGCTTTTACTGACCAGCATGCAGTTGAGTTAGTATGGCTGCTTCCTGTTTCAGAATTCCAAATCAGTGGAGGCTTTCAGCAGAATGGAATGTCTGCATGGTCCTTTCTAGAATCACAGAATAAGCTGAGTTGGCAGGGATGCATCAGGATCACTGAATCCAGCTCCTGGCCCCACACAGGACACTCCAAGAATCACACCATGGGCCTCAGAGTGAGTCCAGATGCACCCTCCTTGTACAGAAAGGCTGGCTTAGGAAGCTGCCTTCTTAGTACAGTGCTGTCTCCAAGAAGGGGCAACCAGACTTCATCCAGGGGAAAAAGAAATCCATTTCTTTCTCACAGAAACATATAATGGTTTGGTATAAAAGGGACCTTGAAGATAATCTATTCCAACACCCCTGCCATAGGCAGGGATACCTTCCACTAGACCAGGTTCTTCAAAGCCTCATCCAACCTGGCCTTGAGCACTTCTAGGGATGGGGTGTCCACAACTTGCCTGAGCAACCTGTGCCTCACCAGCCTCACAGTAAAGAATTTCTTCCTGATAGCTGATCTAAACCTGCCCTGCTTCAGCTTAAGGCCATTTGCCTTTGCCCTATCACTGTATGCATCTGTACAAAGTCCCTCTCCAGCTCCCTTGCTGGCTCTCTTTGGGTTCTGGAAGGTGCTGTAAGGTCTTCCCAGAGCCTTTTCTCCAGGCTGAACAGCCCCAAGCTCTCTCAGCCTGTCTTCATAGGAGAGGTGCTCCAGCCTTGTGGTTATCATTGTGGCCTTACTCTGGACTTGTTCCTACAGCTCAACATCTTCCTTGTATTGTGGTCCCACAGCTGTACTTGAGGTGGAGAGTACTTTGCTTTAAAGCAAAAGACTTTTCAATCTTTCTCCTTCCTGATTTTGAAATTAGGGAAGTATAACTGTTGGGTTGATTTTTTTTTTATTTTTAAGAGCCTGAGTAAGCAATTTTGTAGTGCTTTGTTGTACTAAGATATGTAAGCCACATTTAGTGAGAGACACTTGCAAAGAAGTCAAGTGTGGGCATTTCTGACTCAATTCTGGCATGAGTGATTCTGCTGTGGCACTGGTATAGGCAGATTCTCTATCATGTAGTCATGTGTTTTGAGCAGTGTGTGTACAACTGGCGGTGATGATATAGAAAATTCGTAGTCCCCTGTCCTCAAAATACTTTCTGATAAGAGTGGAAGTGATTTTTACAAAGACCCTATAAACCTTTTGTGTACACTAGCATGCATTTCCTAAGAAATACTTTCTTTTGCTGCCAGCATCCTCAGTATTGTCTTTTTTTCGATTTAGTAAGGAGGTACTAAAACGAAGACCCCTCTCCATGATTTAGAGTAATTCTAGCCACTTTGTAGTGAGGAACTACTGCTGCAATGGAATAAAGACCGTATCATTCCAGACCGCAGGAAAGTTCTCAGTTGCTATTGCATGAAAAGGTATGTCTGTTAAAGATTAAACAATTTTTTATTAATAGTCAATATCTTTTTGCAGATATGTACTTTGGCTAAAATGCGGCAAAACCAATAATTGTACGTACAGAACAAATACAGAAATCAGAATAATGCAAGGTAAAATTTTTACTATCAAAAGTGTGATTAATGTTTAAGTTGGGGGTATCTAGTTCTTTTAAGCCCAGTCCCCCCAAAATGTGGACTGGGAAAATTTATATTGGGTTCATACGTAGTTACCTGTTGCTTTGTTTTTATACTAGAGCTCATTTGAATGAATTAATATGAAAATCCCCCAGTAACTAAAGGAAAAAGCAAAGAGAGCCAGTGTGAGGCTGAGGCAGAGCAAGAGCTCAGCAGGGAGGTGGCAGGTGGACAATTCTCTTCCTGTGTGTGTCCAGCACATGAGCTACTGGGGTAATTCTCGACCAGAGGAGATGTCGGCCCACATCAGAGTGGTGTGTGGTGTTCTGTGCTTTTTCACCAGGAAATCTGTGAAAGATCTGTATTCAAATTTCCTTAGGTGGGACAACTGAACACCTCTTGGGTAAGAGAGCTTCATTCTGGGGAACCTGAGATCATTCCTTCTTAAGTTTTGGCACTGTCAGTTTGATCATTCTTGGTTTATGTACCTGAAATCCTGGGCCAGCATTGCTACTGTGGTAAGTTCTGGTATGGCTGCAGCAGCACAGAGGGAATGAACAGGGAAGGAGCCAGATTGGGTTATTAAATGACTGCATGACTGCATATGTGAAGGAGGAGAGGGAGGAAAGAGGAATATTTCTATGAGCATTCTTCTACTTTGGAAATTAAATGCTTTCTGGGAGTTTAAGCTTGATGTGATCTTTTTCTGTCCAGTTAGGGAATGTGGTGTCTTAGACCTGCCCTTGGAGACTGGAGATTGTGCCAGAATATTTCTCCTTAATTTAGGTGTTGCTAAATTATTTGTAATTTATCTCTCTCATTTTTTCCAATGAGTCTCCTCCAACTTTGTGTGTGTGAAAACCGAAACAGAAGTGCAGATTTTTTTGGATGTGACATTGTGTCTGTGATTCAGGACATAATAAATGAGATCAGTCTCTCACACTAATGTCTCTGCAAATATCAAGACATGTTTGTCTAACATGTAGCCTCCAGTTATCGAAATATTGCAGCTCTGACTTTTTTTAGCCATCCACTGCTGCAGATGATGGTACATACAAAAAGCACTTGTTAAACCTTCTACACTTTCGTATCTCCATGCTTCCTCACATAATGGATGATGTGTGTATGTCATTATATGCAGTTTTTCCCTCTTTAAGTCAAAAAGAGGAAAAACCCTGATTAAAAAAAAAAATTGCTCAGAATTTGGCACTCAGCTCAAAATACGATTAATGACTGTATATTCATGAGATAGAATTCAGTTACATCTTCATTTTTTTTATTTAAATGGATAAGTTGTCACATTGAGATCTGTATTCTTGTAATACTGTCAAAGCTGGGGGAAATAAGCATTTGGGATTTGTTACACGGAGCGCATCACAGGTACCTATGAACTGACTTGTTCAGGCAGCCCCTACTGAGGTGGCTCAGGTGTGCACAGGATTCCAGGTTACAATGAGAACTTCTCTCTTTGCTCCCTTGCTCCCAATGTCCAGAAAATTTCCAGCCCTTGTTACCTGATTAACGTCACTCTTCTAGCACTTAACTGACATGGGTACAAATCTTGAGAGGTAGGCCCGGGGGACTCCTGAGCTCATCTGTCCTCAGTAAAATGTCACTTTATTGCTCAGCCGCATGAAGCCCTACTAATGTGAGCTGTGGAAAGGTGGTGGTAGGGATGTGTATGTTTTCTGAGAACTTTATTACATGTTTAAACACATAAGCATTATCCTGACTGCTGAGTCTTTATAACAACATCTGTTCTTCGCAGGACTCCTATCCTGAATGACATTAAGAGTATTTTGTTTTATACGGTTCTATCAAGAAGTAATTTTTTATTTTATAACTCTTCCTGGTTTGCTGCAGTCTCTATTCAGCATGGCTCTAAGTGTTTTATTAACATCCTGCTGTTCATAACAGGCAGCAACTAATATATTTTCATTGTGAGCTCTCTTCCTATTGCCTATATTTGCTAATTAATTTTTCTCTTGCTGTACAACACTTTGGGGCTTATGCCTTGTGAACACTGGTAATTAAATGTGCTGCTATTTTTTAAGGGAAAAGAAGAAAAGTTAATAACATTCTGTAATGTATGATTGATTTCAAAACTGAAGTTCCCCTGCAGTAAATTTGTTCAGATGGAAGTCTGTACTGTTAAGGCTTTTGGACTTAGTGGTTATATTGGTGAACATACACAGCAGTATGTGGAATGTACAAATGTATAAATATGTTGATTTTTAATAAAAAAAAATCTTTTAATTACATTTGTCATGGATTCATAGATACATAAACCGTGGAATGTGAATGTCCAAGTGAAGGGAAAAGATTATCTACTGATAGAGGATTCATCAGGGTGACTGAGGGAGGGGTCAGAACCCTGATGTGGAAATTAGGCTGGTGCTTACATACCCTGCAGAAGGCAGTGGTGTTCCTCATCTTCCTCCTCACCACTCAGGACTAATGGCCCTGGCTTCAGGGCCAAAGGACCAGGTGCTCCCCAGTTCCAGCGAGAGGGGCAGGAGCCACCACAGTGGCACTGTAGGACCTGCTGATGAGGAAACCCTAGGAAAGGAAGGGTGGTAAGGGCTGGTAAAGAGTCTGTGGTAAGCCAAGGAAACTGGTGTGATCTCCAAGGGGAGGGGGAGAGGAATACAGAGGAGAAGTGCAAAAGAAGTGTTTAGGACATGCAGGTGTGACCTAATTCAACTGCTCTCCAGCCCCACTCTGCCAGGCAGTTCAGGCACTGGCAGTGCTGCAGGCATCTCTTGCATGCTGAGGAGAGGTTGAGTGTGCAGCATAGCTGGGGAGCCAGCGGGGCAAAAATCCAGCACAGTGGGAGCTACAGGCAAGGGCTCTTGTTTCGAAGTTCAGGTCTGTGGTCACTTGACAAGGTTTCTATGGCCCTGTCAGGTGGAGTTTGTTCCTCTGGCTGAAGTGAAGGCTGTGGGAACACTGGTGGGTCCTCAGGCTGCTCTTACAGAGGGTATTTGGGATGCAAATGTTGAGTGCGACATGGTGCTGAAAGGAACGAAAAACTAGCTCTACAGGAATGACTTTATTAGCTCAGCCAGCAGGAATAGCTCTGGTTTGCTCTGGATAGCTCTGGTTTGCTTTTCTCCGTCCATCCATCCATCCATCGAAAAGTAATGCAGAAAGAATTAAAAAAGCCCAAAACCCAGTAGTGACTCCAACACAGTGGGATTTCAGCTAGTTTTGCCTGTAGACAGTGGTCAGAAAATGGTCCATGCTAATCATCCAGATGGCAACTCCTTCCAAGACAAAAAATCGATAGAGTATAGCCGAGTTTAGGCAGAAATGAGTCCCAAAGGTCCAGTTCACTGCAACAACTGTAGCTGCAGGACAGCATAGAGTCAAAGAGGCCAGGGCTGCCAGCAGAAAGCTGATGGCTGAACGCATGGCAGGTTTTCAGTAGATAACAAGGCTGATTAGAGTGCCTAAAAATCCAATAGCAGTCATGAAGATCATTACCAATGCCTATAGTTGCCAATAACCCCCTGAAGATATTGTTCCATAACCACCTGGTCAACATGGTATTTGCATTGAGTGGGGCCTGACCATCCCAATGCATGTTAAAATCCTAGAAAAATCTAGGCTGGCTGCTCTTCAGAGATGGTGTTGTTCAAGCCCAACTTGATGCAGGGTCATCCTGTGTCAGGTTACTTGCCTTGTTTTAGACCAGTGCTGACAAGCTTGAAACCAGATTGGAAAGGGTCCAAGTGTCTTCTTGTCATGTCTTTTGAGGAATACATTGCTTAAACATCCAAAATACTCTCTGGTAAAGAAAGGTAAAAGGCTAAAAGGTACATTTGTCTTGAATAAATAGTTTAGTTTGTTTTGTGGTTTGGGTTTTTGTTGCTTTGTTTTTTATTTTTTTTTCAAATACTACAGAAAGACTAAATAAGCAAGGAATTTCTAAAAATTAGCGAGTTACTGGTGACAGATTCAAGATAAGGCACTTGGTGCCTCTCTAACCTGAAGAAGCATATTCAAATAAAAAGCAAGTTCTTGATATCTGTTTGAAAGTCACAGACAGCATGCAAAGATGTTTCAATCCCTTTAGTCCCTCTAACATACAAGGTTACTCTGCAGTGTCATGCCAGAAAGCTCCCAGAGTGTGACAGAAGTAGTGGTTTTTCTACTTGAATCAAAAGCAGTTGAAGATGGGGAGGGAGGAGCACAGGATGGATTTGTATCTGCTTTTTTAAAAGATGTCATTCACTGGGGATTTGTATTTGCAAAGCAAAAGGAGGTTTTCATTTCTGTACTTTTTTGATCCTTCTTTAGGTTTTAACTTGTCATATCTCATTTCAAAGCATCTCTGTGGCCTTTTGTGACACGCTGATTTGTCAAGCAGAAGTTTTAGTGTTCCTGCTTCAAAACCTCCCTGAAATCTCTTGTTCTGGATAGCAGCCACTCAGTACATCCCCTCCAGATACTCCAGTCAGTGTGTCAGCAGTACCTCTCCTCACAGTGCTCATTCTGTAACGTGAATGGCCATACAACTGTGCTGGTGTCGTGGTTTAACCCCATCCAGCAGCCAAGCCCCACACAGCCCCATGTAAGCCCTGCCCACTAATAACAAAAACATCTCTATGTTGTCAACCCTGTGTTCAGCACAAACCCAAACACAGCCCCATACCAGCCACTGCGAAGAAAATTAACTCTATCCCATCCAAAACCAGCACAGATGGTCAAAACTAAAAATTACAAACCAAAGACATCTCAATCCCAGAGGAGGGAGGAGTCTCTTGTTAAACTGCTGTTAATTATCAATGCCTCAATACCCTACACTTTTGGTTTTCCCATCTGCCTGATATCAAATCACAAGAATGTGTAGTGTTTCATACAGATAATCACTTGTGCTGATAACTTTCCTCCCTGTGGAAGGGAAAAGGGGAAGATCTTCTCGATTGAAGCCATGCCAAAATTTGAAGGCAGCCAAAAAGAAGACCTGACAGGGCCTTTTTTTCAATTCAAGTGCCATTAAAAGTACTAAGAGGGCTCTGAAGGCAAAAGCCAGGCCTCACCTCATGAAATCATGAGCTAGAACAATTTTAAAATGGAAAAAGCTCAGGGGTTGAGTAGGGAGAAAGTTTTAGAGGTTTGCAAGCAAATTCCCCACCTTGTATCTTGTTGAGTCGGGTTTTGACTTCTGTCGAAGCAGAACAAACTTCAATGACTTCCTAAGTTGCAGAGCTCCCTCCACCCAGCCCCTTCTCACCGCCTTGGGAATGAGCCACACTCCTCCAGCTCTCAGGGGCTCCCAGTCTGCTCTGTCCCCAGGCTTCTGTTGGTCCCTGGCCACCTTCCCTTACTTGGCCACACCTTGTTCTTCCATGTCTTCCTGGCTGCAGAGCTCTGTGGCTTTTGGGGCAGTGCAGACTGGCCCCTATCCGAGGGGCTCCCTCTGCCTGGGTTTGATGACTTTTCTCCTCTAGTCTTGTATCAGCTTCATACAGTTTGACATTAAACTTGAGCAAAATGCTAGAAGATAAAAATGAAGCAAAACTCAACAGAGATTCCTGACTTTATTAAAGAACGTTGCATTAAATAAAAGCAAATCTGTGCTCTAACATAACAATTCATGGTCTCTTAACTTGGTAGCAGTATCTTTCTGTGTTGAAATATTTTCATACACCCACTACTTCAGTGAAGCCTCTATGGTGAAACGTTGTCTTTAATGAATTTACTGAGGAAACAATATCTAATGCATCGACTTAGTGTTTTAATACCAAAAGGAGGCTGGAGGCATTTGTAAGCAGTCCTGTCACATTCTGTCCAGCTCTGCAGAGGTCTGAGGAAGCCAAGGTAACAGCCCTCTTGTCTGTGGACTCGCATCATGCAATAAATAGCAAGTATCTCTGGTGGGGGTAAGCTGGGGGTCATGGAGGAAAAAATAAGCCCTATCCATATTTTTTCATCATGTCTTATCTAGATACTTGAGTGCTGCATAACCCAGCGCCTACATATTGTCTGCTACCTGCAGCATCGGGTCAGACCCATCCCAAAAACTCACAAAATGCCTTGTTCAGGTAGTCCCAGCAATGAAAATCATAAAAAACCTAGCAGCTTTGATATGCTTATTTTATGCATCATTACCTGCCGTAGTTTTACACAACTGTCCTCCTGCTGTCAGAGCACTGGAAATGCTCTGACATACAAAGAGCTTTTTTTCTTGTTCTTGGTAACATTTAAGGGGAAGAAAGCTATACCCGAGGTAGAAAATGACCTCATTTCTCCTTGAATACTGTCGTGCCCTACCTGTGAAGTGAGAGGGGTGGTTCTGAAACTGTGCTCTTGCTGACTGTACTTTCCAGTAGGTGATATAACCACAATGTAAAGAAAGCAGGCAGCACCAGAACAAGTGTGAGTTCTCACCAGTATAACCAGTCCTTGCCAGTATAAACAGTCCTCTCCAGTATAACTTTGCTCCCTGCAGATGCCCCGTGTTGTGGAGAGAGAAGCAGCTCCAGCACTGTAGTGGGCACAGAAGTCAGAGGCAAACACGTCACGTGCTCAGCTGTGCAGCAAAACCTGCTGGTCCCAAGGCTGTCCTTCACTCAGCCTTTTCCAATGGATGGTTCCTTTGAGCCAGGCCCAGCAGCAGGTGGAGGCTGGGCACCCAAGAGGAGACCTGTACAGTACCTACACAGCTCTTCCTAAAGTGCAGTGACAAAGAGATGCATCAAAGATGGGCACCAACTTTAGTCCCACGCACCCTACAGCAGAACAATAACAATATTATAAAAAAAGAGAAGGACTGACTCACAGCATTCAGCCACCTCGGTGATGCCCCAGACATCTACTCTCACACCTGAGCTGTTTCCTCCATCAAATTATCCAACCTGGCCTCAGGAACAGCATGTTCTGATGGCACCAGTGAAGGTCACCAAACAAATCCACACAATAAAAAAGACTGGCAGCTTTATCTTTCATGGAATAAGGAGGTAAATACCACGCAGAGGTGATGTTTATTCAGGTCATGCTTGTCACTCTATGTGGATTCTTACTAGAAAATTTTAAAACCCGAGTATGTGCCCCAAAAGATGAGTACACTTTTCCTCTCATGTAATCATGGAGAATAAATTTCCAGCCTTAGCTGGAAAAGAGCTCTAACACTGTGGAATTATGCTACCAAGAAGCCCCTCTTCTTCCTCCCTGCTCCTTGCCCTAGTCACTTTTGGGACATTTCTATTCCATTTACTGTCTTCCAGTACTGCATTTTGAAGTGTGTGCTCTGTAATAACGCAAGTTCCATGCCTGCACAGCCAACACATAAAGCTCATTAATTCACTCTTTCTGAAATTATGCGCACTGCATCAATATATCTAGTATTTCACCACTTAAACAGTGTTTTAAAAAAAGGTCACACTACATTCTCCACTCAATAGTACTTTAGAAACTCTGAAAAAAACCCCATGCCCACAGAAAATGTCAGGGGTCTTGTCCAAGTGCCCTGAGCTTACAAGCCTGAGTTTAAAACCAAACTTGTACCTGAACAGTGTCAGTGTTTTAAGTAGCTACATTTATTATTTAAGGTTTAGCACAATTCAGGTTGTTTTTTACAGAGAGGATGCAGGAGAACAGCCACAACAGAGCAAGAGAAAGAAAAGAAAAGGCAGAGGAAAAATAAGAATCTCTCAGTGCCCACTCAGCTTTTAGGACTACCTTCCTGGCTGGCAGCACCCACATATGCCACCGGAGCATTGAGAATGGTGGTCCTAAGAGCCAGGGGAAATCTCTCCCCTGTTTGTCTCCTCTCTTCCCCTTGGCTCATCCCACCTGCAAGTCTTGGGCTGCACTCTCAAGCACAGTGGCCCTCTTGTCACTCTGACCTCTCTGTGCTGGTGGCTGGGAAGGGACAGGGACTGCACCTGACCCATGACACCTTTTTGTACAACCATAGTGTCACTATCTCAGTGATATGGCAAAGTAATACCAAGCAGATTCACTAGAAAGGTGACTTATTTACAAATTTAAAACATATACAAAAATGACAATAACAAGCCTACTTAATGATTGTGAAACAGATTTAATGCCATTTAATTACAGCACCTGTACTAAAAGGCAGAAGGAAAAATATAATTAAACTCCAGAATTAGAAAGAAGGGTAAAAGCAGTCTAATAATAGCTACTTCACCAATAAACATAAAGGTTATAAGTGGAATCCCCAGAATTTCAAAGTCAAAATATATTTGTAAAAGTGAAAAGGTTAGAGGCAGAAAAGTAATAATCAGGCAGCGAAAGGTAAACAATCCATTAATCCCGCCCATCTGCCGAGGCGGCGGAGCGAGCAGGGAGCAGGTCGGGCTGCGGAGCAGCGCGGGCGGTGCCGGCAGCAGCGGGCGCGGCCAGCCCTGCCCCGGGAGCGCCGGGAGGAACCCTCGCCCACGGCACCGCGGCCACGGCCGGCCAGCAGGAGAGCAACCGAGTCAGTAGCAGCAGGCACTAGAAGCGGCTCCGGTGGGAAATGCTGTGCTTACAGGGGAGAAGCTTACGGTAAGAGGCAAAACTCAGCAGGCTGCGGCGGGACAGATGCCTGTGGAAAATCAGGCGTGATGCAACGGAGAAAGCTGTAGGCAAAGGAGTGTCAGCCAGCCTTTAACCACGGACATGGCAGCTTCACTTTGCCACTCACCTTCTTCAGCTTCCTTCTTGCAAAAATAATTGTCAGGTCACTGACATGCATGAAGAAGAAGGGTGTTGTCTTTTAACTGAACTTAGCAGCTTGCTACATTTCCTTTGGATACATTTGGGGTTTAGGACTGTACAACCCATTAATGACCCTGACACCTTGTGCAGAGCGGTGCCACTGAGCAAACATTTTCAGATCGGTGAAGTAAAATAGACTCCACGCTGCTTCACGCCTCAGCACAGCATTGTCTCAGCACAGGCAGGGACGGGCACAAAAAAGAAGCTCCCACACGCCTCACTTCCCACATCTGGGAACAGCTGCTGCCCTGGTACCCACATTGCTGCATCCCTGAGCGATGACTTCTGGGGCTGTGGGTCTGTTGAGGCACTCTACTGAAATGTGAGCTGTCTACTGAAATGAGCCACTCTATCTTACTCTGCTCTGAAGCAGAGGAGCTGGGTGTTCTAGTGTGAGTGCACCTTTTGGTCACCCTTCCCCGGTGCCTCTGCTGAAGTGGACCTGAGGCTGTGAAGGAACATTTGTTCCCTGGTCATTTGAATAGCTCCATGTCTTGGCCCGAGGTATGGAATGCCTGGGACGCTCACTTTGCTTTGTGTTCAGGTGCTTTGGCTGGCAGCCCAAGCCACTGCAAAACACCTGCTCTGAGGAGGTTTGCAGATCGTGTGTTTCACTTTTGTATGTCAGAAGGGATGAGATACCACCACAAGCAGGGATCTACTGATGCAAAAGGGCAGGAAGATATGTTACCAAAAAGAAAAAAATATGATATTGAAAAAGGAGCGAAATCAGGTCATTTCCATAAGATCCTGCTCACAAGGTCTTAGAGAATAATGCCTTTGGATGAATTAGAATACATTTACAAAAATACTTCCTCATATCTAATTTAGGCTCAAACTCAGTAAGAAGGCTGATCCCTTCAGAGAGTTGCAATGCTGAGATGCACAGAGAACCCTGATTTAGCAAAGCTTACATGCAAAGCCGATATGATTTTACAGTGCTCTGATAATCATCATGGAGATTTTGCTCTAAGGGAGGTAAAGATATGGACTTGGGAAGTGAAGGTCTTTGGCACAAGAGCACACTTTGGCAAGGTTTTTTTTCCTGCAGAAAATAGTTCCGTCAAGTACTTTAAGCAATGCAGAATTAAATTTTTTAAATGTCAAAATTCTCTAGACTCTTGAAACATGAAAAATGTGAAGGTGATTTTCATGCTAGTTATTGGGCTGAAAATATGCACAGGAAGCCATTGAGAACCGTTTGAAGGAACATTTTCAGCTTAAAGTAAACAAAGAGAAAATGGGTTTGCTTCTTGAGGAAGAAGGAATTCAGTAGTTGTCCCTTAACTCTAAAACTGCAGAGACATGCTCTGGGGACAGAAGGACCACTCCACTGCAAGAACATCTACCAGGCTACCCAAAGGCCCACGGAAGTATCTTTAAAATTTTCAAAGATCCTTTTTAAAAGATACTTTAAACTCCAAGTTTTTTGGTGTTCGGACTAAGAAGCCTGCAAGTGTGTCAAACTAATTGATGGCTGCTAATTTAGGTCCCCCTACTAGCACACAGACATGTTTGTTCTCAGTCTAGCTCCTGCATATTCTCCCTACCAATGCTTAAGGCAGATCTTATTATTGAGTTGAAAGCTGAAAAGAAGCTTCATTTCTATCTCACAATTTAAAAAACAATGTAACCAGGAGGTACCTTGATTTATCCACATTTCAAGTTCAGTTGCAAGCAAGTCTTAATTAAACAGCTATCTTAATTCAGATGGCTTTGGAAAAATGATTTAGAAAAAACTTATTTAGATGACTTAGAACAAATAAGCTTGCCGAATTTCAGGAGCTGATGTAGAAACTCTAATAAATGAACTAATAAAAAAAAAAAATCACATCCACTACCTTGAAAGCAAGATTGCTTTTTCCTCTTTGTTAGCATTGCTGTACTAAGCTGGCTCTCCTTTCCAGAGAGGTGGAGCCATAGGAGGTTATCATTAATAAATAGCTTAAAGAGATTTTGAATTGAAGATTCAGAAAAAAAATCTCCAAAATCTATTCAAAACACAGCTGGAACATACAGACCTGTGAAGCAGCTATGCTAAAAATGCCAGTGTTACAAAGCTGAAGGTGAACCTTCGGTGTTCCACTCTGCTGTAGGGTGGCAAAATCCCTACAGTGACCATGGCAAAAAAGGGCTGATAACTGCAAGAGCTGGGGTTTTCCTGGAAGGTTCAGATGACAGCTGCACACACTGCTCCTGTGCTGGGAAGCAGCAAAGTAGGACAGTGTGTGTTTGATGTGTGTTCCCCTTCTCAACAAACTAACAGAAAAATGTGTGCTGAACCAATTTAAGAGGAATCTGCTCTTCACCGAAAAATCTGCTCTTCATTCAAATAATGGAGAGTTCAACACAGGCAAAGTAACATGGAGAAATATTTTTTGCATTTTCATGACCATGTCATAAACAGATTGTATGATGAATATCAGTGTAGCAGGAACTTGTTTCTATGGCACTTTACTTGTACTCAACCACGACAATTTTATATTTAACAATAATTCCTAAGCCTACTCCTCTACCTGGGAATGCACAGCGAGTCTCTTCTTGTAGCTCTGGTAACCTCTTCTAGATCTATTAACTTTGCCCGCTCTTCTTTCACTTCTCCCCAAGTCCTTTGCCTCTGACGCAAATAATTCCCAGTGGAAGATGCCCTATGCTCAAAGCTGGCTTTTCATCCCTGAATAAGGGCCCATGCAAATGTGATGCTCAGCTAAATAAATCCAACCGGTAAAATAACATCGTGGAAACAGACCCTCATAACCTGCCTTTGTTTTTACCCACCACTTGTCAGAGATCACAACAACAGCAAATTAACTTTAGGGGAAAAAAAACCCTGACAGGGCAAAGATACTTGGGCAATATTCAAATGAACCACTTAACCTTTTGGAACTAAAAGCTTCCTGCAATAATGACACATTAGTCATTAACTCAATATGTGCTTTGTTAAATATTAGACAAGAGCTCGCATTCAATTTAGCTCTCACATACACTCAGCCACAAAGAGCCATCTGTGTCAACTACAATCTCCAGGATGGGAAGTGTGCTGTGAATGGTACTCCAGCCTAGTAAAACTCTGGTGTACGGGGAAAAAGTATACAACAGCCAGTATTGCAGGGGAAAAGGTGATCCAGAAAGGAGAATAATCCTCTTTATGAGGTTATTTGCCCTCCTCAGTGCAACTGATCCTGTGCAAGCACAAAGGAGAACTGAAATAAAGGAGCTCCATGTAGGTCCTGGGCAAGCAAGGAAAACTCTCCCCAAAGCAGGGCATTGCCTGTGCTCTCCCCAGGGCTTCACCAACAGGCTGCATCATCTCACTCCTTAAACTGGCAGCTGCCATTCTCCAGGTCACTCTCTGGCACAAGCATCACACCAGAGGCAGTGCTTGCGTGTCTCCCTGAAGCACTGACTACCCCTGAAGCTGGAGAAAAAAAAGGGGAAGAGAATGATGCCTTTAAAATATTTGCCCAGTTAAGGACACAATGGCTGCATGAATGGCACCCATATATAAAGTGTTTTGAGTTCTTCCTCGAGTGAAGGGAAAAAGGAAGACTAGATTTACTGTGTGTCAAAAATTAATTTTTGTCTTCTTGCGCTCAATGCAGAAAATTGCTGTGTACCCCCCTTACTCACCAGCTTTCACTTCCTTAGCCCTTCCTGGCTCCCCAGTCACCTCGACTGATGTGCAGTTGCCAGTTGGTAGATAATGTCAGCTGGGTTCCATATGTTCTCCTATGCTTGATATGAGGTAAAAACATCCTGACAGACCTCTGCTGGTCAGCTAATGTTAGCCCAAAGCACATTAGTAGGTCCTCAAACAAAAGCTCATCAAAATACCTGGGTCTGAATTTCATTTACTGTATGATAAAAAAAAATTGAGATGAGCTTCTGGGCTATTAAACACCCCATTTCTTTGTTTTAAACATGTGTATTAATATGTATATATATATTTTTAGTAGTAGTAGTAGTAGTAGTAGTATAACTTGTGTTGAAATAAGAAATATTAGTTGTCTGTCATCACATGTGTTTCAACTGCCTGAAATTTTCCTTCTTGTTCCACAAGAACTCAGAAAATGCTTTAGACAGCTCCTGACCAAGACACAGTACAAGTGTCATCTTGTTTAGCTTTAATGATATTGCTCTGGGCAAGGTCAGATATTTCATATTGTTCTGTCAGAAAAAGAAAACATATAAGCAATAAGATCTGAAAGGTTTCAGGCCTCCTGGGAATCCTCCCTGTAAGCATCACTACAGCAGAGTCTCAACAGGAACAGCGACAAAAGTGTGTAGCAAGAGGAACAAGCTTCTACAGCACAAATTTATATTTTCAGCTATTTCCAAGACTTTAGAGTCAGAGAAATGTTTTTACAATTTCTACTGATCTGTCTACAGAAGACTTCCCATCAGCACTGGAAAATTCAGAGGATTCTTCAACTTTACAAGTTCCTTATTTGTGACATAAATCCAAACCCATAACAAAGTAATTCTTGTTCAAACAACTCAGTTAAGTTCCTGGAAGTGAAGTAAGTTTTACAGCTAGATCCTTCTACTGTGAGCCATGATTTCTGTATATTTAGGGTTTCTGTCTGAGTTAGTTGCTCCCTTCCTTCCAAGGACAGAAACAAGCTCCACTGAATCTTGAAAAGTCTACAGAAACTTTGCAGTTACAAGCCACAGAAGTTTTCAGCTGGTGTCTTGTCCTTCTGCTGGAAGATGTCGGACAGAAACAGGCACATTAAAAACAATCAAAAACCAGCAAGAGACCTGCTACAATTTGTCCTGTATTTGTTACTACAAAGATTTTTCTCAACTACTTCTCTATACTATCTTGCCAGACACAGTGAATAACTGAGAATACATTGAATGCCAAAACATAAAGCTGAACAGTTCTTGTCACAGTACATTATGATATGATGATAGTGCTTTTTCTGAATTGTTCCATTAGAAAAGCTATTCTAAGGGGAAAAAATCCGTGGTTAGTAGTCAAAATATTAGGAAGAATTCTTAGCAAATGACGCCTTTAAAAGTCTGCTAGAATAGATGTGGAGATTGCACACATATGGAATGAAAAAACCCAAAACCAAACAGTACCTGGGTTTGACTGAAAGATTCAATCTACATTAGTACTGTAAAGACAATTAGGAAAAGATACATTTTTTAGAAATATTTATGGATTTGGACAATAATATGCAGGGTTAAAAGTAACTAGAAAAATGAATCTGTAACTGAGGATACATGCTTACACTGAGGAGTATGAGCAGGCCCCAGCCTGATAATGATTGACTGTGGAAACATCAATCCAACTCCAGTCATAGCCATTGCGTGGTCTGGAAACAGGACCTGAGAAAAATGTTTTACTCGAGGTTACAAATGGGCACAGTGAATTTTAAAAACTCACACTGCCTCATGCCCATGAGTGGTTATTTGGGTTATGTTCACTAGTTTTACAGATGCACAAGTCTCTGTTCCCTATTACCATAGCACCTGGCACTGAATTCAGAATCACAAATACTGAAGATCAGTAGCAAAGAAAAATTGGATCCCAACAGATTTCTCTCCCTGCAGATAACCTCTCCTTGCTGAAGAAAAGCAAAGCTGTACTGTCAGAGCCAGCACAAGATGGTTCTTGCTTGGAGAGGCACTGCAGGGTTGGATGCCAGGGAATCTACAGGCACCATTCCTCTGCATCATTAATCCCTTGCAAGCTCTCATGGGGGCACTGCCAGGCTGGTCAGGAGCTTCAAGGGTGTGAAACACAGGCTTGGAAACTGAACAGAGCACTATCATGGCAGAGCACTGTCCCACTGCTGGGGGATGTTGCTGGTCAGCCAGTGTGGCTGGTGGCCCATCATCGACCCTCTTCATGCAGGGTATTTCAAGTGAGGGGAATGAATCAGAATTCTGGCTATTACTTAGGGTCTGGGTATTTTCCCCATTTAACAAACCAACACCCTGTGTATGTGTGAATTGGTTATGGTATAAATGTTTACTGTCTCAAATCTATAGTTAAGTTATTGTTATATTTGTAGTGAGCTGAATTGAATCGCTTTGTAAATATTCAAGTACTCAATGATTAAGTGCTGCCAAACCCTTCTGCACCTTTATCTTTGCATCCATATCCTTGGCACTCTTACCCCTTTTTCACTCCTAGCTTCCATGTAAACTACTATAAATTGCTCCTAACTTTATCATCCTATCAATGCTTTAAGTTATTTAGTAAGTAATAGAGTGAACCTCACCCTCAAACTCTGTAAGTCATATTTTCACAGATTCATATTAAATCCTGATTTTGCCAATACTTTTGACAGTGTTTCTTTAAGTGGCCAAATCACTCATTCATGACAAAAATTCACCGCAGTAAACTCAAACAGCCCCAGAGGATTCCAAGCAAGGTTTTCCACAGCTTTGCAATGAGTTTGTTGGTCATTTCTGAGCTGCTGAGAGGTGGCGACCAGCACCAGCTGCTCCAGTGAGGACGCGCCTCCCTTTCCTGCACTGACACTTTGAGGAAACCTGGCCAGGACCATCCTCAGGGAGCACTGTTGGCCAGTTCCAGGGCCCTGGGGCTTGGTGGGGGATCCCCACTAGGGTCCACTGGAGGAAAGCAAGCTTGTCTATGTACATAACTACACAGAGCTGCATGGGACATTTGGAAAGGATTTTCATCTACCGTGGGACATTCCTGCTGGTCCTCAAATCTTAAAAAGGTGGGTTTCAACTTTGGCTTAAACATGCACCATGTGCTTTATCAATGCATGTACAATACATACATACGATTTTGTATTTGCTTTTTTATATATATATATATATATATGAACCTATATGTAACTATAGAATTGTCATTATTAATGACTGATTCCTACGGAGAAGCAAAATAGGCATTGAGTGGATGCCTCATACAATTGTAACAAAGTTTTCCCAGATTTGGGGAGGGGGAAAAGGGGGAGAGGAGAGGAAAGGAAGAGAAGAAACTGCATGCGAACATTTTTTTGGAGGGGGATTGAAGGCATTTAAGGGACCTTTACAAAAATCACATTTGAGAGACCTCTCGTTCATCTTGCAAATAGTACAAGAGCTTGCAGGAAATGATAATTATCTCCTACTACCACTTGCTAGTACACTATAAAATATTCTTTTAAAATATCTAATGCGTTGAGGTGTGTCAAGTAGCTTTTTCACCACATGATGTGTGATAAACAGGATATCTCTCGTAATCAGAAATCTAAAGCACGCGGGATGTAAAGTTTAAAAGAGCAGTGTTTTTCCTTAAATGAATGTAATCAATGTGCTTATTAGCTTGCTGCGGCAGAAGGAGGGAGTGGGTGGGTGTTTCAGAGTTGGCACATGTCTATTTGGCAACAGTGAATAGCCTGAGTGTTTATAGAGAGAGCTCTGTGGAATCCCTAGATTCTGCAGATTTTCTTACCAATTTTGTCTCAGATAATTAAGGATTTTAAATAATAAAAGAAAAAGTTAAAGAGGAAGTATGAGCTCCAGCTGGATCAAATAAAAAATAATAAAAAAGAAAGAAGGGTGTTTAAATTCGCAATATTGCCTTAAAACTAAAAATCAGCACTAAGGCACAATTTGGCTCTTAAAAGTAACTATGGAAAACTGGCACCTGCTTCCTCAACAGATCTCCTCCCTGGGTGTATCCAGAGATATATCTTCTTAAACTAGTGATTTTAAAAAGTTTCTACAGCTGTTGGACCTGCAAGACACAACCCATAAATGGGACAGGACTGAGCTAGAAATTTCCTGGTCCATACCTGGCAGACCTTCATCAGTTCACTGACACTGCAAGCAACAACCCCAATGTCTGGAAAAACCCTACCCTCTCCTGCAAGTAAGGATAAGATGTTACAGAAACCCTGACATGAAAAACCTGTAAGTTTGCACAAATGCAGCCGAGTTCTCTCTGGTCATGCCTGGGAATAACTGTGGCAGACCTCCAGCTGGGATAAAGCTTCTCTTTCCTGCCTGAGGAGCAGGACAGCTGAGGCTTAGGCACAGCATCACCTGTGGGAGGAAACTTCTCGCTGCAACAAACTGGCCACAGCGCTAGTGCCTCTTTCATGCACACGAGAGCCACTCGGGCGCCAGCGCTGACTTCGAGGAGGAGGTGAAGACACAGAGAAACGATATAATTCAGTTCTGAGGGATGATACACTGCCACCCCAAAGCAGTGGTCATTCACGGCGTCTCCAGCATTGCTAATGGCAGCAGAAACAGAAGCTCTGATCTGCCCTCCTGCCCCACCTTTCCTCCTTTCTGTAGCTCAGCCCCTCATCCCAGAAACACAATTCTCTTTCATCTACAGTTCCAAAAAGCCATAGGCCAGTTTTGAGCACCAGCTAACAGCTGTTTAGCCATATGAGGTTCAACAAGTCCCAAAAGCCTGCTGAACTGAGCCCTGGGGGGGTCTTGTGGCAGACTTGGATCAGGGAAGGAGGTAGAGCTGCTCTTCTCTGAGAGCAGCATCTCTGGTGCCGTCAGACACAAGGACTTAGCTCAGGACACAGCACGGGGGCTGCTGCAGAAGCTGCAGGCTGCCTGCAAGCAGCCATGGGGACGGACAGACAGACAGGGTGACTGACATTAGCAGGCTCATGTCTGGATTCTCTTCTGAAAGCTTGGACACTGTAAGGGGCTAAACAGATCTCCCGTGCCATAGCCTCTGTTCAAATATCACCAGATTCCTGCAGCTCACGGCCAGGCAGTAAGCAATTTGTCCACAGTCACACACAAGCTCTGGAAAGGAGCAGGAGCTGAACTATGCGCTCGCCCAGCACCATGACAGCTTCTTAACCGCAACTGCAACTTTATTCTGAGTTGTTCCAGTCTTTATAGCCAAGTCGTAACTATAGCACAGTTATCAAATTAGCTCCATAAATTATTTATTTATTTAAATCAGAAAGAGTTATGTATCTTCCCTAGTTATAATACATGTAAGTGTATAATACCTGGATGCAAATGTGTGTTTGTGTGTACATACATGTAGTACACTGATCAAACACTACTTTGTTATTAGGTGTTAACATCTGGTTGACCACAATCTGTTTCCTGCTTTAACTGTAACTAAAGAGATTGATATTCTTGGGTAATGTATTATTTTACCAGTTATATCTAATGAAAAGCTAAATAACACCAGCAGCTGTTCAAAAGAGGGAAAAATCTGTGTATTGTAAAGATGTTATATCTCATTTTGTCCAGTCAGTGACTAAATAAATTAGATGATATTCAATAAAACAAAATATATTTCTTAAAATGCTTACCTATTAGGTGCACTTTGCCTTTTTTTTTTTTACTTTAATATTCAAAATTTATACTGAGCCACTAAACCATATAACACCAAGGCTATGTGTAATCTTAATTCACACATCACAGGTCTCTGCCAGACCCCCACTAAGGAGGCATGAAGGCATTCTTCTCTCATGAAGGCAGCTCCTTCTCAAATACTGGCATCCTGCTCCTTCCCCCCAAAAAAGAAAGATCATGTATTTTTACACCCTCTCCAAGAGCCACGTTCATGCACTGGTATCAGACCCAATGTCCAATGCCAGTTTAAAGTAATCTTTGCTATAAAGCCATTGCACCGAGGCTTCCCTACTTTAGAGGCATCCTCCCACCTGAGGAAACACTGTCAGGGATCCAGCAAGGGACCTCAAAAGGCACAGCAAGGCTTGCAGCAAGGCACAGCAAGGCTTGCAGCTCTCTCAAGGTGCTCGATGCTGCATCCAAATGGGCGGTCACAGCTTCAGAGGCTCTGCCAGCTTTAGGAGCCTTGCCAGACTTTTCTGATCAACAGCTGCAAAGCATGGGGGAGCCTCTTGGCTCAAGACATTTCTATCTGGTGGGATGCAGAAGGAGAAGGGACAAACCTCCACCTCATTCCAGTGAACTGGAAAATCTGAAGGAGTGCAGCCCATAAAACACACTGTGCCATAGGCATTGATAGGAGTTCACCAGAGGGATCTTAAATCCTTAAAAACATGAGAACCTGATGTAAAGGCTTCCATTCACTTCAGATTAGGTTCAGAGTGTAGCACACAGTGGGGTATTATCCTTAGGCAAGTCCACAACCCCTGTCATCTGGAAGAGTCAGGCTGAAGAAAGAGGTGTTGCTCATCCTGAGCTATGGGTTACATTCAAAGCCCCATCCTGCATCCCTTCTCAGCACACACAGCATCTGAATTGAACATTTTAAACCATATCCTTCAAAGCACTTTCCCAACTATTCAGCTTTGGCAGTGACCATTTTCTCAGGAGATGTTGATTACCACTACCATTTCCATGACCATCTATTATAAATAATGGCCATGCACAGAACTGTGTAGGTGAAGCACATTAGTTTTGATACTGCTCTGTGATGGGGGCATGCAAAGCTGCTTCTTTGGGAAGGTCCCTCCTCCCCTCCTATTTTGATTTTTCTGCTTCTATACTTGATGACTAGCAATAAAAATGGGTAAACAGAGATCCAAGGGAAATGAAACTACATCTGTGGAACATTCAGAGCCAAAATACACAAGGTGGATAATTTGCATGCTGTATGTAAAAAGTAGTTATGCAGCTTTCTTCCTACTCTTTACATCTCCATAAAACATAATAATAGATTTCTAATTATACATCAAAATAATAGGCAAGCTGCAAGATGCTGGGAGAAAATTAGAAAGGGGGAAAGAAACTAACCAAAGGTACAGATGTAACGAGGGTAGTGACATTTCTATAAAGACGCTCTAATGGTTGTTAAGTAGTCATTTTGAAACAGAAATTTTTTAAGTGTCCTAATAGGAGTTTTCATTTTCAAAGAATTTGCTATGCAGTTAAGTGATGTCAGACTACAAGCTGCAATCTACTACAATGACCAAAGAAGAGCTGTTTTCACACCCATCACAATATATAATTGATTCCTAAATTGGCTTTCTACAAAAGAAACCAATCAGATTTATGCCAAATTCAGGCAGTGGATGAAGTCTTGACTTCTGATGTTAAACATCTGATAAACTTTATGCTAACATAACATGCTATATTAAATGGTGAGTTTCTTAACATAAAAATAAGCTCACAGTGGATCATGAAACACAGCCAGTGTCCCCTTTTTACCGGCAAATAAAATCAGCTGCATTGCTGTAGGGAAGGGGTATGTCCACTGCCCATGCACAGTGTGAGAGTTTCAGCCAGCAGTTCCTCCCTCCCACAGTGAAACCCTTCCCGAACTTTGTCCTGCCAACCTGACAGCGGCCCAGCTGCCAGGTGGGGGAGACCTGGAACCCCATCCTTCACGAATGAAGGGTGATACCCCAAACTGTTGAAGCACTACACACCATCGCTGCATCAGTCAGTACCACAGCTTCCACACTGAACAGCAATTCACCACCTGAGGTGGCTGCTCTCCTGAGGTGGCTCCTCTCCTCGGGCTTCCCCTGACTTCAGCAGCTGGCAGGGTTGGCCTGGTGCTCTTGGAAGTTCAGTTGCCCCTGCCTCTCTGCAGATGCTCTGAGCTGTTCTGCCTCCTGCCCAGTTTTTTTTTCATATTTTGGAGTATCTTCATGGAGCAGCTGCTTTGCACATTCCTGGTCTGAGGCACGAGCCTTCCAGAGGGTAATGTGTATGCTTTGCACACTCAGCCCATCAACAGCAGCTCCATCAGCACACCTGATGCAACCAGCTATCCCTGAGGAAATAAGGCAGAGATCACCCAGAAATGTGGCTGTTAGACACGTAATGAAATTTTCTAAATATCTTTTTCCTTTCTCATGTTGCCTTAGTCAAATAAAATCATTAAGGGATCTTCACAACTTGAGTACAAATGAGTATTTCAGCCTTGGAAGCATGACTTAGAGAAGAAAATCATCTGCCTGTTTGCTTAACTCTGAAATTAAACAGAGTTCAGAGGTAATACAGGGGGAGGAATTAGAACAGATCTCAAAGTGACTTTCTCACAGGGAAGGAAACTTTGAGGGAAGCTGACTGTTAAACCTGTGCATCTTGTCAGCTCTCCCAGCAGAAGAAATAGCTACCAGAGATACCTCAGATGAAAGATGCAGGAGGGACTCCTGTGGCCTTGGCTCAAAAACATCCAAGAGATGTCAGCATGCATGTCAAGGCCTCACTAAAGAACATGCTTTTTCATCCCGAAGAATTTAACTGCAGCTGAGCGAGGAGAAAAGCAAATTCCTCGCTACCTTGCAGGTGATGTAATCTGTGGGTGAACTTTTACTAAATAACAGATCCTAGACATCTATTATATGAGCAGGGGCAGCCCTTGCTTCAGTATTGCTGGGGTCCCTCCCCACCAGAACACTACAGCTTCAGCGAGACCTTTCTGAGCCTCTCACAGCAAACCCAGACAGCAAACACACTGACAGCACACCTGGAACTGCCACACACACTGCAGCAGCTGCCTGGGGCTCTCCTCAGCTGTTCCCAAAGTTTATTACTGGGGGTGTCCAGCTCGGGTTGAGCATGACAGGTGACATGTAGCAGAAAGGTGTAAGATCCTGACAGCCCAGCTGCTCTATGATTCTATTTGTGAGCTGAGCAGGGAGGATATTGTGCAACCATGTGCTTGCGTTCTCCTTTTGCAATGAAGTTGAAGGAAGCAGACATTCTGTCTCACACAGCACTGTCAGTATTCCTGCCACAGCCTTCTCGGGCATTGTTGTTCCTGCCTAAGAGCCCTCAGTGAGGATTTTGCTGGCTCACCTCACACTTGCAGAGATGGGCGTGCCGTGCTCAGACCAAGTGTGAAAAGTGGTTTATAAGACAGAGGCACAAGGTCCTCTACAAAGCAATGACCTCTTCTTCCTCTGTTACGCAGTCTGTAACAATATTCTTATCATTTTATCGTTGACAATGGATAATCTATACTCATTCTTTCTTGGTGAAATCTTTTCCTCTAAGACCGCAGTTTAAACAAACAAAAAATACCCTGTTGATGTCTCCACCAGCACAAAAGCATTACAGCTGCTACTGCCCATATGTGATCCAGTACTCACGGAATTAGGTACATATGGCCGAAGATTTAGTGGTGCCACCAATCCAAATCCTGCAGGGCTGCCCTGGGACTTGAAATAAGGACTGTACCAAGACATATTGTAATTTTTAAAAATAATTTCTGCCCTGGTACTCTTAGTGCAATCAATTTTTTCTTAGCATTATGTCAGCTACAACAGCTACTAAGGCAAAGTGTAACCAGGCCAGCAGGAAAGTGTCAGGACCCGTTCTGGCACCAAGGAGAGTTTGATTTTGTTGACCTCAGAGGCAAATCAGCACTTTCAGAAAGATTTAACCATCTTGTATCTCCTGCTAATTATCTCTCAGTCTCAAATTTCTTCTGTGAGGTAGTAGTCTGCTCAGGACATGCGACAAGCACACACTACTCCGCTTGCATCGTTTATTGTGTCAGTACCATCGGTATCTGCATATGACATTTATTGAAATGATGAAGAAATAATCAGGACGCACCTTGAATACCTTAAAGATTCAGTGTGTTGAAATACGCAGTGCTGCAAGTGGAGCACTTGAGGTTTTTTTCCTTCAAACTGAGCAAGTCCCCAGCAGAGTAGCAGAGTATCCATCACAGCTGATGTGGCTGGTAACTAGGAGAGAGATGGCAGGTGGACTGGAAACCCACCAGAGACTTCAACATTCGGGTATTTAATACTGAAAACTAACAGTGAAGGTGATTTCTGACACAGTGGCTGAAGGCAGATGCTAAGCACCATGAAGTCTAAACCCATTAATGCCCATTTGTTTGCTTGTTTTGTTCTGCTCCCACACTGTTTATGTGGGCAGGAACACGGGCAGTGATTTATGTTTATCTGTTTGTCTGGACATTTAGTAAGATACCACAAACCTATATCCTCTGTGTGCTAGCACAGCATAAGAAACACATTTGCTTCCAATTCCATCCCATGAAATTTTATCCATATAACACATCACAGAATACTGGGAAAATTAATTTCAATGTTTACAAGGATTTTATGAAACTGTACAGATAAAATGCAGTTTCAATAAAAAAATCTCCCTCCCCTTAGCCAACACTGATTTCTGGCATTTTATTTAAATAATTATATTTATTACGTTATGTATAAGTTTGGTATGAGATTTCTAAGGGTAGGTTTAGGTTGGACGTAAGGCAGAAATTCTTTACAATGAGGATGGTGAGACACTGCAAGAGGTTGCTCCAAAAAGCTATGGCTGCCCATCCCTGGAAGTGTTCAGGGCTGGGTGGGATGGGGCTTTGAGCACTTATGTGTAGTGGAAGGTGTCCCCGCCCATGGCAGGGAGAGTAGAACTAGATGATCTTTGAAGGTCCCTTCAAGCCAAACCATTCCATGACTTTTGATGACTGGCACAATATTAAAGTACCATTTCCAAGCTTCAAAGAGCAGATTTCATTTCTTAGCATACTGTAACATTAATTTGAAGGTATTACTTATACACTGAAATTAGATTGCTGAAAACTAGTATGAACTGACAATTATTATTTCTCACTAAAACCTTTTCTCTTGTCACGAGTGAAAAAGAAGCCCTGCAAAGACAATTCGATTATACCCTTTTAAAACCCACTGCAGTTATTCTCGCATTCACCTGTTGTTGTCGAAGCACTGTTTATGGGGAAGATTCCTCCTTCCTTTCCCAAGCCTCCGCATCCCTCTCCCGGCCACGGCGCATTCGGTTGCGAGCTGCGCCACCTGGTGGCGGCGCGGCAGCATTGCCCTCACCGGGGACACGGCCGGCTTTCCGTGCCGACCGAGGACACGGGACAACCACCAGGTACCGGCGGCACGGACATGCTCCACCTGTCCTACAGGCAGTTTTGGGACCTTAAAGCAAAAACATCAGTTTGGTGGAGAGGGGTGAAAAAAAAAGGCTGCATGAATCACAATATACACTGCTCAGAAAGCACAGAGGGCTTACTTCTTTCTGCCCGCACTGAGAAAATAATGTTTAGTGTACAAGCACCTGGCACAGGACACTGAATTATGAAATCTTGTTGGCAAGCTAAGCTGATCCACACTGCAAGTGTTCAAAAGTGAGACCTAAGAAGCCTGGCTTGAACACAGAAGCCAGGTGTTCAGGGCTGCTTCTCTCAATAACCTTGGAAATGCAATGGAGTAAGAGGAACGGGAAGTTAATAGACATTCAAATGGATGAACTGATTCTACTACTGTGCTGCTGTCACAAATGATGATTAACAACCCTGATAAATTTCCTTATTTGGTTCTCACACATGATAGTTGTTCTGATGTCTGCAAAAATGAGTAAAAAAAAAGGTAGTTTCACCTTTTCATCAGCTTTAACACTACAGACATAATCTTTCTTAGTACAACTATTTAACTTCCTAACTCCTAAATGTTGACACGTATTGCAGATGATTGAGAGGAACTCCATACAAATGAAAAATGAAAAAACCTCACACTGTACAATTCTGGTTGGTTTTTCTTCTCTTCTAAAAATGTTTCTCTCTTTTGGCTCACTTTCAGATTTAGTTGGAAGCCTGATCCAGTAGCTATGAAGCAAGTGACCTGGCTGCACAGCACTACTTAGTATTTCTAGTGACTTTCCTAAAAAGGTGTGGTAAATTCTGAAACTTTATCTCAACTTTTTTTACTCACTTCAAACATCAAAGGCTATAGCCATATTTTTTGGAAGGTAAAACAATTGTTCGTTTAAAACATGATAAAAGACTTTGGATGTTTTAAGTGTTGATATTCTGTTGCACTTGTAACTTCTTACCTAGTAATAAGGCAATTAAGTATGGCCAGTAATGTGGCCAAACTGATCAACTCTCATTTGAGAAGATACTAAGATAAAAATTCGCCTATTTAATCTTCTCTAGAATCTTTAGCTAGCACCTTCAAGACCATGTGCTCAAGTTCATTTCATTATGTGAGCATGTCAAAAGAATCCTTAGGTACCTGTCCCAGCATGGATGAAATGTTTTTATTACAATTCACAACTTCTACTGACACATGATATAGAGTTATTTTGCTAAACACAAGGAATTCAGATTTAAATTAACAGAAATGCTACTTATGCCTTTCTGTATTTGCCTTAGTGTAAAATATCTCATGTAAAACCCCCATTTGTTTTTCAAAGGGACAGGTGAATTGCCTCAGCTATTGAAGTCAATTTAACCAGTCACAGAATCTTCTGTGTTGGAAGAGACCTCTAAATTCAGAGTCTGACCATTTACCCAGCAGTGCCAAGTCCACCACTAAACCATGTCCCCCACTAAACCATGTCCTTGAGATGGAGACTCCACCACTTCCCTTGACAATCCAATCTAAACTTTGACAACCCCTTAGGTGAAGACATTTTTCCTAATATCCAATCTAAACTTCCCCTGGCACAACTTTAGGCTGTTTCCTCTCATTCTATCACTTGCTACTTTAGAAAAGAGGCCAACAACACCCACCTTACTACAACATCCTTTCAGGTAATTTTAGAGTCACGTCTTCTGATTGAGATGAACTACCTTAGCAATGAGAAATCCTGCCCAAGTTTACAAAGTATTCTCATGGAAAAAGAGTTAAAAAGAAGCACAGGCTTTGGGGAGAGGAATCACAAACATGTCAGTCAAGGATGCACACCCAGTTTCTGAGCTCTGTTTTACTCAGCTGACGAGGTCTATTTACTTGCTGCACCCCCCCAACTCCCCTCTCCCTGAATGCTGCTTGGGAAAATAATGACCTGTACGAGTCACTTATAGTTGCTTATCACCTGCAATGACCTACTGGCACCATTTGTGACCTCTGAGGTGTAGTTTTTGGTATGATCAACAGCAAATAAGAAGCAGAGCAGGTACTATAGCGCTTAAAAAATCTGGCTGGGGAGAAAGAACTCCAAGTACTGAAGTGTTCTAAATTAAAGGAAAGCTGGAAAGTGCCCTGTTGTTAAAACTACTGAGTTGTATTTTTCTGCTTTTCCTGGTGAGATGAACTTTATTCTCTTTTTTGCTGTGGCCCACTTCCTACAGGATAGATGAAGGATATGCTCTTCCTTGAAAGTATTTGACCTCTGTCCCAGGAAGGAAGTTGGCAATAAACCAAAACCTTAAGCTTTTGGGTGAGTGCTGTAACCACTAATCTATTTTGGAAGGCTACAATTATAGACAGGAGGTGGGCAGCACTGTCATCACCTCCTGCTTCTGATTTTAAAACAGAAAAGTTATGACTGTATTTGGCAAAGAGTCCAATGCTATCTTTGTGCATTAGCCATATTCGGAACACGCCTCCTTGAACAGGCCCCTTGAGATTTAAGGGGTGGAGAAGAGTGTTCTAAAAGACAACTTCAGCTTAATCCCTCCAGCTCTTTCTGCATTTGGGGGAAGAACAGAAAAACTGACTCCTCCAGAGGATGATTCAGAGAAACTAAATTTAGGTACTTGTTCTGAATCACTCCCTACATAACCTGGGGAAGCATCCTGGAGACAACTGATTCCACAGGCAAAGGTTATCCTCTGTGACAGTTCCTCTCTCAACATCCCCTCAATTGTCAGTACTATTCTCACTGGCTTCTCAACTCCACCACAGTTTAGGTAGGAAGTTGCTGCTTATTCTCAGATACCTGAGAGGCAGAAAGGGAGGCATGTCGAAGATGCCCAAATACCTGGTTAGGAGCTGCCTAATTTCAGAATTTTAACTGCCAAATCATTAAACAAATAGACTGATTTTTAGAAGTTATAATCCACCAAGAGTTTCATAAATCTTTATTGACTTCCTTGTAGTTAAGATGCAAAGTTGGCTCTTGGGTGACTATTTTAGGTTTAGCATTCTGTCAAATTGCACCATGATTTTCCACAATTTTAAATAAATTTAGAACTGTTTGTTGCATTTTAAACAAAAGACATAGTAATTAAAAAGGGGGAAAAAAGGTCTTTATTACTAAATATATTAATACAACAGTTTTAAATCACGAATCAGTATGTTTTGAAATTTTGGTAGCACTTTGTCACTCTTTATATACTCAAGACTTATCGCTTTTTCCAGGTGAATTTCCGTCTGGATCCCTCTTGACCAGGCTTTTTTCGTTCCTTCACACGTGGGTCAACTGTCAGTAATCCAGCTACAAAACACAGAAAAACACCCATTTATTTACTGCTGCTAGTTGATATTACAGGTATACTACCTGTGAGCCAATAACTTCGACTTTCACTAACAATACAATTTGTAACATCTAGAGGGCTGAAGGTTCAGAACCACAAAACACTGAAAGGAGTGTCATCAGATCCTCTAACATTTTGATTTCTCTTTAGTAGCTGAACTTCATTCATATTTTCCTTTACAAACCACTAAAAAACCCCACACATTGTTTTTTATCTAACCATATTGCTTAAGCCCTTAGAGCAGTGGTCTCCAAACTTTTTTGATTATGCAGTCTTAACAGTATTTTTGAGCATGTACTCCCAAATATATGTATTTATTAATTTATAAATTATATACAGCACATACTTATTGAATCTCAATGGATCAGTTGCATATTTCCCACTCTGGAAACCACTGCGTTGTGGTATATTTATAAATAAGTACAAATATATTTATATATAAATACACTTAAAAGTGTATTTGGCAATGTTCCAAACATGTTCAGAATTATGCTGATCTCAGTACAGATACCAAACTCATTACAATGTCTATTTACAAAGGTTTTCCTAGCAAGTCATACTTGCCAGTGCTGAAAAGGTACAAAGAAACTTATTACAAAGCATGAAGACAGCTTTGGTTTCATGGCTGGCAGTAGAGTGAAAAAAATCACAGCTGTTCTGCCACTAATACAGGCAGGTATGCTTGCTACTAGTCCAGAAAGAGTGCAATGAAAAGCTCACCATTCGTAACTCTGCATTTGCTGCAACAGTATGGGTATCTCATCACTGAGAAGCATCAAATCCTGCAGTTATCTAAATAAATTCTATCTTATCCTAGGTAACTCGTAAACACTAAATAATGCAAGAGAGGAAAGCAGCCCCCTCAGTTTGGCTAGTTGCATGCAGTACGTTTATGCTCATTACTCTCTCTTCAAAGCCAACCCTCCAGCATTTATGTTCGAGAAGAAAACTTTTTAAAACATGAACAAGACGTGACCAGCCAAGTAAAACAAACCACAATCTCGCTACCTTACAGTTCACTAATGTCTGATCCAGATTTATTTTATAGTGAATACACATTCATGTTTTGTGATTCTATGTTGAGGCAATATAAGCTGGTTAATAGACCTAAAAGAGGTCATGAACAGATGGAAAAACGCCTGAGAAGTCATCTAAAATGTACACAAAGGATGCTAGGAAACAAGTGAAAACAATCTATAAATAAATGCAGATCCCTTTCATACAATATACAACGTTTCACTGGGATTATTTACTCAAATCTGATCCTTAATGATCCTTGCATTAATTCTGTTAATTACCAGAAACACATTAAGAAACATTGAAATAATTTCAATTCCTACCTTGCCTCATGAATTCCACCTCCTTTTCTGTCACAAAGCTCCTTAAGGCTTTTGCAGAGGCTAAACGTATTGCTCCAGCCTGTGCAGATCTTCCTCCACCAGAGACTGTGCAAACCATATCATGTTTTCCAATTCTGCCAAGAAACTGGAAAGGGAACAACAACTGCTCCCTAAGGGGGGAGAAAAAAAAAGGAAAAAAAAAAGAAAAGAAAAATTAAAAAGATTAATGTGCATAAAGTTCCGTGCAATGCACATTTTCTATCGTTGTATATACGAAAACGTAGTTAACTTTTGGGCAGAGATCCAGAAAGACATTCATATCTCATTCAAATCAATAGGAAATTAGCAGCTAGAAGCATATTCCAACTGCCAATGGTAAATACTTTAAGTTCAGTTTTATAACTACTTTTATTCCACTACTTCTCTATAGAAGTCAACATTCATCAGCTCTAGATACTGAAACTGAACAACCTCTCCCTCTATTCTTGATCTTAAAAATCACAATATAGAATAAAAATAAAATCACATTAGGAATAGAAACTTTATGTCAGCCTTCTGAGAAGTCTTCTCTGTATCAGACTGTGCACATCCTCCAAAATCTGAAGCTTTACATGAAGTGCTTCACCTTGTTTGCTTCCACTATTATTACTGTATGCCAGAGTAATTACATGCATGCAATTTGCAAATCTCTTGGGAAACACTTAAAGATAATGCTTATTATTTATTTTTAAAATAAATCTCAAGTCCTTTCTAAGGGGACTAAAATTTGAACTATTCAAACAGTCTGTGCTCTTGGTTTTTGCATCCCTTCAGAAAAGGTGAGGCAAGGAGCACAGAGCAAGGCTTGCCTATCAGTGAACTCCTGAAAATTAGGAGGAAATCAAGACACATTTTTATAAAACAGATAGTTATAGAGAGACAAGAACATAGAATCAACAGTGTGGAACACAGCACCAACATATAATTGTGTGGTGTTACTTTTGCTGGAATAATTTAATTACAGTAAAAATACAGCATTTCATAGTGCTCTCACCTGTCCTGCAGCACTGGGAAGTAATGTAAAACGTCTGTTCCATTCACTGTAATTTTTCCAGTCCCGTTGTCATAAACTACTGCAGTAGCTCTTGCAGTTTTTCTTTTACCTTGAAGGAATTAAACCAAATCTTTTATGAGGCTTCAATATTCTACAGAACTTCAAGTGCCCAAGTAGTTAAGTAAATCTCAACACATTCATACAGTGCCAGCTGTCTGGTTTTACAAGCTGAGGTAACCAAAAAAAATGCAAACAAAGAACAACTATCTTTCAATATATTTTAATCAAGGTCTATTAAGTGGGGGAGAAGTGTGTGTTGGGAGACCAATCTCCTTCAGCACAAAGGAAGCAATCATTCTGATAAAGGAATTATGAAACAAATAAGACATTCTTCTTCATTTTGGGGGTGATGGGGCACAAACAAGACTGGTTTTGAACTTATTAAACTTGGTGGCTTTTCTTAAATCACATGGGCTGCATGCTCATCAAACTTCATTAACTACTGTTCTGAAGATACTACTGAAAACCAGTGCAAATTAAATCACGGTTTGGTGCTCTCACATCTTTGTTCTCATGTAATCTTGAAGACAGTCCAGGTAAAGCAGAGCTCTCTAGTCATTTTACCCCTCAAATTCTCTGTGACCTTTGTTCTTATTATCATCTGCTGCCTGCTGCATAAGACCCATCATCTCTAAGATTCCTCGTAAATGTACAGCATAAAGTGAGTGTGCACACATGCTTTGTCCAGAAAGTCATCAGTCTTTCCTATAAATGTCATTGCCAAATTATTTTTTCTATGCGATCACTCATAGCCTGTATCATATTATTTTTCAACTATGTGTCTCTCCAATGAAAACATAACAGCCTCTGTTTAGAAAATACAGAGACCTTCATGGCTTTTCCCTAACATTCCCGGTATGAATGATCAGTATCTCATTTTCCATCTCCGTCCCATAATATTTAGAAATTTCCTCTTCACATTTTCCTAGCCTGTTTGTGAGTATCCAAATGCCTTGCTATATATTCTTTGCATCTTCCAAATTCCCCTTTGCTGGACTGCCTACAAAAGTCACTATAAAGGTTACTCAGTAGCCTAAGCATGCCATTTTTATAATAAGCAACAACACTGTCATATCCATGGAATTATTCGTATGTGTTTTTGCTCCTGCAGTCCTCCACTCTTTACACTCAGCAATCAACTCTGGCCAAAAATGAAAGTGCTTTTGTATCCTACAACCTGTAACACAACGGAGTCCTCTTTACAGAGGTACCACTGTATAGAAATACATATAAAAACAGCTGATAAGAGTCTGGGCCAAAAACTTTCTGATCAGACCATGTCTTAACTTGGTGTTCTATAACATCACTAACAGCTATACATGCATATAAGCATATAAAATGAAGCAGTGGCACTTTCAACAGTGTTGTACATACTATAAAGCAAGCAGTGCGAAGCGGAAAAAAAGTCTGCATCATTACCAGTCAACTTGAAATTACTACCTTCCCCGGTGCTGAAGGCCACTCCTTGCTCGTCATACTGCAAGGGCTCAATCACCACCTTCTGCAACTGCACAGGAACTTCTTTGGAAAACTTCTGTATATAATTCTCCTCGATGTCAGCACACGGCAATGCTACCAATTTTTCTAAGAGTTGAATAAATCTCGAATACTGTAAGGCAACAAGACTTCATTAAAGGACACAAGTGCAATTGCATTTGCAAAAACTTTCTATTTTTATTTAATGGATCTTTCCTACTTCACTTTTATTGATGGTTTCTGACAAGATGACACTTTTGCACCTACATGCTGATTTAAGAACAGCATGAAGTTGCATCATTTTCTGTGTGACTAAAGACACCTAGTTCTTTCTTCACGAAACAGTGAAACTTTAAAGCATCACCAACACCTTTTTAATAAAGGATTATTGTATTAGAATAAAGTTCATCTCACTTTTAAAAAGAAAGCATTGGCAGGGATGTCTTAGTTACTTTATTATTGTTTCATCGAAATAGGAAAAGGAAAAGATTTTCACCTGATTTTTATTAAGTCAGCATATTCACTGATTTGGAAATAATTTTATTTCAATGAATTGAATCTCAATAATGATTATATTTCATAACATATACAAAAAATGCCTATCTATCTTTGGCTGTTCAAGCTGAGTTACTTTAATGTTTATGATTTCCTTTAAAACTGAACAATCAAGGTATTTAAAAATTCAAGAGATACTTGACTTAAAGGGCAACCTCTTGAAATAAATTATCCTTCGCTACTGTGTGGTTCTCCTTCCCCCTTATACCTCCCTGCAAAGTTCTTCAACATGTGATTAAAGAGTACACACCACTGTGTTAACCCATTTGTGCCAAAAGCCGGGATGTCCTGTTACCAAGTGTTACTAGCAGGAGCACCAGACAGCTGTCACCAGATAAAAAGGTATCACACCATCAAAAGTGGATTTATCATATAGATATCATAACCTGATTTTTTAAGGTCTTTTTACTTACAAGCAGTTATTGAAAGTACTTGTCCTTCTCTCTGTTATCAGAGTCTTCCCTAGCACAAAATTACTACTTTTCTTGTAACTTAATAATAGTCCCTGAACTCTGACATCAGTTGAAAAACTACTTCTACCTAACAATATGACACAGACGTGTGGCAAAGCCTTTGAAGAGCAGCAATATGAAAATACAAAAATGTAGAAATTATAGAGACTACAGAAGTAGAAAGCTTCCAACAGTTTTCACTTAGAGTGCAAAGGGAAAAAAAAAATCATAGCTCTGATTTTGTTACCTTGGCAAAAGGTAATAATTTGAGCAGGTAAGACTGGCAGCTTATACCGAGACATTTCATTTTAAACAATGTTTTTTACTACAGGCTGAGGCTTTGTAGTCTTACATGGGAGAGGCCAGTATGTAGAAGGGTTTGGTGTTGGTTTTTGGTTGGTTGGGGTTTTTAAAGTTCATTGCAATGTACTTTTACAGATGTAGAATGTACCAAAACCAAGCAGCGAAGAACACCAAACTGGTTGGTTGTACAAGTAGAGCTGGCACTTGGAGAGGAAAAATGGCCATTCCAAATACAGGAGCTACTGGAAACACTGAAGTCATGATGGCTTCTACTGTGAACAAGATAGAGAAAGTCTCCTGGATATTACCAGGATGGAGAATTTACAACAACTACTTCTAACTTATGCTTATGGACCACAATCTGCTTGAGACCTTTTCACATCCCCCACAGACAAGGAAGCCATCACATGCTACTGTTCCAGATGACAAGTGAGCAAAAGGCATGTTAGCTGCTGTTATGCTATTTTTGCAAAGCTGTTGTCCACAGGACAGACAAGGTTGAAGAACTGCTTCTAGGTGAGAAAAGACTTGGGATGTTCAGACAAATCGAGTTACATTCTCTGGTAGTCATATTCAAGCTTCCAAAAGCTGGCCACATAGACTGAACCTGCTCTTACAAAATCTAATGCTCTTCAGGGGACTATAGGGAAAGCTCAGAGTGATAAAGAAGTGTATGACTATTAGGATGAACAGCGTTATCTGCAGAGATGGATATAAAGGACAACTCCAAACCCTCAGAGTGATACAGTTTGCAGACACTGAGGAAACTGCAAAACCCTCCTCTCTTCCACCATATTCACATAAAGGAGAATATAACAGGAGGTATCTGTATCAAACCACAGAGCTATACAGCTTTGTGTCTTGTTTCTGATATTTGATTCTGTAGCCAATGACTAAGAAAAAGGACTCCTTATTTCTAATAAGCCCTCTGTGATTTTTCTATCATTACCATGCCATCCTTAAGATTAAATGACTCTGTGCAGGTTTGCTATTGTACAAATCCACAGTGTTTCCCCATCTTGAATATTTACCCCTTTTCTACAATTAGTAATAGAAGTTCTAGCCCTGTCCATTTTTCATCTGTAACTACAATAAATGACCATTTCTTTCTCTAATAAATTGTTATTATCCCCATTCCTGACCACATCATTAGATAACAAGGAACAAGTGCTCTAGGTCTCACAATGTTACTAGGAGAAAAACTAAGTTATGTTAGTAACAATGGAAAGTTTTTAAGAGTTCCATATTGTGCTAGATAAAAAATACCAACAGAAGTCACTTCAAAACAACATAAACGTGACAGTGCTGTGAACATATACAGACTTCATCAGAAGACAGAAAACTCTTTTGAAGAGCACCTGCTTCTACATAATACCTTTCCAGTATCCAAAAATGCACTCAGAGTCCATATTTTTAAGACACAAGCCTCCTTAAGATTCGAAAGATTAATTACTTACATCATCATCTGACAGTTTTTCTAACAACATTTCTTCCAATTCAATCTTAGTCAGCCATCTGCTGCCAGCCAGGTTTCTGTTTAAAATATCACATATATTCTTCCTTTAATTAACCATGCAATTAAGAGTTACATCACAAAAGACCACACATACAGTCAGTCTTTGTTCAGAAATACATTTTCCATTACAAATGAATGCAGATCACATTCCTATAGTAAATACGAGAAGGCCTACGTTGATTTTAAAAGATCTGCCTTTAGAAAGGTATGGTAACTTCATGTATTGAATTAACCACATGAGCATTATGAGTATCAGTTATGCATTATTAATATTATTGAAGTCTGAGATTGAATTAGAATAATGCTGTAATAGGAAGTGATCTTCCCCCCAACTTAGGACTTACTTTTAAAAGCCTACTGCCAGGAAAAATTTGGTTTACTAGCAGCAAAGAGCAAAATCAAAGGCAGAATGTTAAAATCAAATTATTTTACCTCTTGTCTTTTCTTTTCTGATCAATATAAAGAACTGCACTAGCAGTAAGCATAGTCAAAGTACTAACGTGGCAGTGACACCCTGTATTCTACCTATTGTGTAATCCTGAGCTGCTCAGCACAGAAGCTGCACTGTTGATAGCAAGAGCTGAAATTTTTAAGAAAACAGCCTTGTACAGGGATGCTAACACAAAGAAAAACCAGTGCTTGAAATAAATCTTTGAAATATATATGATATGAAGTGACCAGCTAAACAGAACGTCACCATAAATATACATACCAACATCATCAGGTAATTTTAAGGCAAAGATGTAACTAGCTTCTTAACTTCTCAGGTTTTTTAGAAATGATGTTTTCAGCAGCACTAAGGAAGCTGTGGTTCATTAAAACACGGAGTACTACTTCTCAAGAATGTATGAGTCAGGATATGAGAAATGATTATTTAGAAACCATACAGATTTTAACAATGATTTTAAAAAGCTTCCAATCCTGACAGACTGAAGTATATACTTACATTTACATATTGTTACTTGCTACTTCCAGTGAAGCTGGATAAAATTTCTTACATGTGAAAACCTATAAACTTGAAGTAGTTCAGAACCCTACAGTTAATGTTACAGAATGCATTCACAATAGATTATTTTCTGGGAAAAAAACCCAACCCAAACCAAACCTCAAGAAACCCCATGCCCCTCACACCAAAACAATAGTCCTTACTACCAACCCTCTACCTATATTTAGGAGATAAATGATCCTATCCAAACTAATCTCAGAGGAAGTACCATATCCCATGTGGAAAGTCTCAAAAATCCTTTAAATTCTCTGAGCTTTACAAACCTAACAGGGAAAAAAACCTTTCATCTATGACTAGCTTTAGGTCGTTTTTCACATCAGTAAATCCACTGGCTAAGCTCTGTAAGGAGTCAGGTTATTTTTCAGCAGCATACATAAAGAAACTAAATTCATTTGTTCTCTTGTCTGCTCAGAAACAACATGAATCTATAATAAAACATTCTGTGGGTCACAGGATGCTATTTATATCATGAAGAAACATGAACTTCTGTTATTTAAGAAATTGAAATAATCTCAGCAAATTAATCCTTTCTCTTCCTAACATAAATAACAAATGGCTGAAATGAAGAAGTGACAAACCAACAAGATGTGCTCCTGGAGCACTGCATAAATCTGGCTAGAAAACACACAGCAAGAACAAAGATAAAAACAACTTGGGACTGGAAAAAAGTAACTATACAGAAAAGCAGTAAACGCCAAAACCTCCTAGCTGTATCCATATCTTTTAAACATTTGCTTAATTTAATGTTCTAATACAAAATCCTTGCAAGAAATCTCAAAATAAAAAAATCAAGACTAGTCCAAGAGGAACAAACATAAAAGGACATGCTTAAAAGCATATCCTGACTGTATGCACTAAGAAAGCAACAACTGTAGATCTCCCACAGCTTCTGGTTGACATGGACCTTTTCTGTCCAGTGGCTAACTAGCTGAAGAGCTTGCTGTGCATACCAGAGAAGTTAAACAGAAAAAAGAGAAACTAAATCAATTACTAATAGTGGTGATAATTCAAGAAATCCAGCCAAATGAGCTTTTCTAAAATTACTAGGTTTTGATGATTTCTGTTCAAAGCCATTAGAAGAAAAATTGTGAAATTAGGTATTTTGATACTCTTCAACTTAAGTACTGGTAAGTTAAAATATTCAAGAACTGTAATTAAAGACTATTAAATAGCCCACCCTTAGATCTTAGGATCTTTTCATCCAAAACAATGTAGTTGGTACTTTAGAAGCCCTTGTTTTCTTATAAAAAGTTTACCTCCTTTTTTCAAAATGCTTTAATAAAAGACATAATTAGAAAAATTCATACAGAACATATATTTTATGTATATATATATATATATATAAAACATTCATATATATGAATATATATGTTTCATATAGAAACAGAATTCTGGATATTTTCTGCTTATTTTCAAATCACACTTCAGAAGTTTTATAAAGCAAAGAATATTGAAAAGAGCAGAGAGAGATTAAAGAGTAAGAGAAATAGGTGAGGTTTCCCTACTCTAGCAGGGAGAAGTGAGTACTCCACACATACCTGGTAAGACTTTTCAACCTGAAATTACCATACAAATATTACACAAGGAGTAGAGCAAAAGTTCGAAAATGTGTTTGTGGAATAGAAGGCAGGTAGAGTGGGGAACNTAGCTTTAGGTCGTTTTTCACATCAGTAAATCCACTGGCTAAGCTCTGTAAGGAGTCAGGTTATTTTTCAGCAGCATACATAAAGAAACTAAATTCATTTGTTCTCTTGTCTGCTCAGAAACAACATGAATCTATAATAAAACATTCTGTGGGTCACAGGATGCTATTTATATCATGAAGAAACATGAACTTCTGTTATTTAAGAAATTGAAATAATCTCAGCAAATTAATCCTTTCTCTTCCTAACATAAATAACAAATGGCTGAAATGAAGAAGTGACAAACCAGCAAGATGTGCTCCTGGAGCACTGCATAAATCTGGCTAGAAAACACACAGCAAGAACAAAGATAAAAACAACTTGGGACTGGAAAAAAAGTAACTATACAGAAAAGCAGTAAACGCCAAAACCTCCTAGCTGTATCCATATCTTTTAAACATTTGCTTAATTTAATGTTCTAATACAAAATCCTTGCAAGAAATCTCAAAATAAAAAAATCAAGACTAGTCCAAGAGGAACAAACATAAAAGGACATGCTTAAAAGCATATCCTGACTGTATGCACTAAGAAAGCAACAACTGTAGATCTCCCACAGCTTCTGGTTGACATGGACCTTTTCTGTCCAGTGGCTACCTAGCTGAAGAGCTTGCTGTGCATACCAGAGAAGTTAAACAGAAAAAAGAGAAACTAAATCAATTACTAATAGTGGTGATAATTCAAGAAATCCAGCCAAATGAGCTTTTCTAAAATTACTAGGTTTTGATGATTTCTGTTCAAAGCCATTAGAAGAAAAATTGTGAAATTAGGTATTTTGATACTCTTCAACTTAAGTACTGGTAAGTTAAAATATTCAAGAACTGTAATTAAAGACTATTAAATAGCCCACCCTTAGATCTTAGGATCTTTTCATCCAAAACAATGTAGTTGGTACTTTAGAAGCCCTTGTTTTCTTATAAAAAGTTTACCTCCTTTTTTCAAAATGCTTTAATAAAAGACATAATTAGAAAAATTCATACAGAACATATATTTTATGTATATATATATATATATATAAAACATTCATATATATGAATATATATGTTTCATATAGAAACAGAATTCTGGATATTTTCTGCTTATTTTCAAATCACACTTCAGAAGTTTTATAAAGCAAAGAATATTGAAAAGAGCAGAGAGAGATTAAAGAGTAAGAGAAATAGGTGAGGTTTCCCTACTCTAGCAGGGAGAAGTGAGTACTCCACACATACCTGGTAAGACTTTTCAACCTGAAATTACCATACAAATATTACACAAGGAGTAGAGCAAAAGTTCAAAAATGTGTTTGTGGAATAGAAGGCAGGTAGAGTGGGGAACTACCAGAAGTGCCAAAACAGGATATGAAAGCACATTTAGAAAACTACTACCAGTATTTATTCTAATTGGAAGCTTACCTTTTTTCCTTCTGAAGAGGAAGGTCTTGAGCTATCAGTTGGTCTTGATGTTTCTGAACATTCAGAAATTTTTCATATGTTTCCTTAAATGTATATGGAAAAAGTATTTAAATGGATTTTTTCATTTAATATTTAAATTTTGCTATTTAAAACACAAGTTTATATGGTTTTACTCTTCAAACACTTAAAATGCAGAAGTCAGAAGACAAGCAGAGCTCTGACAAAAAAAAATTCACATGCAGCTCAAAATAATTGATTTTGAATTCTGCAACATTGTTTTTTGCCTTCTTACATATGCTTGTAAAAAAAAAAAAAATCTCAACTGTATACAGAAAGACAAAAACATTTCTATAATACATGCAACTCCAAAACATACTGCACAATAATTTTATCAGTGCATTCACATTTTAGTTTGACTTCCTCAAAATACTGACAAGGTTTAAGACTTATTCAATTTAATTTGTTAGGATTTTTGTACAGGTAGAAGTGTCAGATTTACTGGTGGCCTGTATCAGTCAGAACTTCTTACCCTGGCATGTCTAGAAGGACACAAAGTTGCACATTTACCACAGTCAGAATTTCTGTTCTTTCAACCATACCGATATGCTTACTCTGAATTTTCAGTATTTTTAAACAGCTTTCTCAAAATTCTTAGCTATGTTATCATTTTCAATCAATGGTATGGCAGTGATTTAGTACTTCAGGAAAAAGGAAAAAAAAAAACAAAAGGAGAAAATATTCAAAAAAGTCACAGTAAAAATATTACAAAAGAAACATATTTTAAATCAAGTATTTTTAGGGGTTTTTTTCAGTTCAGAAACCTATGGAGCCTACTTGTTCTAAAATATAACATCTAATATTCTGAATTACAACAGTAATTCAAATGCAAGGTTAAATAGGAGTATTTGGAGAATTAACTATAAATTATATTGAAACAACAGGACAGTTGTACTATAATCAAATACTTATACGCCAAACAATTTACTTTAATTTACGAGTGAAATAGAAAGCTTATAGTCACTTTCTTATACCATAGTAATATGAGTTTTAGCAAATACTAGAGAAAAACAACAGTGTAAGAATTAGTGGGAACAAGAAACAATGGTTTGGGGCTTTTTTATTTGTATTACTTACACAAAAACAATAAAGGAAGAAATATGAGACAGCTCTGTATCGTCAGATATTAACTAATGAAATACTAGTTCTTAACAAAACTGGGATTTATAACAGGATGCAGTGACATTTCTGCAACAGCTTAAAAATAACCCCAAAATAGAAGCCCCTTGCTTAGTTATAAACACCTACTGTTCAAGCTGATTTTTTCACTAATATAAAATACACCTGCACATACACTAAAAATATTTGTACTTAAAATGTATGAACAAAGAACAGATTGTTATCTGAGCTGCATTCAAAGCATTTAAATAGGGACGATTCACTGAAGTCTCTGATGCAGGTCACTGATGACATTTTTAACAGCACAGTGGAAAAAATATTTTTAAAAGAATTCCACAGTTAAAAATCTTGAAGTACAAAATCATTCACTTTTGAGACAGCATGAGAATTCATATATTATAGTAGTAAGCCTTTCAGAAATCCTTTATTTTTCATGAGATAGTTGTATCAGATAGGAACTAGGAAAAATTTTCAATGTAAAATAAGTTTATTTACCCTCAAACAAAGGAAACATTACATAAAAGAGAAGAAATTCTATTTTCAAGTATTTCCAAACCTCACAAATATAACTATACACCTCTAAGAAAACAAGATAGGGTATCACTACTGTGGGCAAGATTTACATCACATCACTCTGGTAATCTTAACAACTCCATTCAGAGCTGACTGTTAGGCTTCAAAAATTATTGCCTATACATTGAAAGCACATACATAGTTGGGGTTAGAGAGCATGAGGTGTGCCTACAACAAGCAATCTTTAGGCATCTGTAGTTAAGACATGGAAAAGAATGAGTGTGGAAGCTTCTGCTTGGGACTGTAGAGCGAGGGAAGAGAAGGGGAAGGAGGGCTGTGGTTGTCCCTCAGAAAGCTGCACACAGCTCAGCTGGAACAGTCTTAGAGATTGATTCTGATGAGCTCTGTGAGTTTCTGCATTTGGATGAGGTTAAACCAGGCACGAAGATGATATTTTGGTGTCAGATGATTAGGACAGGTATTGGGTTATTAGGTCTTACAAACGTGCAAGGAGGTTTTTCACCTTACTGCTACTCTTGACTTACCCTCTTGCCTTCAAAAAGCAGAGGGTATCACAATTCTACCTCCAAAAGCAGTCCCCTGTCTGCCTCCTCACAAACACCTATCTCTCTCCAGTACACTGGGGAATACAGGTAACATGACAAGTTAAAACAAGACTTAAGGATTTTGTCAAATTTGGAAACTATCGACAAACATAGGCAAATAAAAAGAGATATGGGTTACCATCCACCACTTTTTAGCCTCAGAAATTAGTTGTCAGTTACAATGATAAAAAGCTTTAGAACAGCTGCAACAGTAAGATTTTCCTGAAGACCCTCCCTAGGTATTCCCAAAGAACACCAACACTCCAAAGCCCATTTAAGTTCTAAGAACATGCACTTTTAAGAATTAAAATGATCTCTTTAAACTGTTCTGGTTAAATTACAGCAATCATGTCTATTCAGACAAAGAACCCTTTACGCAGGAGATGAAGTCAAACAACATTAAAAAGTAGCATTTTAAAGTAATACCAAGTGTAAGAGAAATGTTAAATATAATTTCCTACATACTTCTGGCAATGAAAGTGGACTTGCAACTCTTATAAAATTTTGGTCTGAAGTACTAAAAAACAAAAAAAAAATGATGCATGTATCTAATCTCTGTATAGAGATGAAGCCAACAGACTGAAAGAACCACTCACGTGTGAAGCAAAGTATGTGGATGAGCCTTTGCAAAATCAGGAATCACATGTAATGCCCAATAATTTATCTGACAAATCTTCACTCCCCAACAGCTAAAGAAAGCTTCTGAAGACATGCTTGCTTTTTCAAAGCTGGCAGGTGAAGATTTTACTAATCACTTGAGGATTCAATAGTCCAATTCATGACTGTACACATCTGTGTGTCTTGTAAACTCAGCTATTACACAATCAAAATAGCTGATTTTACAAGATTGACTATGTACTGAAATGCTTCCATTTCTAATGGAGAGATCAAATTTCAGATCTCTACAAGGACACTTAAAATAATAAAAAATTATTTTACTCTGCGTTAAAAAAATAGGGAAGAAATCAGCAAATGAAACCCTAAAAGAGATTTTTATAGGGGAAAAAACTCCATTAACATTATAGTTAAAATATGCTGCAGAGCCCACATTTTACCTCAGTTTGCACTTGACTTTGTTTCTTCTGTTTTGAGTTCAGCATACACTTTGAGGAGTTTTAAGTTTTGGAGTATTTTTAAGAGTTTAAAGGCTCAATTGTTAGAGTATTTACCTCAATCCACAAGCCCTGATATTTCTAAAAAAGTACAAGAAGCATGATTACATGAAATTACTATTTTCCTATACACAATGGTATGAAGATACCATTTTGTCTTGCTCTGCATATTACAAAAATGATTTTATTCTAAAAAACTTTTAAGTTAAATGATGATCAAATGTACTATCAAACATTTGTGAAATGGTGTTTCATGCAATAAACGTTCTTTTGTGTATCAGAAGAAAAATAAATTGTCCTTTTCCCTACAGCTAAACTTTATTCAACAAGCAGAACAAAGACAATAATGCATGTAACAACTATCTTGTATGATAGTTCATTTCATATTGAAAGACAAAAATGTATATTGGCAATTTTAATACATACAAAGATAGTTTATTTTCAGTAAGTGGATAATATTATTTATTAGCACTCACTAAACAATAATGCTATGCCCACTTTTATGACTAACAAGTAATAAAATTCAAGTTCCACATGAGGCTATGTAGTAATTAATGGCATACAAGTTTAAGATAAATAATATGTTTATCTGGTTTATTAGATTTAATGAAGCAATTTAAAAGACATCCTCAAATGGGATTGATTACTTACACTAGGCTGTATTAACATACCACTCTTTTCTGGACAAATTAATTAGCTTTGAGACTTAAGAATACATTTTGTTAAATACATATTAATTTAATAAGTGGTTAAAACAATGCTGTGAATTTCATTAAGATTTTGGCTGTCATTTGGCCAACTTAAAAAAACCCTGTTAAATCTCACTTAATAGATTTACATTTATAGAAGCCTATGTAATGAAAATATTCAGAAACACTAGAAGAACACCCAAGTATCCTATACTAATGAAAAATGCATTTGTCAAGGCCATTTGTTTGTAGATGGTTGCCACACTCTGAGAAACAAAACGCGCACTCTACTTTCAGAGATTTCCAAGGCAAGCTTGCATACTCTAACTGCTAGGAAGAGCTAAAAATAAACTTGTGCTCCTTGTAAAATTTGTAATTTCTTCATTATGATGGAATGCAACAAAACATCTTGCCCTTGGGTTGCTCTGCTTCAGCCAAAACAAATGCAAATGGCTTGTCAGATGACAGCTGTTTGATAAGGCTCCTCTACAAGACCTGCATGCTTTACTTTTTTCCGTGAAACTTGGGATGAAAGGCAGAAGGCAGGAAGAGAATTAATGTAGCATACAGTCTAAAGGCAATGCTACAACCGTGATTAAGTAGAAAAGTTAAAAGGCACAGATTTTCCACAGCCTTGCTGCGTGCAACCCATCCGTGTAACAAGTTGACAGGCCTAGCGCGCCAGCTCCATCATCCTCTCCGACAGCTAAAACGCAGCATTGCATCCCTTTTCAGAGAAAATTTGCGTCTGCACCATGAAGCGTTGTACATTATTTCTTAGCACTGCAGGGGGCTCAAGTCCATATGGAACCTTCACAAATATTACCACAGATCAAACCAGCGGCGTTTCGAGGCAGATTTGACATACCTATTTAAATGAACAGCAGGGGTCCTCGGGCTGCCTCGGGCTGTGCAGGAGAAAACCTCTGTGGAAAGCCTATGCTGCAGCTCCATTACTCAGCAAAGACACTCTCTACATTTATCATTCATTTCATTTCTGCCAGGGCAAGAAGCTCATTTGCCCAAGGTCAACAACAAAAAAAAAAAAAAGAAAAAAGAAAAAAAAAAGTGGGGGTGTTTTTTATTCTCCCAAAGAAATAAATGTACCTGACAAGAGGGGATTTTGTCCTTTGGGTACACAGAACACAAATAAATATCAGATCATTCTAATAAAAACACTATACTTGGTAAAGCTGCGCACTGAATTTGTGACCATAAAGTTTGTTTTTCTGACAACTGACTAATCACAGAACTAACTTCTTAAGACTTTCTAATGAGGAAACAAAATCTGACATGAATATCCAATTAAATATTTCTGCATTATTACTTATACATTATTAATGCTTTTGTCTTCTATAAGGACATGTAAGAAACATGAATGTCTTTCCACAGACTCTTCTAAATTTGCAGCTAATGCTTGTGCCACTGATGGTCACAGATATGAAAGGTCTGTTCATAACCCATGTTAAGACTCAGGGTCTAGTGATGTTCTATTAGATACAGCTTTTTTCATAAAGGTAAAAGATGCAGATCCTTTACTCCTGGAACCATATTAATCAGAAAAAGCCTTAAGTTTGCATGAATGGAACCATCTTAGAAAAATCAATTAAGCAGTTTAAATGCAAATTTTCTTCACACTAAATGTCATCACAAATAACATTTCCTATAGCTTTGCCCTTCACAGAGGAAAAAAAAAAACCCTAGTTTTTATTCTACTTTGAACTTTGCTAGAAATAGCCATTTTTGTTGGATGTGCATTCTCCACTACTAATCTTTTGCTACCAACTAAATAGAGCCTACAAGAAAGTGGTCAGACTATTCAAAATCAGTCCATAGCCAAAACTGTAAAATGAACCAAAAATTAAAGGAAGAGCTATTATGTAGTGTGTTCTCTTAAATGTGACATAAAAATGCTCATAATAATGAATATTGTGACACAAAAATACACATTGCATTTAGTTTCAGTGGTGATATTATGGCCTACTGTAAAGACATAACTAAACTCAGGAGCTCCTGAGTGGCACCTCTAGAATAACATGCACTTGACTGGGAGCTGATATTATTTATTACAGATAACATACTTACATGCATTAATGAATAATATGACTGCTTGCCAGTATAAAAGAGGAAGTGAAATGGTCGGCCATCTTCTCCCCACTGGATTTCTAAGGGAAAGCAAGATGAGACAAGAAAGCAACATATAATCACTAAGTAAAAATCGCTTGTATTTAACTGCAGTTATAAACCTCTTTCATAATACTGATTATCTTTTTAAATATTAGAGAACAAAGACATTTTACAGGTGTTCAATCTGCCTGGAAATCTAATGATTTAGACAATCTTTTTTAAAGCTAATCTCCATCTGCAATTATAACCAAATACTTAACATTATAGTTGTAAATATCATTTTACATGAGGAAATCCCTCATGCACATCTTAAACTTTAAAAGACTATATAGGTGGTATTACAAATAAAAGCATACATTTTAGAGTAAAAAGAAGTCGAAGTAAGAGACAACCAAAATCTACATTGAAAAGTGAAAGATTAGCAGCTCTGGAAAACACTGCTAAAAAAAAGAAGGTTTTTATTACCATAATACATCTAAGCTAAACTAAGTATATGTACAATGATCTTTTGTGGGCAAGAACCATATTCAGAACTTGGGTGATTTTAGAACTTGTTCTGGTTATTACATTTGGGATATTTAAATACAAAGATCTATCCTACAGTTTACATAATTAGTTCAGAAAGAAAACAAATGTTCCATGCTAATATCTCATTCATTACAAAATGTTATTTAAGGACAATAAATTTCAACTTTGGAGGAAAAAAAAAGCAAACTTACATGACATGACAAAGATCTCTTCCAAATAAAGAAAAATTGCAAAAATAAAAACCTGAGAGCTTTTTACAAATTGAACTGTAGAGAACGTCCCAGCCATTTTATCCAGTGAAGTTCAGTAAAAGCTATCTATAAACTAAAGGCAAAGATAAGACTCCAAAAACCTGTCTGATAAGCACAGTATATACTGGACTGGAACATTAAGATATAATAGAGCAGAAGTTGAATGTAAAGATGCAAAACTTAGCAGAAAAGAAAGAATACAGGGGACTTTTACCCACATATACTACTAGTGGACTGTGTGATTTTCCATGTATGCAGCTGTGAAAGTATATTTTGTTGAAATTGCTGTTCAGGGAATATTCTAAAGTATAAATTTAAGTTCTTGTACTTCAAAGTTATCAAAGACGCAATACATAGACAAGACAAAGCTGCCTTAAGAGATACTTATTGAAAGTGTTATTTTTAGATGTAAATACAAAACTACACATTTATACTAATTTGTTCTTACAGTCCTCAGGATATAGCTAGCATTTCAAAGAATTCTTTAGTCCTGAAAGCACACAGAATAGTAGTTCTAAGTTCTTCCATAAAACAGCCCCTGGATTTTAAAATTGCTTAATGATTAACTCTCTCCTACCCTTTCACTTTCTACTTCCTTACTTCACAATACAGGGAAGTTAAAAAATAAAGCATGATACCTTTTGAAAGCTGAAATTCCAAAATTTCAGATAGTTTAGACAGCTTTCCAAAAGACACAAAGTCCCCCAAAAAACAAGTATCAATTATTCCAGCAGCAGGAAGAAGGAAGGAAAATTGTAGTATTTTAATGATAGTCAGAAGTGTTCATTTGGGACTTGATGGCTCAGCGAATGTATAATTTCACACCCATGCTACCAGTTCATACCAAATGCTAGTCAGAAATGGACAACAGGTTTTGGCCTTATCTTTTAAATGTTCTATGTAAAATTAAATTGCTGATTTTAGTGAACTGACCAACATACTGGCATTATCACTGACAACTGCGACTTGATACAGTGTCTCAGGAGCAAGACCAAAGATAGTATGGACAGACATAAGAGTTAGGACTTTCAGGACAAAGAACTGATTAGGAGAGTTTCCACATTGCTTATTCCTTCAACAAATTCAAAACTGTAATTTCTAATCTTCTAGAGCAACAAAGTTACAAAGAAAACTTTTGGTTTAAAATAGTATTAATGAATATTTTATGGAGGTGATAGATAGCTCTGACAAAAAGCAACTGAATTTAACAAAAGGTTTTCCCATGACTTCAAGAGATTCTACACATCATTCTACTTACTGCTTTTTTTTAAACAATGAAAAACATTTATCTTAGTCAGTTAGTGCAATTTCTGAGAAGATCAGTGGTATGCTGGGACAGACCAATAATTTTTATCCTAAAACACAAAGTATCAGAAGAGACTTTTACTGCTCATGTCTTAGAAGCCATTAGGAACATAGAGAAAAGAGCCAATCCATTAAAAAAAGAAATTCTCCATATGCAACAATTCTAATACTTAGAAATAATAAACTAAATATCTAAGAACACTTACTTCTCTGCTCTGGAAAAACTTCAGTAGGATGCTGTAAATAAATAAAGAAATATCAGCAAAAGGAAGTTACTCAAAATATCATGCTACAGTTACTCAGAAATGTAACAAGAAATCCTACCTTCATCATAGGTCTGGCTTGTTTGTCGAATAAGCCAGAAGGAAAGAGATAGGCAATAGCTCTCTGAAAACAAGAAGAAAGATCTTGTGACTTTTCTGCTACAAAAGCATCATCAAAACGTGTCTTACATATTTTCTTACAAACAAAAAATAGTGGAACTTTTGGAGGCAACCAAATCAGTAAGAAAATAAAACACACATGTGATGTGCTGCAAAGAAAAGCAGATAATTTCCTCTGAAATCCTCAGCAGGAGTAAAACCTCATTCTGAAGGCTGTACTCGACTGTATCAGAATGAGTGAACTTTCTTCTGTGAAGTTCAGTTTTTACAGAATGCATTTATCATAACTTACCAGAACTACTCAAGTGCAAAGTACAACTTTATACACAGTGATTTTCCAGTAAAATTTCAAGTGCTGTGACTTCTAGAGAAAATCACAACACTTACCTATTTATCTTTCTGAAAATGTCAGTACTTGTTAACAGTGCCTACTGACAGACCAAGCATAGAAATTTTATTTAAAGCAACAGCAAAAAGTCAAATATTAAACATTTGGAATCCCACTTTCTACAATTTCCAGACATAGTTTCCTCAAGTCTAAAAAGCCATGTTTGTTGTGGCAGTAATAGATATTTTACATAGCCTAAATAACCATTTCATTGATCACTGCATTTGGAAACAACTGTGAATCACTAAAATCTTTGCTGAACTTGAACTAACTGCTCAGAAAAGAAAGACTCTCAAGTGACACCTTTTTTTTCCCTTAGATACCTAAAGGTTTCCTAAAATACTTTAGAAAAATGCATGCCATTCATTATACACTCACTGTTTGCCACTGTTTTCACTAAGTACAAGGTACATACTTTACTTAACCGATATTTACCAGTTATTTGTGATGTATAAAATGAGCATTATTTGCCTCCAACAAATGAAGTTAGTGTACCAATATTCCACATCATTCTGGCAAAATGTAAGGCAAACCACCTCACAAAGTTAAGCCCCATGACACGCATTTCTGTTCAGCATCATCCTTCTTCAATACAACTAAACCATAATTTAATAATGCAAAAACATACATTCGTCAGAGCTGTTTATTTTCATTTGTTAAAAAAAAAACAAACAGAAAAAGCTAGCCACCAAAAGTTCCCAGATGTAGGAGTCTGGCAAGGGTAGCCAACTTCAGACAGTGGGTAGTAGAGCTTCAGACAGAAATCTTGTGCTTGTACAGTAAAATGGACCAACCAAATAAACCCCTCCGGCAGTGGTCTCATTTATATTTCCTTTAGACAGTACAGAGAAGTAGAATTACAATAAAACCTGAATTTAAAATCTTCTCTCAAGAAGAATGGTTCTTTGTTAGTTAGGCTACCTTAGGGCTATTACTCGCTGATAATTTTTTCCATAGACTTGGAGTGGTTTGTCAGTGCTTCAACAGAGTTAATATGCATGGAGTGTAAAAAGACCTAACCTATTACTTTCATTAATCCCCTACTGGCATTCTGAACAGAAATTTTCAGAATTCTGAAGCAAACAAAAGGCTTGACTTGATTTTATAAAATGGTAATTTTGTTTCTCTTAGTGACTACTGTATTCCCATTTGTTAGTCAATGGGCATTTTATGCATACACACAGTAGGTGAACACCTATTTATGAACAAATGGGGATTAATTATGATGACAAGAGAGAAATCTGCTGTGAGCCAAATGATGTTAAACCAACACCTTATATAATATATTAAAAGACATTATTACAGGATCCTAAGACTGACTGTGTGTGTACTTAAGACATAATCTTTATACAAGCATTTCCCGAATCTCAGCCAAAACAGTTACTGTAACTATGACACCTTAATAAATGCCAAATATAACAATTTAACATTCACAATGAAAAAAAGTAGCTGCCTTTTGAGACCTTCTACTTCTTGGAAAGTTTGTTTTATTGCTAAGTGTATGCTCATGTCTTTCACACTACAGCATGAACACATCCTGCTTTAAAAAATTCTAACGTCTCAGATTTCCACACAATAACTAAACCAAAGAAGAATAGCTCATTTTATAAGCTTATTTTTCTGTTGTTACAAAATGGAAAGAAATAGTCTTCCTGACTTCTCTCTTTTTATGAAAATGTAATTAAGGATGAACTATCCTGGAATGCAACAGACTCCAGTTCAACTTTATTCAGAAGTTTCTTCTTAATTTTACACAGCTAGGTCCTCAGGCTGTACTTCTACCAACTACATAGCAAGTCAGACTGCCTCTTGGGAACTTTATCTACAGAAGCTGATTTTGTCTATGCAAATGTTTCATTTTTGTAGAAAAGAAATATTTTTTAAAACCCTGTACTAGCAATATTAAAAGATGGTGGATCAATCTGAGGAATTACATCGGAATTAGTCTCTCCAAACTGCAGCTGAAGCACATAACCATGAAATTATTTTCCTCAAATCTTTTCAAAATGTCTTCAGATATGGAACACAGGTTTCCTTTCAGGAATCTCCAGGTCTCAAACCAAAATTCCATAGAGAATTAACTGCACATTCTGCATTTTCCTGAACAGAAAAAGCAGGTGAATGTCCCTCTTAAAACTTTATAATCAAGGTGTAAATGCTAGCAATAAAGTTCCCAAGAAACGTTTTAGATTTAACTGCAGGTTCCCATTCCAGGAGTGGTTTTCACCTCCAGGGTCCTGGCCCATACTCTTTTTTTAATGCTTATTTGGGCTTGAACTCCAGATTAAAGAAACTGTTGTGCTGAATATGAAGAACTATTTTCTCAATGTCATCATGTCAGCTATATAATATACATTCACCCCACTCTAGACTCTACAGGTTCTGGGCTGCTATTTCATATCCTATTTGTTAAATCACACTGTTGCCACTGTCTTCGGAAACAAACCACAACTTTCTAAAAATGAAACATCCATAATTATTTTCAGCAGAATCAGAATTAAAAATCCTGGTACCTAATAACACAACAGTGTTTCCAAGAATAATTACATAAATTACTTGAAAAAGATGGAATGGGTACAGTCAGTTTCTGCTATGAGTTACTAAAAAAAATTTAGCCATGTCTTTTAAGGATTTGAAAGTCTTTGTTTTTAAATTTCACTGTTGATCCACAGAGAGAAAAAGAAAATACCCAGTAGTCACACCTTTAAAACCAGCAGATCATAATGAACATGTGAGTAACAAGATAGTTTACATCTGACATTACTTAAACTGGACAGTTGGTAAACTTAACTTTCCTGTACCAAACTAAAAGAAATCCTGTTATATCATCACTTGCTGAGGGACCAGAAGAGTCAATATACTGTCCACAGGACCAAAATGTCTTTCACTTGCAGCTTTAAGTTTGAATTCAAGCCAGTTGGAATAATGAGTACAACCTTCAATCCCTATTAAGAAGAAAAAAACCAAAACCAGAGAAACCCAAAAAATCTATCTGGCAGTCCTTCAAACATGCAAACCAATTAATTATATAATCTGTCCAGCACTGCATGTACAAATTCAGTGTACTTGCCACACTCTCACCTTTCCTCTTCCCCGTGGGTGTTGCACATCCCAACAGCTGGTCCTCCTTCCCTTCCTACCATCTCCCTACAAGCCAAGAAGTTTTGTCTGCTCACTTTCTCACATGTCAGATACTAACTCTGAATCAAATTCAGCTGGGTCAGTAAGAGCTACTTTTGCTTTTTTCTCCTAATGTCTTGAGAAAGTAAGAATTCAATACTTTAATTCAAATGGAGTTGACTGAGTCATATTGGGATAGGAGACTTTAACAGTTCAGTTCTTAAATTGATCTTGCCCAAGTGTCTTTCCACATTTTTATTAAAGCTCAAACACAAAACATTCCACTAATTCCCATTGCTCAAAACATGTGCAAAAATAGCTATCTAAGTAACACCCAGTGAGGAAAGATATTTTATGGAAAAAGAAAGAAGAAAGGAAAAAAAAAAGTAAAAAAACCCAACAAACACCACCCCTATCCTGAGACTCCTTTGCAGCAGTTCCCTTTTTGGCAGTGGGCTCAAGAATCCAGCTCATTCCTTTTTAAATATATACGAAATTTTAATCATCAAAACACTGAAGTGAGAAGTGACACTTTATGCCATAACATTTTAATGAAACACCTGAGCAAAAGCTGTTTCAGCTTCTACTCCTCAACTTGATCACACGAGAGCCACTTCCCTTCTTTAACTGTGCCTCTTGAATCACATCATTTAGTCACTGTACTTCATCACCTCTCAGACCAAGATGTTTTCTGGAACAGCTGTTTTCCTTCTAACCACACTAGCAGTATTCTGTAACAGTTTTCAGCATCCAAAATCCAGAATATCTGGGTAAACCCAGCAATGAATGAAACAAAAATGGGACACAAAATGTTAACTTAGAAATACTGCTTTTTATTTGACAAGACAGAAAAGGTTAAGAACAAAACAAACAAACAAAAAACCACCAAAAAACCCACCCCCAAAAAAACCAGTGACACAACTGAGCTTCTATTGCAAAACGAACCCCTCCTCTAACAACTAACTACTAAAATTTATTGAAACCATCCCCATCACTGATCATCTAAAGCTGAATTCTAGCTTGTACAGAAAGAAGTTTCAAGTTTAAAGTGACATACCATTTTAATTCTATCACTTGAAAAAAAACCAAAACAGACAAAACAACGCACTGTCTTTATAAGAAAAACTCCCACCTTCTTTTAACATTACATTTTTACACTATGTAATCACTTTCAAAATGAAAATTAATGTCTTGTCACAAGCTTGCAGAGCAAGAACCCAAAAAAATCTGTTGAAAGAAATAGTCTTTATTTCTATCTTCATTTTTTTTCAAAAAACGTAACAGTATTAGAAAGAGTAAAAAAAAAAATACAGCAGTCATCAGCTCAGACTGATGCAGCATTAAAAAAATACTGATGCAGAGTTTGCTTTCACTCGGGAAAAAAAAATTAAAAAGAGTTGAAAAAAGCATTCTAGCTTCAACTACTTAAAAAAAATCCAAAATCCATTCTTTCTTGTAAGGACAATGCTGGACAAGACACTCTTTTTGCAGACAACAGGCAGTTCAGAAACACATTTTGTTCTGAATAACATTTCTGACATTTCACATTTGCCAATATTCACTCATTTCTAATACTCTGTGTTGCTAAAATTTGAACTTTATTTAGAAATGAGATGTGCTGAGTCACCCTTAAAAGCAACTGCATACAAGCAATTTTTCAGGAAAGAAGCCTTAATTTCTTGAAAGGGATCTTATCAGGAATTAAGTTTTTCAGCATTTAACATTTTCACAGTTAACAATCTTACTGGTACTTTTCCAACAGTATACCTGCTAGCAGAGGAAAACATATATTTTATATTCAAATTATTCCATCTGCTTGACAACACTCTATCAGGTCATAAGACAGACAACAAGCAAAAATGAACGCAGATCTTTAGCTTTTGAGTTTTACTAACTCTTACGGGGAAAGAGTATTGCTTTATGATGAGCTCGTATCTGGGAGAGCATTTAGTGACTGCATAAAAATGAATAATAAAAATACTGGCATATAAATAGGTCATGAAACTTAAGACACTCTTCTTGTATTAATCTTACTTAGATTTCTGGGCTTTAAAGTGGAATTATCACAGAACTGACAGTGGAAAATGACTGTGGGCTGTTTACTACAACTGCAAGTTAAAAGTTAAACCACAAAATAAAAAGATTACAGACTCAAACGGGGAAAAGCACTAGGTCAGGACTGCAATCTCTATTAATTAGGTATCCCAGCTGGGCAGTGGGTATGCAGCTGTTAACTTGATCAATGACTTACCTAAATGTCATCTCTACTGATTCGCTTATAAATTACCAGCAAGTGAGACTAATGTACAGGTGCTAATTTATTTAAACTGTTCTCTGCAGTTCTACATAGCTTTATAAACTGCATCTGGCACCTAATGTTAGCTGTCAGTTGTACTTAGACATGCCTGTCCTAACGACTCTGTTCATTAGAAATGAGCACAAATTATGAAATATTGTGAAAAATGATACATCAAATGGAATGGGCAAAGCAAATCAATTAGAAAAACTTCATAGCACATATTCACACATAGGAGAATAAAACATCCTAGCTTCAGAGCAAGGTCTATAATACCAATTAAAAAGCAATTGGTAGACTTGTGCAGAGTTATATATCAATTTGCTGGATTTTTTTTCTCCTCCAGAAATACTGTTGTAATGCACAGCTTAACTTTTCATTCCTAAGTAAAAGCATCAGTAAGAGGCAATTCTGCTTCCACAACATCCGAGGATTAGCAAGTAAGTTAACTTATTTTCCTGTTTTAAAACTTCACAAGGTTTAGCTTTTATTAAACTCTACCTAAAACTCCAGTGAAGCACAGAATCCTAGGATGTCTGCTTTTGAAATTCACTGCAAAGACTGATTAACAGCGGAAGACATGGAGGTATATAAGCACTCATCAGAAAGAATTATTGCTGTTCAAAATGTAAAGCTTGGTAATTCTCCTGCCAGTGCTTAAGGAGCTTTTATATTTTTATAACAGAAATTTAATTATGCATAGCAGACACTATTACACACACTAATTATTTCCCAACACCTGATGGAATATGAAGAAATCAAACATGTACCACAGATCCTTGGTATCACCAAACAAAACACCACTCTTTTGGCTCTACTCCTCCATCTTCTCAGAAACAGTCCACAAAGCAGTCCCATTACTTGTCTCCTGCATGGCATTTGTAAAAGCTGATTTCCAGAATGAATCTGCTTTTACTAATGGTGGAGCTTAGTTAATGTTGTGCAAATGGTCGTAGTGCTGTGGATTTATAAAGAAGAAACCACTACGTAAATATGGTCATTTTGCATTTCTTGCAGTCTTGCTTTCTAGAAGCCTTCCCCCTGGACCCTATCAAGGAAGGAAGGAAGCTAGACTACAGATTAATGCATTCTCCTACCATTAACCTTTCAGGCAAACTGAACCATCAGCATCATCATTGTATTGTATTAACATGGGAGGTATTCCAGTGGTAGATTGGTGCATGTTTACTTTACAAGAAACTAACTGAAAAAAATAAACATCATCAAAGGTAAGAAGAAAAACACCTAGAAAACACAGGAAAAGGAAATTTTATAGCTTGCAGAGAAATAAAATAGCCAATGTAAAGAAACAGCCTGGTATTACAGCTGAATTATTGCCATATACTCAATGAATACTTTCACTGTTGACCTTACTCACTTACACTGAGACTGGCAGGGTCTCTGCACTGGCACTTGTCTGCAGAAGGGCAGAGCAATACCTACATCTCTGCATGAAAGTAGACACAGTATCAGTGCATAGCTTTGTACTCACAAAGCTTGATTTCCTTCCTGAACTCAAGCTGCCTTTATGGATCTTCTGACACCTGATAAAACTCAAGTCTCATTTCAGCCTTTTTCTCAACAGGCCATTACTCTGCATCTCTTTACCTTGCTGCCTGTTTTCAGAACTTAGTTTTGAAGCCTGTCAAACATGTTTGAAATCAGCCTGTACCACAACCTACAGATTATTTCTGGGCACAAGCACACTGTCAAGACCTCTCAAATGGACACAGCCATGCAGACAGTATTTTGCCACTGAGAGAGGCAACAAACAAATCTCCTTGCCCTGAAAAAAACTAAACCATGGACACCTCTTGCTTTGCACTTACCACATCACTACCTCTATCCTAAGGGGCCTGCTGGCACACTGGGCTGTCTTGGCAATAGCAGGAAGTGTTGCTGCTGTGCAAAGAAAACTTCAGCCATGAGCCTTTACGCAGCTTCACCTAAGAGTGAATGTCACCAAATGACATTTCTCCTTCCTACCTCTGATGCACGATAAAATTAGACAGAAATTACAGAAATGAAGGCCAGGTGAGATGTAAAAAAAAAAAAAAAAAGAAAGAAAAATCCATGCAACAAAACATTTTCTGAGTGAAAGGGATCATATCTTTACATGAGACTAAATAACAGAGAGAAAGAGGAGGCCACCCATCTGCCAGTCACGAGAGGGAATAACAGTAAAACAGTATATTTGTAGATACTGATATGAGCTTAAATTCACATCTACATTAAAATCCTCAAGCTAAACCAGTGCATTGGTTATAAAATATCCTATAAAATTTAATATACATTAACAGCAACTACGGTTTCACACAAGAAAGCCCTAAACATACACAGCAGGTCAAACAGTGAGTAAATGTTTTGAAATGCTACATAAACCTTTATGGTGCCTCTTATAACCTCAGAGCAAGGGGATTATCCATTAGTAGTTTTAAAAAGAACCTACTGTGCTTTAGCAAGATATAGGATACAGCTTTATACTGTGATGTCTGACCTCACATGGTAGCAGAGGTAAAATGTCTATTCACAGTCACAGTTGCAATATTTGCAATGTATAGTGGCATTCTCCCTTATTCTGACACTTTGATTAAAATTCACAGAGAGCTGAGGGGCTCATGCTGAAGTAAAGTGCTTTCAATATCTGAAACTCTATAGTAAATTACTTTTCCTACAGAGCAACTGTACTTACATCAATATCCTCTTGGGTGAAAGTTTCTGGATCTTCTCCCATCATGTTGGCTAAATGTCTCTTTCCTAGGTTGAACTCTTCAATCTGTTTTTTAATAAATGCCTCCGTGTACTTTTCAGGTCCTGAGGCTCCTACATTTTTCCTCTGCACTACTGTAGTGGTACAGATCAGCCTTAATGTCTAACAAAAANNNNAAAAAAAAGAAAGAAAAAAGTGAAAAATTATTTTTCATTTCTGGCATAGTGAGCTCTAAATAAAATGAATACATGAATAATATAGTAAGCTATTCATACCTATACCAAGATTCAACACATTACAGGAGTAAGTTAGAAAAAGCATTATTACTCATTAAACCATTTTCTTCCAATGGTTTCATGTCCATGCACAATTAAAAACATCCTAAAAGCTTCACATTTTCACATCTTACAATTAACTTAGATTTTTTTGATGGAAAGAAACATAGTATATCCTGTATCAGAAACATGTAGCAAAAGCAAACGACAGCACTGATCAACAGATCCCATCACAAAAGAAAACAAAAGTCCATCAGCAAATAAGCAGGTTTTGCCTTCATCTAAAGGCATCCCACAACAAAGTATGATAAGAATATGCAGGGCAGCTCCTTAGTGGCTTTTCAGAAGCCACTGACCAAATACTGCTAAAGGCTCTGGAAAGGTCATGGAGTGCTCTTTCCTTTTTTGTGTGCCAAAATAGTTCTTAAGCTACTTCACTGTCTCAAGCAGACCACTCAGAAAACTAACAGAGTAGTCCAGCAGCAAATACTACTGAGCACGGTACCAGCTCAGGTCATAACTCAGGGGGCAGTTACCTTCTGATCTTTGCAGCACACAGGTTTGGTCTTACTTCTATCAAGACAATCAGTTGTTAAGATGACTCATTTCAGTGATGCCCTCTGCCAGACAACAGGAGCTTCACTGACAGAGCTGCAGTGTCTCAGTTCTGGCCTAGTGCCAATATTATGCACTATTTTGGCTCTCCAACATTAGTACTAAGGTTCTCTGCAGCTTAATTATTCTACAAACTGAATGAGAGCTGATTATTTGTGTGGTCTTCTGTGGGTGGGGGGAAGAAGGGAATCACAAGAAAGCGATGTGAGACAGAAAAGCAATGACAGAAAAAGAATCACTTCTCATTCAGAAAAATGCCAAGTTTTGATTGCATAGTACCCTGAAAGACTTCACTCCCATCCCGTCAACAAGCCACGGTTCGGCTTTGTGAGCAGACAGTGCAGCTTCACAAGGCAGAGAGGGGCCATCTCACAGTTCATCCCTGCCAGCATTCTTTCCGCCACTCCCTTTACCCGCCCTTTGCCAGCTCTGGCACAGGACTCCTCTGCGAGCCAACTCAGCTCCCTGCATGTGGCAGAACACTAACTTCTGCTTCATCCCAGCAAGTGGGTAATTCTCAGCCAAGGTGGTATGTCTGAGCAGTTCAGAGATCACTTTGAGAATTGCCAAAGCTGTAACAAGAAGGTGACTGAAACACATGACTGGGAGGAAGAAAGTAGAAGGGGAGTCCTTTTTTTACCTTCATTTCCTTGAGCAAATTATTAAATTGTCCCTGCCACTCCGGGAGCTGCAGCCTCAGTCTACCTTTAGCAAAACATTAAAAACCAAACACATGCAGCAATGTGAACTAGTTAGGGTTCTGATTACAAGGAAAAGAACAAAGGTAGTATTTGAAATTACTCAATGTTCTCCAAGTCATGAGAACTGTCTTTTTCAGAGCACAATCTAGACATGCTGAGCATTTTGACAGATTTCACCCTTCTGAGTTCAGCTAATATAAATAAAATAAAACACTTGCTAACTTCCTGTAACTAAAAGAAATACTACAGTAATCTCAAAACCCAGTTATAATCACAACAGTACAAACACATGTTTCATCAAAACAAGACTACATACATGTATTTGCAAGGCAAATACAAAAGCAAATCAAACTTGTACCTTCTGTTAGTAAAGTCAGTTAGCTTACAAGAACTTCTCCTGTGACAAGAAGCTTTTGGTGTTCTGCATTACATGGTAAAGTCCTACATTAACAGGAAATGAAACACAACTTTTCTTCATACTTTCACAGAGCTCGGTTGGTATTTTGGATATCTGGCAGTCCAGGATGGACTGATCCAACTCATCTAATTTGCTGCACATATGTAAAGCTATACACGACCAATTTATCCATCCATGCCTGTGTCAGTCTTCAATATACAAAATGTAACAACTCCACTTGAAATTTGAAATAAAGGCTACAATATGCTGCCCTAAACCTTATATCGTCCATGCCTGGGCTGCAAGATAGCTCCTATGAACTCATTCAGGTTTGCTATAGAATGTAAAGTAATCTTTGAATAAGATCACATGAGTCAGAAAGGACTAACCCTCTATGTTTTTACCTGACAAAGATTTGCCCCTCAGGGTATAAACCTCAGGAAAGTACCATATACCTCTGCTAGGAAAGATTTAAAAACATGTCTAAGGTAGAATTTAGTGCTGAAGAGCCTGTTGCCACTTCATTTTCTCCACAGCTTACATGTATTGCATGCAGTGCTAATCCTGGTTTGTCTCTTCCTTTTTCTTTTCTTTTTAATATTCATGTTTCCTGTGAGGACACATTGACATACACAGAATTAAAAGAAAAATAATCAAAATTTTAAATGTACACATTTTCCACAGGCAAGGCTCTGGTGATTTCTTTATAAAGCAGTGAGGAAAGCAAAGATATCTCCACATATTCCCTATTCTTTTCTCCTAGTCACTCCTTAGGAAAGAATTCAATTCATCCTCTGTCTAACTTGTCTTAACAGCAACTAATTATTTGTAATTCTTGTTAATGAACATATGACTCCTTATTACTTGGCCCAAAATAGCTTTCTCTCTGGTATGCTTTAAACAGAGTACTTTAAAAAAGATTGCTTTCATCTTATTCCTGTCAATTTCTATTGTAATTTTCTCATTTTTGTCCTTCTTCCCTCAAGCTATTCATATTCTTCCCTAGTTTCAATTCGTCACTAATCAAAAGTCCCTGGACACACAAACTGTTCATAATTAGAAAACAGCCTGTTATGCAAATTAATATCTATTGTATTGGGTACCTCTTCTGGGATAAGAGCACTATTTCATGGGTGGCACAGGCAGAAACTGCAAAGCACAGCTAAATGCTTCTGGCATTTCACTCAAACAAGAAAGCATGCTCCTCTACTTTGTAGAGGAAACCACAGAGGTTTGCATTCACTTCTCACACATTTCATAAAGCATTACTGAAGACAGCAGCCTCACCATTTTTTAAACAATAGTAATTCTTATTAACATTATTAAAAATGCTCATGAAATACTATGCTCTTCCACCAGAACTTGGGAGAAGGGAAAACCTTTACTTCTGGACACAACTCATTGTGATTAACCCTTCCTTCTCAACTCCTTTCTGAGCAACCTAGAATTAAAACTGTTTGGCAAATCCTGATTTTACAGGGAGACCATAAACTTATGGAAAGTCAGCTTATGTTAAATTTGCTTTAGAAAAAAAAATAGCATTTTCCAACAACTTCAGCTTCTTTGGCCTATTTTCTTCCAAGAAGAGAAGTAACTAAGACTGTCTGTTTACTCATCCTGTTCATTTTGCTTCACTGGAGTTACGGGGATACAAACCAAATCAACTAACAGAGAAGTCAAGTTTTTTGTACTTTTGGAATGGAAGGGAAGGTGGATTGGAATCAGGAGATTTAAATTCAAACCCAGAAGTTGTCCATTCTACAAGAAGACACAGTTACAGAGACAGAAGATGACACCAAATGACATGGCACACACACTGTTGTACCATTTTCATGATTCTTCCATGCCCTAAGCTGGCAGACTTCAACCACCTCCTTTTCAAAAACCACACAGTGCACAAACAAATTTGTACTAAGAAGTTATCTCTGGGATAGGACTTCACTAAGAGATGTGGAACTGGAGCTGTATAACCACATCATCAGTATGCAGAACTAAAGCTGCCCAGTGTTCCAGCTACTGGCACTGAATCCAGCAGACATGCAAGACAGTCCTCTGTTCACTTGTTGCACAAGAAAAAACATTTTTTACATAGCAATTATACAGAATACAGATGCTCAGAGCCATCCCAGTTTCTACAGAACTGCTTTTTGCTCAATAAGTAAGTTTTGGATTTCTAGTGTGCTGTTCCACAAGAAAGTGTTTTAATTGATTTACTTAAAACAACATTGATATAATCTTAGATTTCAGTTGGCCTACAAACTAATTATGTGAACCAGTATCACATTTATGTCTCAGAAGCATTTTGAAAAATACATCGGAAAGTGTGACAAGATGTCAGGAAATATTCATAAGTGATTTGATGTTATTTTTTATACCTGATTTCACAAAGTATTTCATCAGAACAAACTTTCTTTTTTCAAAATTAAGTCCCTTGGCAGGCAACCATAGAACTGCATCTCACCTGCTCAGAAAACTTACTTTCTGCGCATGTTTGACCAAATCCACATATTAAGTTTTGCTGTACACTGGCGAAATAAATGATAGCTCTAAATGTATCAATACATAGCAAAAGTCAGATGTGTATAACAGGGAACAGAATTCAGATCTGGTTGTTTTCAGGCCCAAGTTTTCAAGTACTAACATGTTTTTCAATTGTAGCTTAGTTAACAACTGCAAAAAAGGCTGCTCTTACATTTCAAGTATGTAGTTCTGAAAGACTCACCAAAGTACTATAATTTCTTTCTGATATCGGTACATATAACATCCACTGTGATTTAGATAAAGTACTCAAATTAAATAGGAATTCTGAACTCTTCTGCTGAGAACAGCTATTCAATCACATCAGAGTGAATGACAGATAGTAAACTAAATCCTTTTTTCTTTATAAATAGCATTAAATCTTTGCTGTTTGCTTATTGGAAGAACAGGAAACTACACCTGTTGCTCAGTCTGGAATTACAAAGTTCCTCTCCCATTTTGTCTCTCAATGAAAGAAACTTTAAAGTTAAGAAATTAAACTTTTTCCTCCACTAAGGCAGACAAGAAATAATGAACTCAACTAGTGCAAAGGGTTTTTAGGACAAGCATCATAAAAAATTTCCGAACAGTCAGGACAGGTAAGCATTTGATGTAAGAAATTGTTATGGCAGGTCAGAACATGGATACATCAACTTATACCCTGTTCTCAAACACAGCCTCTATCAGAGGCACAAGGACAGGACAAAGAGGTAGCAATAATTTTCCTAGGGCACTTGCCTGTTTTCCAGCAACCCACAGCTCAGACATGCCGGTATCTTGTTTTTAATGGTCCTCAGTGGAATTTTCTTCCAAGTTTCTCAACTTGCTTTTTGTATTCACACAAATGCTTATCATGCTGAATACTCTCACCAAACAGTTCTACAAGTTAACTACACCTAATGGAAAGAAGAGTCCCTAAGGTTTCTGGGCCTTGTCTCCCATTAGTTCTCTTCATATCCTTTGGTTCACAGCTCGAAAATTTGTATATAGCTACAGGCTTAGGTACTGATCCCATCTCTGGGGGCAAGAGGAATAGACAAATGATCCCTCAAAGGCCCTTCCAGTCCTGTCTTCCTCTGTGACTCCTCCTTTGAGAACATTCCCTCATTTACAGTACAAATCATTTTCAGCTAAAACTCAAGGATGTGCCTGGCCAGGAAAATCAAGTTACTGTCATAAACATACCCTTGACACAAGATAACCAAAGCAACACAAACTATTCCACCTGAGAATGAAATCAAGTCTTAGAATATTTTCAGCCTTGTTCTCTTTGTCATTCCTTGCACACCTTAAGAGCACGTACTCCTGACTACCCACATGGGCACCAGGTCTTTATCCCTAATAGGTAAAGTTAATCTAGATGTAACCAATAGAAATAGCTCAAATTGCCCTTCTGGTATTATATTTCATTTCCTTATTGCATCTTTCTTTTGTTACCCCATGGTTTGGTTTAGTTCAATCATCAACAGTTCTTCAGCGCTTATTATCCTAAATTACTTTGTAACTTGAAAGTGTTACAAGCAGGCCTTTTTATCCACTTGCTAGTCACTGATTAGACACATATACAGGTGTATCAAATATCACAGCACAAACAATACTCACAGCAGCTACGCTTCTTAATTAAATGGCAATAAGCTGAACACCCCTATCTCCCAAAACAAAATTATTCTGTTTAATTGGAAGTTACCTTACTTTTGGAGCACATTTCTCTCTTCACTGCAGGTATTCAGACACTTGGCCTGTGCAACCTGGTCTAGTGGGACAGGTTGGAACAGGGGGGTTGGAACTAGATGGTCTTTAAGGTCCTTTGAAACCCAAATTTTTCTGTGATTCTGTCATTCTTGATTTACTAACCTGTTGACCGAACACTATTCACAGAATCACAGCATTGTCAGGGTCGGAAGAGACCTCTGGAGATCATCCAGTCCAACGCTCCTGCCAAGGCAAGGTCGCCTAGAGCAGGTGACACAGGAACGCGGCCGGGTGGGTTTGGAAGGTCTCCAGGGAGGGACACTCCAGTCCCTGCCAGCATCAACGTAAAGAAGTTCTTCCTCATGTTGAGGTGGAACTTCTTGCGTTTTATCATTCAACATTATCAGCCTAAAAACTGCCATCTTTTGCGCTGGCTTTGCTCTATATACCTTTGCTCTATAGGCTTAACGAGGCTTCTTCTGCTTCACATCAAGGAAAATAAACGCAGTTCACGGAAGGGACAACTGGAACGCGGCGCCAGCCCTCGACACTCCCCAGGCACGGCTGCCTCAGCCCCGCCGGCCCAGGAGCAGGGGCAGCACCACATCGGGGCCTCCCAGGCAATATCCCCTCTTGGGGACACTCGGCACGGCCATTCCCGGCACGGCCATTCCCGCACGGCCATTCCCGGCAGGACGCGAACCCCCGGCCGCCCCAACGCCTGCCCGGCTCTCACCTGCGCGCGCGGCCCCGCGCCCCAGCGGCGGCACAGCGGCAGCACGCGTCCCACGGTGGCCGCCATGACCGCGGCGCTCTGCCCTCCCNTCCCATTGGCAGGCGGGGCCGGGGGCGGGGCCAGGGCAGCGCCTGCGCGCTGCGCCGCCGGCTCAGCTCGTGGCCGCGGTACGGGGTTGGCGCAGGCAGGTGCTCAGCGGCGCCTCGGCATTCCTGAAATCCAGCCCTGTGGGGAAAGTGGTGGGTTATACCCGGACTTACGGTCACAGTGGCCACCAGGGCAGCAGGAGACTCCTGGCGCGGCCTCCTGTCTCGGAAGGATAGCCCTGAAAGCAGGGCTCCTGTTTGAGTACGCAGTGCTGGGACTTGCAACGTGTCTGGTGCAACAGCACTGCTCTGGAGATTTGTAGCAAAACCCAGATTTCACCCTAGCACTGACTTGTTGGGGTTTTTTTCGCCATGGAAAAAAATCAAGGAATCGCAGAATCAACTAGGTTGGAAAAGACCTCTGAGATCATCGAGTCCAGCCTGTGGCGATCACCGCCATGTCAGCTAGACCATGGCACTGAGTGCCGCGTTTGGTCTTTCCTTAGGCACCCCTAGGCACGGTGACTCCAACTACACCGCGGACAGCCCATTCCAATGTCTAATCACCTTTTCTGTGAAGAAATTCTTCCTAATCTCCAACCTAAACCTCCCCTGGTGCAGCTTAAGTTCATGTCCTCATGTCCTGTCGCTGGTTGCCTCGGAGAAGAGGCCGACCCCCGCCTGGCTACAGCCTCCTTTCGGGTGGTTGTAGAAAGTAATAAGGTCACCCCGAGCCTCCTTTTCTCCAGGCTAAACAACCCCAGCCCCCTCAGGTGCTTCTCACAGGACTTGTGCTCCAGACCTTTCACCAGCTTCATTGCCCTTCTCTGGGTGACATAGACATAGCAGTTGTGTCTTGCTGATAGGATAGGGGAGGCCGGTGTCAGTCTTTTCGCCTCCCAAGGTGATGTTAATCTGGACAGTGAACCTGTGGAGCTTGAGAGCATTCCTAGTTTCTCTGAGTTACATAGGATATACCCTTACTGGATTTTGTCAGTAGTTTTTTTATCACGGGAAAAATGGAAATCAATTAAAAACTGAATTTTAAGAAGCTTTTCTTTAGACTTACTGGGACCTTCTTTTTAAAAAGAGTTACTATTTGAGCAGAAATTCTGGAAATGAATTTCTGCTTTTCCAGGTTTATTTTTTCTGTTAAGTTTTTCACGGGTGGCTCATTGCTTCCCCCCATGCAGATGTAAGCATGATTTTCTCTCTAGATTATAAAAGAGATTTTAAGAAAACTGGCCATGGGCAAAGGAAGTCATCCATGCGGGGAAGTCTGGAAGGAGAAGTTGCCTGGAAAAGTGCATTTATTCTTGCAGTTTCCAGGTGCAAAAATGAACACATCAGCAGTTTTACTGACATGGAGACATGCAAATGATTGCCATGAACACTGCACCGATGGAGAGCAGTGAAGTGTCTCTCCTGTGCACACCTGGCCAAGCGCTGGGAACTGCATCCCTCCTTTTATTCACAGGGTATGTTGGAATGGCATTTAGTTGCTAGCTGTTTCTCCAAATGAGAAAAAGGGGGTTGGCTTAGGGTCACAGTCCCACTGACCCACCTTCTGGAGCAGCCAGCAGAGCTGAAGGGGTGGAGAATGCCAGCGATGGGTAGGGCCTCTTCACGGCCTATGGTGAATCTCATCTGCCATCTGTGGCCCCGCAGCTTGGCTTTGTTCAGCAGCAGAGGAACTCTTCAGTCCTCACTGTGCTGAGCAATTGTTACTTCTCACCCCTGTCAGCTCTACAGAAATAAAGCACCACTGGAGTGAACGGGTTTTATTCCCCACATATAATTAATCATCATTTAAGCTTGAGGAGCAGGCCACCTATAAAATATTGCCCACTTATCCTTGGGAACTAGCTGATGCAAATACAACTTCCTTGATTTCCTACATTTTTCTACTCCTGTGCTCACTGTGAAAAAATCCTAAATGCATTTGCCATCTGGAGCATGATTTCAAGGACATTGGGCTTCATACAGCCCATGGTTTCAGTTGGAGGTTACAGAACTGTTCTTGCATATTGCTGAATAGAGACCGTGGTGTATGTCCACCGTGGTGAAGTCCAGCAATTAAGGGCTATGTTGTGTTTCTCTTGCATCATTAGAGCTGTCTGCCATTAGCAACTGATGGCTGCCCCTTCAAGGTGGAAGATTTTTGCACAAATTTTGGGTATATTTCCCAACCATCCTGCTGCTGCCAAGGGGTTTACCTGTGCTTGCTTGCCCTGAGAAGACACTTGTACAGAGATCCCAGAGTGACCATTTTCTAGACTGATCAGGAGTGCATGTAGTTATTAGTTGGGATGCTTTGAAGGAAATGTACTTCTGTGGTAGGCACAGCTAGCATGTTCCAGAAAGATTCCTTCTAGTGGAAAGATTGCCACTTCTGCTTGAATGGCAGGAGTCTGGGTTTGCCAGTTCAAAATCAGTTTTTAGCACAAATGAAGGTAGAATAAAAATGAGCAGAGGTTATTTACATGCTCAACCACCTGCACCTCATCCCTCTTTCAAAATTTGTTAAGATAGATGTGGAGGGAAGTGCAAGAAAACCATGTTTAATCTACTTATCCCAAGATTAACTCCAAAGGGCTTCTCTTTCTGTCTCCGTGTTTAGTTGACAGGCTGTAGGTGCTTACCTAATCCATGCAAACTACCCCAATGCTTCACTAAGCCCTCTGAGGAACTTCAGTCACTTGTGTGGTAGGGATGTCCTTTTCGAGCCCAGCTGGGCAGTGTTCAGCTCTGGGGACCTGTTTCAGTTGTGAGCCTGATTACCCCTATCCTCATGTAACCTGCTATTCATGCTCTGTGCAGCCACAGAACTGGGGACTGTTGCCTGCAGCACATTACCTGCTTTTGGTTTTAGACTTAGATAATGAGGGGTAGGCATATATTTTGGGATGATTCAAAGCTTTGGAGTGCTGTCTTTGAGGATGGCCTGACATAAGGAAGAGGGTGCTTCTGTGTGCAGCTTGAGGTTTCTGAAGTGAAAAATCACTGAAAGCAAAATAAGGAAACCAGACTGAGCCTGTCACATGCATGGGTCAGGGGACAGCCTGAGGGCCACATATGTAGAATATGCAAATTCTTAAGCACAAACCTAAGGCTGAGCTTCAGTCCAAAATTGCTGATTGGTTATGTTATCAGCCTACATGCAGATAGTCCTGAAGTGAGATTTGGGATGTTCTTTTGTGATCAGAGATGGGATTTGTAGATAGCATGAGCTCAGGTTACTGGTATGGGTAGTGTGAAAACCAGTTGCTTGAGGAGCAGGTATCCTGGTGGCAGTGCTGGAGATGTATAGCTCACAGCCTCGTAGATGCAGTCTGGAAATTGGCAAAGGTCTGGGGCAGCCCAAAGGTCCATGGAGCCTGATGGCTTCACTCTACCAGTGGTAGGTGCTTACAGAATGACAGAATATGTTGAGTTGGAAAGGACCCATCAGGATCATCAAGTCCAACTCCTGGTCCTCCACAGGACCACCCCAAGAGTCATACCCTGTGCGTGGGAGCATTGTCCAAATGCTTCTTGAACTCAGACAGGCTTGGTGCTGTGACCACTTCCCTGAAGAACCTGTCCCAGTGCCCAACCACTCTCTCGGTGAAGAACCTTTTCCTAATATCCAACCTAAACCTCCTCTGGCACAACTTGAGACTATTCCCTCCCAGCCTGTCACTGGTCACCAGAGAGAAGAGATCAGTACCTGGCCCTCCTTGTCCCCTCACAAGGAAGTTGTAGACTGTGATGAGGTATAAAGGCAGGGCAGATATACAGAGAAAAAGTCTCATCAGTAATGAGCTGAAGACTGTACCTTAGGCTTAGATATGAGAGAAACTCATGCAGGAGAAGAGCTCAGAACTTGATGAAGGATGTAGCAGGATCTGCTGCCTTGCAACAGAACAAGCTAACCTGCAGCAGAGATGGGGGAACCCTATCTATCAGAAGACAAAGCAAATAGTTGTAGAAGAGTTGAAACTTTGCAGGATGCCCTAATTGAAATCCATTTTTAAAGAGATACCTAAATTTTTATGTTTTCCCTAAACAGACATAAAAGAGTAGATTTGTTTTGGAATTCTGAACTAAAGTTATTCTTCTTATAAAGCATTTTCTGTTCTTTCCCCTGTGCCTTTTTTCCTTAATCTGTAAGCACTTTGGCTAAAGTTCTGGGGCACATGTGCCAGAAGGGACAGCAATCAACAGTGCTCATCCAGGGGCTGACTGGGTGACAGAATCTCAGGATGTTACAGTATTCCCATGCCAAGAGCATTTCTCAGAGCCTAACCAGCAGTGCTTTCTGGATTGTCTTTAGACCCAGTGAAGTTGAGGAACACCCAGGTCCAGCATTGATGAAAAAATTGGAGTTTTTGGCTAGGGAGAGCACTGGAGAAGAGTGGCTTGACAGACAGCTTTGTGTTTCAGAAGCTGATCAGTATGTGTTTGAAAAAAACCAAAATGCATGTTAAAAATGCAGACAATTCAGCAGTATTTTAACTCTGTTCCAGTTAAGTAATTTCCAGATATTTTATGACATGTGTGTGCTTTTTGACACAGAAATTGTTTTGCATTGATCTTCTTCATCACTATTGAAAGGCGTGAGGCTGATATATCCAGAAGTCATGCTTTCTTTGATGCAAACATATAAATTCTATTTTAAAAGGCTAATAATAACAACTGTTTCATTGCACCTACTTTTCTTCAAATGTGGAATGAGCACACTTCATTTCATAGGCTGCATACGCCAGCTACCTAAGGGTTGTCAATTATGCTACGCTGTAAAAGGCACAGCACTTAGGGGCTGTCAGTCAAGTCTGTAGCGATAGAGATTTCAAGAATCTTTATTCCAACACTATCAAATACAAAATAAAGAAAATTCACATGACAACACCAAATACAGAGGCATCATATTTCATTTTATAGTGAAAGTGATTTGGATTGAGCATAGAATTAGTAAAGGTGAATCAAGAGTAGCCAGAGATCTTGTAAAGCCGTGCCCTCTGTTTTGTTCCTTACCACAGCTTTCCTTCTTCATGAAAGAAGGTGTTACCCAGATTTTCACTGCACTTTGGATCACAGCCCTGCATCTGTTTCGTCTTTTCCTCACAGTCTAAGGGTTGCTGGTTGGGTTTTTTTCCCCTCCCACAGTTTATGGGTTTCATTGAGCACTGCAAGGCATTTTGGGGAACATTCTTTTCTGCAGCGTTATGTTCCAGCTCTGCCATAATTTATGTACTTGGGTAGACCCCACTGAATTTACAAACAGTTCCCAGAAAGAAAGAGAACTTATATGGATGTAATTTGGAGGCATCTGAAGATAGTTTTATTCCACATGAGTGCCAGAGTCAGCCCAAAGAGATCTAAATGCAGTGTCTAGGCCTATTTTTAGTTGGCAAGTGCTTTTATACTATGTAATGTGTCTTTGTCATTTGTCTACCATACACTTTGCCTCCATATGTTTATCTCTGTTGCTATTGCTGATTCAGTATTTCAATAATAGAATCATTTGGAGCTGTTCTTTAGACTAGGGTTTGCATCAGACTTTTTTGTATCTGTATGATTAGACTAATGTCATTGCTGATCCTAGCAGCATCTTTGAGTCAGAGCTGGCATTATATCCAGAATCAGTGCCTATGTTTCTAAATAAAAGAGGCCTAAGGACTGGCCTAGAGACTGAGTGACCTCGATCAAGTCACATCAGCATTGATTGGGGCCCCCTTCCCTGTATAGCACAGCTGCTTGGAAGACCCCAAAACAGAACCAGAAATACAAACAATCTCCCTCATCTACTACTCCCTCACAGAGCAGTAGTAGTTGCATCCCTGCATCATGCAGAAGGGAATATATTGCTATTCCCATTACTGAGCCTGTTCAGATTTATAAACTTTCCATTATTGATTCTTTTGAGGTCTGGATACAAACATATATTGAGAATAAATAGGTGAAAACAGTAGTTTTTCAGATTGTGTGTGCTTCCCAAGATTCATTTGTAGGCAGGGAGTAGATGCTGTAAGTCCTGTCTGCCTCACCAGATAACCAGAAGATACATCTCAGGGCATGCTCTCCTGGGACAACATGGGGGACTGGCCATTCTACAGTTTATGAATGCTGCTGGAGGTTATGAACTCCATCTGTATCTTTGTCAGACTGCAGGCTCTCTTTTGTTTTGAAGGCTGGCGTGTGTCTTCCCATGGCCTCACGTCTTTCCTGCTGGATTAAAATTCATGCAGATGCATGATGGTTGATGACCCAGCACTGTCCCATGGAGTGCTGTGGTTCCAGACACTGAGTTAATTCTGCTGAGCAGACCAGGTTGTGGAAGATGTGGTCACCTTGGCCACACACTAGTCTAACAGAAGACTGCATTTACTTTCTGAGAACTGGATGGGAACTGAAAAGTTAGAGAATATAAGTGGTCCTCTCAGTGTCTTTGGAGTCCAGGAAATCGCAGATCCAGCACCTTGCACTTTTCCATGCTTCTTGAAGATGTTCTAGAGAGGACCAAGTGGTTGTTCAGAACTAAATTTCTTTTCCCCTCAGAATGAAACTAATGACCAAAATACCATCCAAATCAGAGCTGAAAAGGGTACTTTAACTTTACTTTAATAGGCTTTGAACCAGTCTCTGAAATAATGAAGTACAAGAAATTATTACTGAAATTATTTCAGGTTTTAAAACAGCTGTGTAGCAGCAGAAGCTTCTGAGTCATCAGGGCTTCCACAGAAAAATCTAAAGAAATACATACAATGCATCTTTACCAGAAATAACAAGGAAAGAGAATGACAAATTGTATCTGGATTTAGGAGGAAAAAAAAAGCACCCATCACTGCTCTTACTTTCTGACTGTTATAGTCAAATAACAAAGAAAACAATTTGCAGTTGTGTGCTGTAAAACTCTGTACAGACACAAGCAAATCATGCGCCTGTATTGAATCTATGTCAAGGCCATAAAGTGTCCAGCAAAACCGCCTATGTAACATATTGCAGATGTCTTACCCAGATGTTCTGAATAAAGAACTGATCATTTTTGGCTTCTCTCTTACTGCAGCAACAAGGCACTACCTACAGTCTACCCTGTGGGTGCCAGTTCTGAAAACCCAGTCAACGTAACACCTGGAAGTTCTGCTGCACAAGATCTTAATCCACAATAATCCTGTGTGGGTATGGCTGGAGAGGGAAGTAGGCATGGAAAGCTTCTTTAGCATTCACACATCAGTGCAAGAAGTAGCCCAAATGCAGAAATAGTGCTCTTGGAGAGCTAAGCTGGCACCTGGAAAGCAGTTTTACTTACAGGTGTTTTATGCCTGAAGAACCTGTCAGACACTGGCCACTTTGAGCCAAGTTTCGACTCTTGCTCTGCCATCTTCAACCATCAAAGAAAGCACTTAAGAGGGTAAATGATACAGTCTGGAGCTCACTCATGAAACAGCACACATAATTGAGATTATTATAAGTATCAGTAGAAACTGTCTGAATCATCACCTCCTTACATGTGAGAATCTAATACTGCATGTCAGCCTAAATCTGAACATCTGCAGCAAGCAACTGTATTTCTCATATTATGATAACTCTGTTTCCAAATGGGAGGTGAAACAGAGGAGAGAAAATGTTCAGGTTTTGAGGGGGAAAATAGACAGAAGCTCCAACTTCTGTGATCACAGTCACAAGCTGACTGATTTATTTACTTATTGATGACATAAGTCATGTGTCATTTATAATGTGCTGCCACAATCCAGCCGGACATGGTTGGCTGGCAGCAAATTATCCTGAACCTTGTGGAGGTAAGTAGGCTCCAGCATATTTTAAAGATGCCAGACATTTTGTCTCTTTGGCCAAGCCTTCTCAGTCATTTATAAAGTTACATGGAAAGGTCAGTCTGTACTTATAGATACAATATGATTTAACCAGATTACATTATTTCTGTTTCCTTAAAAAAGAAATAAATTTTTAAAAGCACAGCAAAATGAATAAGCTTGTTAAATATCTGTTAGGAAAGGGCTTCACTTCCCCTGAATATGGCTGCTAGTTTTCTACTCTTCTGAATGCATTAAAAAAAGTTAATCAAACTGGAATTCCAGTAAGAGTTTCTGTTGGAATATAGAATTTCTGTGCAAATATAGTTTTTAAATGCAAGAAGCCTTCAGAAAAAAAGTCTATTTCAGAGTGAAGTTGTCAGGGAAAATGTGATACTATTCAAAATAAAAAATACAGTTTCAAACACTAAGAATAAAAGGGGAGATGAGTCAACTATACGTAACTCTTTTGTTGCATGAAATTAAATGAGGAATTATTTGGTAAAGTACATTCAGGATAGTGCTCAGGTCCTTTTTAGGTTTAATTTTAAACACCTTATTGGAGCCTGCAAGTAATTGCTCTTGCAGTGAGGAACAGGCTTTGGGAAACAAAATTTGTTTTGCCTTTTTCTGTTTTAAATTTTCTGCAAATGATACATAGTTTAATTATTACTTTAAATTGCTTATTTATGTTTATTGGAAGAGGTTTTTGCTCTCTAAAGGCATATGATTGTTAAGCACCTTCTAATTATTTTGAGAATGTTTGCAAACAGATGCTGGTCTTCAGATTTTTTCTCAAATTAATGCAAATATTTGATGTACAAAATTGGAATAGTTTGAAATTCTTGAGAAAAATCAAATTTTTGTCTTCTCATGTTCATGCTGGAAATTAGATGATAAATGTTTTGCATCTTTACTCCAGTATTAGAACAAATCCAGCAAAATAAATAAACAAACATATCTGAATTGGTCGGCTCCTTTCAAATATTAGAAGACTTTCACAAATTGTCAAATCTTCCATGCAATATTCAATTAATCTCTCAGTTAAGGTTTAATTTTAGATGATGGTGTGTTTTAGCTGATAGAATACATAGAACAGCTTATCACTATCACTGAGTAGTGGCAGTGCTGTTACTGGTCAGGAACATGGTCATGGAACATTCAGAAAAATGTAAAATTTAGGAATCTTCAGAAGTTAAGGTCAGTGAAGCAAATCAGTGGGAATGTAGAGTGGAAGATTATAAGAAAAGGGAATGTAAATAACGCTGCATTTTTTGAATCTGGACATATTTGCAAAAATGAGAGGATTCCATTCTCTTGAAATTCATTTTAGAACTTAGCCAAGGCCAGGATCCTGCTGCCATATGTCTTTAAAGAACTTCTTGTGTAGTGGACAAAGCTGTTGCCATTAATGGCCCACTCTTCAATGCCATGCATCACAAGAAGGAATTCCAAAACCAGGTCCTAAGAATTTCCATGATCAATTAATGGAATTTTTTCAGGCCAGGGACTTTCAGCTTGAGGTAAAAGATGACAACTCTGCCATGCTGAGGGACCATCCTCAGGAGCCCTGGAGATTGGCCTTTTCCCCTGTGTCTGATGCCTGCCTTGCTAGCAGAATTATCAGGTGCTTTGTCAGGATGGCAAGCATACTAGTGATTAAACATTAAATCTACCTACTTTTTGTGGGTGCTGGGCAATAGATAGTTGATTTACAATATGAATTTATGTACATGCCTTTTTAAACCCTGCTGAAGATATCTGAACAAGCTGACCCAGAAGAGGAGCTGTAAAAAGGAGTGGGCAGGGAAATAGCTTCTTTTTACTTAAAAATATACTTAAACAAAAATATGTGTTTGTTTATGCTAAAACAAGATGATATCCATAAATCAAAGAAAAGACTAAAAAGAGTAATTAATATTCTCTCTTTTGTACCTATTCTGTGTTTGCTTTATAATTTGTAGCAGATGGAAGCCAAATGTTTTCAAAGAATCAAAACTAATTTTATAATAAGATGGCTCATCTTTTCGAAATAACTTCTCTTTAGAATGCCAGTTGTCCTTTTGATTTTGATCTATAAAAACATTACTGTTGGAATATGATAATATTTTTAGTATCTCCAAGTGAATCTACATTCTTGAGCCTTCTTCCATAATCCATGTCTGAAGATTCTTCCTTTTCACACCACCATCTCATTGTTTTACTTGTCTTTGGAAAAATCTGGAAACCTTTGTGCCACAGCAATATTCTCACTGTCTGCTAACAAGCTGTTATGGTTCTATTTGTGGTAGCTTTTCTTGATTTAGAACAAAACCTGTTTTTAAAATTTATTTTATTGCTGGGGCATATATAGTACATTATGAGTAATTCTAACACAAACCAAAAAAGAAGTCTGTCTTTTTTCTTAGTTAAGATTTAAAGAATTTCTAAGTCAATATTTAAAGAGATGGAAGTGAAGATATGGAAAGAAAATAAACAGAACTGAGTAAAGTAGAACAGAGAAAGATGTTGATAAAATACACTTTCTCTTAAGTGACAATTCCAAATGTTCATTTAGGAGTAAAAATAAATGGATGAGGATGATGGGACAGAACCCTGTGGCAGAAAGGAAGTTACAGTATGTGTCCAAAATATCTAAATAAACAAGACTGAGAATAAAAGCTCTTCTTAAATGCACAGGAAAAAAATCTTAAATACATCCCTAGGTTGCTTAATCAAGGATTCAAAGCATCTAATATAAAAAGTACCAAATACAGATGACTTGTTTTTAATTATAAAATGCAACCCAACATTTCAAGTTGCAAGATTATCTTAAAATTTCCAACTATGGTCTATCCTGATTTTTCCTCAAGTAAATATCTAGAAAAACTTCTGAAGAAACCCCAGAAGAATAAGTATATTCACATAGTGAATTTCTGGGATAACTTATCAGGTAAGTAGGCTACCATTGCAGAGAAAGCATTCTTTCTTGGAAAACATTTAATACATCACCATTGCTGGGATTAGTCCTGGTATGTCAGTGCCACTGTAACAGAGACAGCTCCTACCTCTTAAAGATAAGTGAGGAGAAAGTCAGACAAGTTGAACAAATGTCTCTGTAGATAGGAGACTTGTTTGAGAAATTTTTATATGTGTAATCTCCGAAAGAAAATTTACGAACTAGCCCGTCACGATGATTTCAGAAATTTGTCCAGGAATTTTTCTAAAAATTGAGTATACAGTTTTCGAATGGTTGCTATAATGGAGGAATGGTTTATAACAAGTAGTTTTGAAGCAAAGAAATGCTTTCTCTAATAACAGAGAAGAATGGCTAATGTTAATGTAATTCCATGTCAAAAGTACAAAAAGTGTACAGATCTAGGAAATAGGTAATGCTACTGTTAAGTTGTGAAGGAAGGTACATCATGTGTACTTTGCACTTCACATTTTATGATGCCAGAAGTTAAATGCATAATATAAAATTTGCAAGAGCTGAACTATATGATAATTATGATAATTGGGGACATTTCTCTCCAAGGAGTGAGCTCTAATAGTTAAGGAGTGACTTGATGTTAAAATAAAAATCTCACTCTGCATTGATTAATTAAATAAAAGGTATCTAGAATTTTTATTACATAGTAGCAAGGGACATAATTTGTACTTTCTATGGGCCACAGTATGCATTTATTAAGAGCCATATCTCTGTTTACTGGAAGTTAAGACTGCAACAGGACATACCCTTTCATCTGAAAATTACAACTATGGAAATGAACACCTAGGTGGGAAGATGTATATTCCCTATAACAGCAGCAAACCTGTGCTTTGTGGTGCTTCCATTTCCATTTCTGATAGCCATGAAAAGCAATACTTGCCTCACTTTCATCAGCAAATGTAACTCAGGCTAACGGCAGCACACATGGACAAGGTATTGCTCCTCAGAGGTGTGTCAGAGGCTGCCTTGGACTTCTGAGGGTGAATGAACTGGTCCAACTCATTAGCCACTCTCTCAGTGTCTCCAAACCTTTGGAGAATGCCTCACATCTGGTCCTGAATTTGTGAAGGGGGCAAGTATGTCTTCAGTTGGCAAGTGCTTACACTATGTTTGGTGGTAAGCAAAGCATCCTGGGGCTCTGTTCTGGCGCTAAGGCCAGCTATCACAGAGTGGCTTGCAACTGCACTAATGAAGTCTTACCCTTCAGCAAAGGGCATCCACATCCACAGCACCTGTTGGAAGTGGTGCCAGGGCTGTACTAATTCTTGAACTATGGCTGGCAAAATCCTATAGGACACAGACCAAAGCCGTGCTTGTAACTATCCCAACTATTCTAAACTATTCTAACTGTAATTTTACAATATAGCTGATGGACTTCTCTTACGCAAGAGCTTTGCCTGACACTGTTAAACTTAGCAGTATATATCCTAGAGATTGGATTAGTAAGAGAGTACCAAGAATCACATAGACATAGTGACTTCTATGCCCTGGCTTCAGGACATTTAGGAGAAAACCTCTACTGATTTTAAGATTCCTGATGACACTGAGGTCCCAGTGCACAGGTATTGCCTCTGCTTGGAGATATTGTCCACGTGCTGCAGGTTGGATGGCCTGGGCTTAGAAGGGGATGACAGTCTGCCTTGAAGGGCTGAGATAGTTAATACTAAATAAGGTGACATTTGCCCTGAGCTGTAGGGAGCTGTGTGGCAACGTACATTTCCAGAGCTCACTCTATTCAGATGAGATCTAAGCTAATTTCTCAGCGTGCAGCTATGAGACACTTTGGATCTTGAGCTCCTTTTATCAGTATATCTAAGCAGAATACTATAGATTTAGAATTAGATCAATTAAGCTGTTTCTCCTCAGGAACCTATGTTTTTTAATCAACGCTGAATCACCTTAGGTAGCAGGTCAGAGTGTTTTCCTCATGAGCTTTGGGCTGAGAATATTACTCTAGCTTTTAGATTCTGGATGTACTAGGTGATGTTTCGAGTTAAAAAGGGTTTTTTTCAGAGCCTTGTTGTCAGGTCTAGTAGAACAACCAGCTTCTGAAATCTATAAGGACAGACTCAAACAAAAATAGCCTAGATAAACCAGCTGGCACAGGGAATGATTTCCAAAATCAGGGTAACTCCTCTGAAATTTACCCCCTTCAAGCCTTCTCCCTTTTAAAGAAGAGACTTCTAGCACAAGTCCCTCTGCCTGTTTTGGCTGATGCAGTGTGACGTGAGGCAAGCAGTTTCAATGCCAAGGAAGTTGATCTGATGTGCATAGACTGACACTGAAAAAGAAAACCCAAGTGGTTTTATTCTGAAACCATGTTCTTAACTGACTCATCAAAGTTATTTTTGTTTTGTTAGGTTAGAGGAATGTGATGATGACATAGTGATGAAGCCTGTTTCTCCTAAGCAGCCTACCCATGATATTTTGTTGTCTTTGTAAGTACATTCTATTAATGGCATATATTTTTACAATATAGATGATGCAATATTAGAAGCTGCTTTCCACACAGTTTAATCTGAGATTGTGTACCATAATATTGCTTTCATTGATATGAATACTACTTGAGCTTACAGTGTCAGAGATAGCTATCTTAACAGGATAGTAAAACAGCTGATTACTTCCTGAAGCACCTCTTTAAATCAGGAATCCTCACAATAAAATGCCTTTTAAAAATACTTTTAATATTAGAGCATTCAATAGTTAATCACCTTCAAAAACTGTAGGTACCATGGTAAAAGCAGAGAAATGTCCTTCCTCTTTCCACAGGTACTTCATCCTTGCTTGAGATTTAAATGCAGCTTTGATTTATTATTTTTAAATGCCTTAATTTAATAATTGATTCAAAAAGATTTTTTTTGCAAGGTTGAGTAGAAAATAAGAATGCTGAGAGCCTCCTCTGAGTCTAGACTGCTCTTTTTTGTGTACAGAGGCAAAATGTTTGATGTCATTCCTGAATAATGTTCAGCAATGTTTTATCCATCAGAGTTATCCAAATACAAGCAAAGGGCAACTCCATATTTCAGTGACATGACTAGTTCCTTTGTTGAATGGCCAGCTCCACTTAGCTGCAGATGGCCATATGATATAAAAGTATAAGACGTCACAAAAAGAGGTGTTGTGAGCTCTGGAATCTATTTTTGCCGTCTGTGCTCATATTTTCTATTACACAGGATTTTGTCCTCAGTAGGAAAGTTCCAAAAGTTTACATCAATTAGTTTTATTTGATCTATGTAAACTAGAAAAAAGTCCCTGACACTTTGAATCCAGTTCAAGCTTGTTTAGATTAACTTCTCTTAATTAGCAACCTAAGTGAAAAAGAAGCAAGGGTAAAATCACTTCCTGTGCACCAGTGATGGATGCGTCTCCAGTGAAGAGTTAACATGAATTATCCGTGCTTGAACTACTCTGTTTGTGTAAGCTCTGTTTGCATGAAAGCAACCACACTGTGAAATAACACTAGAGTTTGTTTTGTCCATGCTATGCTTGTATGTAATACTAACAGTTGTGGATGGGCATCCTATGGATTTCTTTACTGGAGCAAGCTGCAAAACAAAACAAAACAAAACATCCCCAGTTAATTGTTTATAAGAAAAGGCCGACCTCTTTAGAGGAGCAGAAGGCACTGAAGGACTGTATACCCTTGAAGTTTTCCCACGGAGCAAACATATGTCCCTGCTACAGGGAGATCAATTGTTAGACTGCATCCATTCCTTGGCCAGCCAGTTGGCACCACAGGCTTCACCACGCTGAAGTTGGGGTCCTGGTTAAACTTGGGCAACATTTAGGCTAAAATTAGCTTTGCAGAGATGTTCTTGCATTTGGGATTTGCACTCCTGCACAATAAGATGCAGATCTAGTATAGCAAGATTTCCTTATATTGCTCAGATCTGCTTAGTGACAATAATATGTCAGATTCAGGATGAGCTTGCCTGGGTGCACTATCTGCACCTGCTTTTGAGGTTGTGTACCTGCTTAGAGTGATAGTCTGCATATTTTCCTGAGCCTTTTTCTGTGATATACCCCATTCTATCTATCCTCTGACATATGTATAAAAGTTAGTCATTACACTAAAGATGTATCTTCTCTACTCCAAAGTTAGAAAATAAGAAAGAAGGTAACAGTTTTCAGGACAGGTAACTAAGAATGGCAGTTCGCCGTTGAGGAAAATTGAAAATATTAGCCAGATATTCCAAATAACCTATCTATGTTTGGGAATCAAAATACATTTTAGATTACTTAAATGAGTGGCCTGACTTGGAGGTGCTAAGCTGATCCAAACTCAGAATGTTTTCCATCCTCAAAAATCTGGCCAATTGCTTTCATGTCTCTCTGTGAAATGTAGTCACCCAAGTTTGACAGTTTTGGCTCTAAGGTTTAACTTGACTGAAAACAAACTGGCTTCAAAACTGTAGGGGAGGTTAGCAGCAGCTGCTCAAACCTATGTATCCAAGAAAGAAAATCTTAAAATGTCAAATGGATTTCTTCTCATGAAGGCAACCAGCAATAAACAGGAACAGAAACATACCTGAAAGGGTAAAACCAGACCTCAGTCTTCCATGTCTTGCTCATATGATGTTTCTGAGCAACCCTGCCCGGGGTCAAGGGCTCAGGTGGACTGTTGTTCAGGAACCTGAGGCTTGTCATTTTCGTAACAACATCTATGATTTAGATACTGCTCTCTTCAGTTCTCAGTGGAGGAGCTGTGAGCTGGCACAGTTATAACCTCCATATCGTTCCTTTTCAAAATAAATGAATAATCTTGAAGGAAACAAGAGCTGCCTGGGCTGTGGCAGACGGGTAGAGAACTGCTATAAGATGTTTGCAATGCTTTGTTCATCTATGGATAAAACAAAGTTCAAAGTAGACAGGAGAAGGTAACTTTCTTTCAATAAGAAACTTTCCAATTGAATTTGAAACTCAAACTGAAACTCAAAAGCTGAGACCAGAATTAGCAAACCTTTTGGTTTTAAGTATTTGAAATTCTAGCATAAAATTATCTTTCAGTAATGGAAAAAATAGAAATTAATATTGAAATGATTCTGCATTCAAGAAGTGCAAATCTGTCTTCAAGTTCATTTAGCAAAGTGACATTTAAATTACTATGAAGAATTGTGTGTGCTATATATTATTTGTAATTTCATAAAATGTTGGGATGAGATTGTCCTGGGATCAGCATATGATTAAACTGATTATATACCTTACACACGGTATGCTTCTTTTTCAGTCACAATCAAAATACAACCTACTTTTATTAATATAATAATTTAGATGTCAAAACTGAAATCTGTTAAATATTTTTTAATTTCTATTCACAGCCTTTTATTCTATATTAAAACACTCATTCTTCTCACCTAAAAAAAGACTCTACTTTTCCCACGATGGCTGACATCTGCTAGGATGACCCCTTGCCCCTCACAGCAAAGCACTGCTATGTAGAAATGGACGCCAGACAGATGCTCTTCTCCTCAATCTAAAGAACTTTAAAAATACGGATGGGTGCAGAAGAGGGCACCAAATACTAACTGTCAAAACAGACACTCTTTTTCTCTCCTTAACACCCATGCTGAGTATTTTTCTTTTCCTCGCTCCCAACCCCCATATATACATATGTGTCTTAATACTCAAAATAAGTCTTACTATTTTATTTTGAGTCCAGGAATACTTCCATCCAATTTCCTTCAGGCCTGTTGATTTTCCCTTTTTTTTTTTTGCTGTGAAAACATGGGGGCGAGTAGCAGAAAACTAAAGAATATGCTACTGTAACCCACGCTGGCACTCTGTGTCTCTCCTGACTGCCATCTTTAAGCTCAGACAGCAGAGGTTAAAGTCACTAAGCTCAGAAACCCACGTTTCAGTTCCTGCTACACTTGCTGTGCCACCCTGGGTGTTATACAAGGAGGACTTGTAATGTGAAGACTGCATAGTTAAAATTACTTCAGGAAATTCCAAAATTAAGATTTCTAGTGTGACATGTTAATGGGATCATATTACACAGATAGCACCTTCTGCATTTTTATTGCATTTATAGTTAAGGCTCATTATCTGTCATACATACATTCTGACCCAGTTTTTCAAAATCCATTGAAGTCAAAATGATCAGGGTTCCATAACGGCAATCCAGGGGTAATTGAAGAATTACATGCTGATGATAAGGTGCAGGGACAGGGCAGAAGGCAGAAATGATGAGTTTACCTAAATCTAGTATTCCTGTTGTCCCAGGATCATGGAATCAAACTCCTCCATCATTGTTCTCTTCTCCTGTAGATGTAGTTTGCACATTTTTTCTACATTATGGCTGAATATCTGTAGCCTGGTCCATATATAACTCCCATGGAAAACAGGAATTCCAAATTAAAATCCTTTCAGGGTTGGGCAAGAGTAGTTTTCTTCAGGATTAGTAGAGCACTGAACTATGTGGGAACTAAATGCCTGGCTAGTGATGTATGAGAGCAAAGCTCTTGAGCATGTACGGAAGAATGCTTTGTTTTGGTGTCTAGGAAACTTTGTGGCTGAAAGGAAAGGCAGTGGTAGATATTGGGCATATGAAAGCCAATTATGCTGTGCTTGTTCGGACACTTGAGAAACAACTAGAACATAATTGAATTAGTGTGAAAGAACTGAAAAAATTATGAATCAGCGAATAAAGAAAATGTTATAGGAACATGTATTACTTTACTGACAGTAGAATATTCTGGACATACAATATATTGAATGATTTAGTTTTGTCTATTTGTCTTTCAGACTATCTGCTAATAATATATGAGTCCAAAGAGACATGGAAAAATTTATCCTCACATTTCCATACATGGGATAGGAATCTGTACAATACTCTTTCATCAGAGCTGCATATCACTATGCACACTCATAACTCAAGCTTTGCAAAAGCTTGGGAAACAACATGGGTGCTAGTAGCTCAAAGACAGAAATGGTATAAAATGGAGATGACTCTGTAGACTAACAGTGATGCTCGGACCACCAGTGCTAAAAACAATAAGTAGCTGTCTGTGTGTGTTAATTGCAGGTACTCCTCTACCAGGTCACTGAGGGGTTCCTTAGGGTCTGTTCCAAGTTTAAGAAGGAAACGGGGTCTTAGATAATAGCGATAAGCATCATAGCCAAATCATGGAAAGCTGAGTGCCACAAAAGTATATTTTGACTTCTACTGTTTTTGCTTCTCTCTTCTGGTTTCCATCTTGGTTCCTGATATAAACTGCTTGTTTCCAGTTTCTTGGATCTTCACTGCCTAGTATTGTTTGGAATTTCGCATCCTTGTCCCATGAAACAACAGTTAATAGCCTCTTATTACACTTCCAAATAAGTACTTTCGCCCATTCGCTCATCTTTCTCTCGGGAAGAGCTCCCAGCAGATGTCTGTAAACTTACCTCATTCCCTGCTTTAAAAGTGTCTCAAGGCCTGCAACACATATAGCAGTAGTCCGGCTGCTGGCCATGATGCTGAACAATGTCAGCTCTCTCCTTCTTTGTGTTTCCCTCCAAATGTCCGTGTTCCCAGTGCTGTCTCTAGTTTCATACTTAGACTGTCTCTTCTTTCAGGCAAGAGGACCTTTGTGAGTTGCTGGTGCAGCACCTTTTCTTGCAATAAAGTGTGGGCTCCAGGTGAGACTATAAATCAACACACTGGGGCTGATCGTCTTAGGCATCACTGTATTCCCCTGTACAGATTCTTTGTCAATTCCTCTACTGGATCTCCAGGATGCTGGTGAAGCAGGAAAGGGATAGTTCAGGTGGTCCTTCTGACCCAAACTGCTGTACAAAGGATTCTCCAGAGCAGATGGAAGTGAAGGCTGAGTCAGGTCAGGTCCCATTTTCTCACTGTTATAATGGTCCTTTGGTCTGCAAGGAAAGTTAAAGCTGCCTTCCACAGCTTTTATTTGGAAGCCTCTGCCTGGCAATCTGCCCCATCTGCTTCATCCCGGCAGTGAATCAAGCCTGTTGTACTTAAACCACTGACCCCTACTCTGAGAAATACCAGAGAAGAATAGACTTTAACTAAATCTTTCAGTAGCACCCTCTCCCCTTATTTTTCTCCCTCCTTCCCATTGTTTTGAAGCCATGTCACTTTTTGTTTGCTGGAGGAAGATTAAACAAAGGAAGCCACCAGTGGCGCTGGGATTTTTTGCCGCACGTGCTGTCTGTATTACTTGGGCAGCCTTCCAGCAGGTATGCCCGTACAGCTGCACAGCCATTCACTGCTGAGCCATAAAACTGCTGGCAGGTCTTACCATCTGTGAGGAAGATTGTGTGAGAACTTCCCTCTGTTACTGGATGGCTTTCAAGACAAATGTCATTGCTGACCCCATTAAGATAGCCAACATTTGAGAAATGGCATAATGTATTGCAAAGCCGTTCTCTTTCTCTGTCCTGGTAGGGTGAGTCATGAAGTTTTGTAGATGTTCTCACATGAAAAAAATACTTGAAGGGTTATGACATTTTAACACCGTGAAACACTGAGCAATTGTGAAACTCTTCCCATTGAGTGTCTGACAATATAGCAAAGATTAGGGAGGGAAACTGTGGAATTTTAAGGAATGCTACTGCCGATACAGGAAAGAAAATTAGAGAGGGAAGAAAAGCAAAACCAACCCAAGAGCTAGCACTCAGAACCTTGTTTGGTAGCCTGGCACAGTCTCTGGAAAAAAGAACAGTGGCTCTGTATACCTAGTCCGTCCTCCACACATTTTGGCCTTGCTGTTCACAAAATAAAAAGCCATTGCCAGTAACTCTTTGGTCGGACAGGATATGAATTTAATTTTTAGATGATTATGAAAGATATTGAAATAAAAGACATTTGAAATGGTACCTGACTCTTGCAATGCAAGTACCTGTAGCTAAGCCCAGGGCCTCCCTACAAGTTATTGTTTTAGGTACCTCATAATCATATAGAACAAAAAGATATATTTCTTCTCTGGCTGATCAGTATTCAGATTACAAACATTATTACCCAAACATCTTCCTTTTATGGGAAAAAGTACATTTGAGTTCAAAAAGCCAAGTTATTTTATACAAAGAAACAAGTTGGAAAGGAAAAGAACCTTAGCTGGTATAAGTTTCATCTGCAGCTGTAATCAATGTGGACAAGGAGAAATAACCACTAGGCTCCTACTTCAAGGCCACAAAAATCAGTGAGACGTCTTCTCCTGCCTTGAGAAGGTCTTGAATCATATCCCAAAAGATGACCTCTGACTTGACAAAGATAGTTACTAGCCTTTTGTTCAGTTTAATGATGCTTAATGAACATGACTAAGGCATGATTGAGCAGTCCTAGGATGGCGTGAGCAGTAGCATGATTTAAAGAGGCAGAAGTTATCTGGCATTTTTTAAAGATTAGCTCACACCCTTCAAACTTTTTAATCCAGATGCAGCTAGCTGTTATGGTTGTGTTAGCCATCTGGTACTATAGTCTTTGGCTGAAAACAGAAGCTATATGTATCACCACTGCTTTTTGTTTCCAGGAAAAAGGAATGCTGTTTTTATGATCATCCATTCATTTGGTATCAAGCACATTTCACACATGAGTTAACTGGAGACCTGTAGTTGATATATTCTGGGGTAAGGAGAAGGGCTTTTTATGGCTGATGGTAGAAACAGAGATGCAAAGGGAAAGGTTGCAGTTTCAGAGTAACTGAATATAGTATCTTTGGGTTTTTTAGCTTTCTCTTCATAAAAAGATTCTTTATTTAGTGACACATTGCCTCAAATAACAAAAGGATTTGCACTTTCTGGTTTTGCAGTTCAAAGCAAATAACATCTTCAGCTATATTTTGCTAAGCATAAAAACATTTGTAATTGCTTTCCACTAACCTTCCCAGCAAACTACAAGTAACTTGATTTTATGTACTTACTCACTTGAAAACATTTTATTTTGTTCAAATAAGAGATGCATGCAAAAAAATTACCAGCAGTAGAGAGCAGTAAGGAAACCTCGAAGGCAAAGGACATGGTGGCTGCTTAAAAATTTTATTCTTGATACACAGCAGTACCAAATTACATCACCCAAGGGAACCTCCTGACTTCTCAATGACATCTCTTCAGGGAGTTGAACTAGATGGCCTTTTAAGGGCCTTTGCAACCAAACCCTTCTATGATTCTGTGATTCTCTCCAAGGAGACACAAAGTCTTTTTGAGAATAAAAGGAATGTTGCTGCCACACCATGCAGTAAAGGACACCAAGAACTCCTGCATCATCTATATCCTGGAGACAGGAGTAGAGTTGGGGCACATCTGTTACCTCAGGTTTCTCTATGTCTCCTAGAAAAATAACTAGCACTCAAAAGGATAGAAGAAGATAACAAATCCTGGGTTCATAGTTAGTGACTTTGTTTGACCAATGCACAAAGTCAGGAAGTGGTACAGCCCAGCAAGCACACTCAGCTTTTGCCTACTTGGCAGCAGTTGCATCTGCTTTTTGAAGAATACAGCTCAGCTTCCTGACAGGTTGCCATTAAAAATGCCCTCACTATTTCACTGAAATAAACCCTTATTTCTGCCAGGTTGGTGTGTGGGTCCCTCCTCTCCTCGCAGTTACACCTGAGCTGACCTGCACTGCTCTCCATAGAGAGGCTCACTACAATGACTTGGCTCCCAATAAGCTGGCTAGCAAAGAGATTTTCTCTGTCCCGTGCCTTCTGTATCTGCACAAGAAATTTCACATACCCAGGCGTGTAACAAGATACCTGTCAGCATTTACTGCCTGACAAATTTTCTCGAGGGCTATTGATGACCAGGAGATACCTAGGAGGGCCACGTGGCCTTTTCCTGAGCTGCCCCTCAGCTAAAGATGATCCTGCATCCTACAGTGTTCAAACACCCATCTTTACCTTATGCATGTCATTCAGCTATTGCATGTTTTAGATACCTGTCATCTCAGTATCTAAATCCCAAAAGAACAACTTAAGCAACTGAGGGGAAGCTGGAACTAGGGGCAGCTTTCAGTGGAAGCTACTCATCTAACCCGCTGAGATGTCTGAAACATTTCCACTGAGGTATATATATCTAAGTACATGAATAGCTTAAAGGATCCAGGCTTAAGTGCTGATGTAGCTGTTGAAAATGGCTCCTACGTCATTTATGCTTTATTGAAAAAAATTAAGTGTTAAATACAGAGAAGCTTCAGAAATGCTGCAAATATATATATATATATATATAGGGGGAGAGAGAGAGAGAAAGAGAGATGCACAGTCTTCTCTGAGCAACAGCAAGTTATACCAGCTCACATGTCTGCAAGAATAAAAAGATCAGGAGGCTCAGATTCCTTGGTCCAATAACCCAGATTTCTAAAACCCACTGGAAAAATATTTTAAGTGATAGGAGCTAACATTAAAACAGTGGGAATTTACTCTTGGGATTAGAAGGGTCCACCACATTGCAGGCAGATTAGCAGGCAACTGTATTCACCCTGTCTGTTAAGATCTAGTAAGATTCTGTTTCTTAATAGGTCTAGCTTTATGAATCTGGGGTTCAAAATGGTCTTGGGAAGTGTTCTGCATGGGCAAGCTCTGCTAAAGCTGAAACACAGGGCTATGCTTGTGCTTCTCAGAAACGGTGAGGTGCAGCATGGAGGAGGGTAAGTGCTGCTCTTTGCCATTTGCCTCCTGCCCACTCATAGTCCAGCTGACTGCCATGCAGACAGGCGTTCTGGCATGTCTGAACATCTCCAGGAATATGGCTTTCCATATGATCTGAAACACCATGCGCCAGCCGTGCCTGCAATCCTTGCAGTTGGCGCAGCAGGCAGGGCTGATCTTGAGGGCAGACTTTGGCAAGCAGGAGAGACATCCCCTGGAGGGAACCTCCATGTGTTTCATTGAGAAGGGATCTGGCAAGCTCGGCTTTTACACAGTCTTTCTACTGCCATTTACAGTTGATGAGCAGTGAGGGTCAGGCTGCCTGCTTGTGGTGTACCTGCAGTCATAAAACATCATATTTTCTTTGCTGTTTTTCTGTCTGTGTCTATATTTGTGTTGTGTGAGTCCACTGTTCCTGCCTGAAGAACAGTGCTTGCGGTATCAGGATTGAAAGGAATCCCCAGCATGTCCTCTGACAGACAGAGCTGGAAACCTCCTCTCACAACTGCCTGTGTTTTGCACTTAAGCGAAGCAACAGCTAAATCTTGTGCCTCATCCTCTAAGTCCCCATCAGTTTTTCTGTCTCTGGAAACAGTATGACTGACAATTTAAGAAGGAGGAAAGGGAGGAAGAAAAGAATGAGTGAAGAATTGAGCAATGTCCAAAACAAATAAGGAAAATAATGGAATAAGGGGAGGCAGCAGGTGAGCTCCTCTGCCCTGCTCTACTCAGGGCCTCATCCATCCTCCCACCACCATAGATTGGTATAGGAATGTGATGGGGAGAGAGACACATTTTGAGGCTAATATACATCCTCCATCCTCCCAATCACAGCTGCATCTGGCCCTGCGGTGGGTTATCCTCTCTCTCCAAATGTTCAAGTCATTATCAGTTTGACAAATCCAATATATATAGAAAGATCTCCAGGCAAAATCTGTATTTCCAGAAAACGAGATTCCTATACCATCTGTAGCTAATTGTTTCATACCATATTCATCTGAGGCCTGCTGAGCCCACTCTAGGCCTGCTGAGCCCATCACTTACCCTGGTTTTACACAGGAGGAGCTCCACTGTCTTCAGTGGATTAATGCGATTAACACTTTTGTGTATGAGAGCAGAATTCAGGGATGAAGGAGCATCCACCACTGCCTCAGATAAACCTTAACACTGACAGGCATGTTCTTTGGTGGTAGACAATGAGTCTGGTTTTCAGGGGAAAGGAGAGGAGGCAGCCAGCCAAAACTGGCTGTGGTGAGGAGGGGAAAGAGGGGTTGCTGCCTCTGAAATCAGAGCTAAACCACTGGGCTGGGAGATGCCAGCTGCAAAGGGTTGCAACCATGGCCCTGCACTCGCCTCTTGCCTACGGTGATTGGCAGCATTTCCCCTCATTCAAAATTAGAGAAAATAACAGAGTTCAGCACTAATCTTGATTCTAGAGCCTTGCTGAAACTCTAGACACACATATCTGACAGATACAACAGAGATTAATGAGCCATGACCAGAAGTTTGATTTTTCTGTCAAGTGCTCCCATCCGTTTTTAATAAACAGGGGAACAACATAAACTCCAGCGCCTGCTCTCCGCTGTTTAAACTGGGCAGGTTGCTTTTGGTACCATGCGTGTCTGCGCTGAGTTATGACTGTAACCACTGAAAAATGCTGGGGTTTTGTTGGGTATTTTTTTCCCTTGTTGGCCCTTTTGTGGCTCCTTTTTTGATGAGTTTTGCTCCTTCCATATTGTTTCTTTTCTCCTCAGCATGGACAGTCTGGTATTTTACCACTGGAAGCTGTCAAATGTAATATCATGTTTACAGCTAAATGAGTTCAATTTAATGTCATTGGTGTATTATCTGGACCACATAAGTGCCTAAAAAGCCCACTGCTTTGTTTTAAACAGCACTCTGCTTTATTTTTTTATGGGGTTTTGGAATATGATTTCCTCATCCCTTCCAAGTACAACAGGCTGAGCCAGCTAGAGTGGAGCCTGAGGAACATGTCATAGTCTCTTCATGCTTCTGGTTACTTACATTATAATCAAGCATTGCTCTCATAAAATAGTAATCAGCACATAGACATCTGAATTTGTCAGGAATTCATGGTAAAGCAGTCCCTAAGGATTATGTGCCACAGAAATGTGTTTGAGAATTCTTCTATATTTATTTCTCAGAAACTGTGATAAAAGCCACAAACAAAACAAAAGACTATCAGAGTGTGGTTTATACCCTGAGGTATTTATGGGAGGGGAAAAAGAGTGAGGAAATGCTGCCATAAATCTAACTGGCCACAGAATGTCACTCTTGCTCCATGCAAATAAAACTGAAAGGAAATTTACCTGGTAATATAAAACCTGAGTCTTAAGGAAGGCAGCTCAAGGAAGCTGTTGCCCGTAGACAGGTGAAGTATGGCTATGCAGACAGGAATGAGTGGGTACACACACCCACTCCCACAGGGAGCCCAATGACATGCCTCAACCAAATGCCTTTGCAAACCTCTGATCTGGGTCTATGTCTGAAGTTGAATCTTGCAGGTGACTTCTCCCAAAGAGTCTTGTGAGCAGATGGGTTGGGGGCCTTAGAGGGAGAAAACCCCTGGATCTTAAAAACCCTCCCCACACTAAGACAGACATGCACAGCAGGCCCCAGCCTGTGCTTAGGGCACTTAGTCTCCCTTCTGAAAATACCTGATTATCAGTAGGATTGTGGCTGTGAGTGAGGTCCTTTCTGAGGTGCGGGATTAGGACCACAGAGAAACAGCTAGGCTGTATTATTTCAAACAAAATCTGCTCTTGAATAAAAAGCACTCACAGTTTCAAAAAATTAAATAAAAGCTGCCCTGAAACTGAAATTGTCCTTGACTTGATGCCGCCTACAACTGAAATTGCCACTAAATTTAACAGACCGATGCTTAGCATTTAATTGCCCCTGAAAAGACATCACTGTCAGAAAGGCACAGTACGAAAACCCAAATATTTTCATTTTCATTCAGGGCTTCATTTCAGGTAGCAGGTACCTGCTTCTCCAAGCTGTGACCTTGACCAGACTAGAACAGAGAGGTACACCCGCCTGTGCAAGAAAGGATCCTACCGTGGTGACACCTCTATGTACAGGAGGAAGGCACCAGCTGCAAGGCATCTCTGCATTTCTCCTTTGAGAAAAAAAGCTTTTGCTGGGGTCCAGAATGAGATTAGGGAAGCAGAGTAGAGATTATCCTGACCCCCCTGGGCTGAAGAACAGAGGTTTCCCCACCCTGCCTTCTGGATGGGTGAAGCTTCTCTGGAAAAGATACTGAAGCTTGTGTGATCCATCTGTGGTCTGCTGAAAACACTTTTTTTAAAGATCTGCAGAGGTAAAAAACAAAAAAAGGATTTATGCACTTATCACTTTTTGCATGTGCAGAAGTGCAAATCTTATAAAAAAATTGAATTTAAAGAGTAAAATGCAAAAATTTAGCTGAGATCAAAAATTCTGCAATGAGTTTTGGTAAGCCTTGAAGTATTCTGACTTAAGTATTTTTTCCTGATTTTTTTGGTCTAATCTTACTTAGATTTCAAAACAGAAACTTACTTTCAGTCTGAAAATTACATCTTTTCTTTCTAAAGTTGTAGAAAGAGGATATTCTGATAATTTTTAAAAACATTTTCCAATTGTATTTGAATATGGCATTTTCATTTTAAAAATCCCATCTCCTCCCTAAGGCTTTGATTTTGACAAATCCACATCTTCCAGCGAAAAACACTTCGCAGAACACTTCCCAATTTTGCCTAATATTTACATCTGTTCTTCTCTGAGAATGTGTCACAGCTGTAGATCAACAGGAATCGCATAGAACACGGTTGATTTATGGTCAAAATAATATTTTTAAATCAGCTTGTATTTAAGAGTAGTGAATAGCACATGTCCATGTACCAGCACTGTATCAAGGATTTTGTACTGCTTTTACATTTTTTACATTTCTTTTGCATAATTATACACGATTCATGTGTGATTGTAATTTTTACAATTATTTTACATAATTACATGTTATTAGAGCTGAAATTTGGGTAGAGTTAGAGACTGCAAGCCAGATCCTCAATGTTTCAGGCACCTACCCTGATGGCATCATCTGTCTCCTGAGACAGGCAAATTGGACCAAAAGGGGCTACTGTCCACCAAAATTAGAACAACCCCAGAGAAATACATGACTGTGAAGTGGCAAAGAAAAGGAAATTGTTTGTCGCTGCTGCTTTTATCCTTATCTGCAGCTTCAGCCTTGTATTGTGTGATCCCAGTTAGACAGAGTGCTCATAGGGATTTGAACAAAATTCACAGGAAGCTGCACACTGCTTTCCTGCATCTGTCCCCACTGCCTCATCTCTGGCCCCCAAACCACAGGTACTTGGATGCAAGGCAAACCTACAGAGGGGCTTCCGTTTAGTCCCAGCATGTTGATTCCTCTGCCAGAAAAATCACATTTGCAATGTGCTTGATAAATAAGGGGAGGAAGTGTCCTGCACACAGGAAAACCTGGGGCGTTTTCTTCACCTTTGCCAGGCGCATAGGCATTTTCTTCATTAGAGCAGTTGCTTGGTGGGACACACTACTCTCTGTGAAGGTGAATATTAATCACAGGTTTAGCTCCTGGGCTTTGCTAGCACCCTATTTTTGGCTGGCTTTCTGTTCCTCAGAGCTCCGGAAGATCCCTGACAGCTGAGGTACATGGGGTGGGTGAATGCCTTGTTTCCTTGGCTGGATTATCCCTCATCCCCTCTGCATTTTAAGAGATTTGGTGGGCCCGTTAACAGCTTCTACCTGTTTTAAGACCTGTGACAGGAGGCTGAATGGTTCGCTTCATGCGGCCCCATTCGCCTGCTGTTCCTGCACACGGTGTTGACATGATTTATGTAAATCATAAAATGTGGTGGGGTGACCTCACGAGTGTCCAGCTCTCCTCACGCACGTCTCTGGGCAGAAGGGCTAGTATTTATAAACAGTGGTATATTCACATCTCAGTAACCTGCTTTATTTACACTGCTTGAGCAGGGCCGCTACTGCACAAATGAAATATTATTCCCCGCCATGTGCGTTTCGTTTTTCTGTCGGCTCTGTGTTTTCTTTCATGCACTACCCTCCCTGTTGGTGAGTTTGTCGGCAGCTCTCCCCAGCAAGGGGCTGGGGAAAGGGGAAGGGGGTGAGTGAGGTTTGCTGCCATTTCCAGAGCAGATAGTGACAAGCGAGTATGGGACCCCAGAGCAGCAGACTAGAAAGTCCACACTGGGGGTAAAAGCTGAGCTCCAGTTTCTGCAGGTTGGAGGCGAGCAAACCAGGGCCCTGTGTTAACAACCAGCTGGGCTGTAGCGACACAACCTTTCACCACGGCCGAAGCCATTGCCTTTGCTTACGGTGCTCCAGCCCATTGCATGCTTCACTTGCTGCGCTGCTGCTGGTGGGATGCTTGCTCCTGGGAAATCCTGGTCTTGGCTGTTCTTTGATGAGGATAGGTGAGAGTTAGTCAAGCTGTAATCAAGCTTCTCAGGCATCTGGATATGGTTGAACCAGCTGGAATTTTCTAGCAAAGTCATCCTTTTGCAGTCATTTTTAAGGAGATCTTTTTACTACAGCCTCCAAAGAGCTGATGTCTGGCTCATGAATTAAGAGAAAAATGTCTTCTCTCTGAAAATAACCACAGTAATGAACTCAACAGTAAAAACTGCTTATCACCCTTCTGGTTTGGGGGCACTTGTTTTTCAGTTTTTCTTTTAACCGCTAATTTTAAAAAGGGAAGGAAAGTTTAATGTTTTTTAAAATGTCTTGTTAAAAGTTGTGTCTGGTTCATTATCTCACCAGCTTCTGCTGTTTTGAAAATGTGTTTTTTCTTCTCATTTTCTCAGCAAGATATTTATGGTAAATATTAACTTATGAACAAGTCAAGAAAATCAGTAGCTGGAACTCCATCAACCTCGAAGGACTGTAAGCATTTCAAAATGAACTCCAAGGCCTGAAACTCCAGAGGAGAAAGAGCTCTCTCTTGCCTTACTGATGGAAAGGGAAAAGTGTCTCATAAAAAAGCTCCATTTCTGTAAACTGCGTATACATGACTCTTCTAGCAGCACTTGAACAGCATCCAAATCATGGGGCCACAAGTGCTCACCAGCTTCTGGATTCAGATGCACATTCTGGCAACATCTGGCTGTGTGCAGGGATGGCACCTGTGTTTAAATGGATCTTCCTTTTCCTGCCCTGTGCTGTTGTTTCCATAGGAAGAAAACGCCTCTGTCTGGACAGGAAGGGGATAGCCAGTGCTGTGAAACATGATGGAGGCAAGCAGGGAACACCTCTCCCAAGTTTTTTTGAAACGAGAGCAGGGGCAGAGCTAAGGAAGGATCAGAATTAGGGCAGTCACTTATTTGTTTGGTACCCCAGGAAAGTTTAGCTGCCAACCTGGGGTCACGCACTGTGTGATGGGGGAGCAGCTCCGCTGGGGCCAGCAGGCACATCTGGAAGCAGACATTTGGCTTGCGGCTGCAGCCCATGTGTCAGGTTTGGTGTGTGTCTGGAAAAGTGTGCTGCAAGGACCATCACCCCCAGGACTGGAGAGGGGAGAGTGGGAAGAGCCAGATGGCTGAAAAAACTTTCTAAGGGAAAGTACTTTTCTCTTTATATTCTTGCAAATCCTTTTACCTGGCCCCCAAGTTCACAGCTGCATTTGCTTTCCTCTCATAAAGATTTCTTTTTTGTTGTTGTTATTCCCAGAATGTGATGGAGGAATTTCTGTTTGTTTAAGACATTCAGCAAGGCTGTGGTAAGCCTCCCTGGTTTACTGGTTGAGATCACAAGGCAGTTTAGTTCTTTGTCAAAATGCACTGGGTGAGACCTGGGCCCTCTTGCTTTTCCCCATCTTTCAGAAGGCTTTTAAGAAGGGTCTGATTCTGCCCTCCCTCCCTCATAGCAAACAGCACCTTTTTTTCCTGTCAGCAGTGGGATTGCCTTTGCACAGCCTGCATAAATAAAGGTAGTAGAATCCGGTTTAGGGAAATTTTCAATATTCTTCAAGTATATAATAAATTATTTCAGAAATCTAAATGACACTGAAATGAAAAATTGCCCTTTTGAACCAAGGGGATATTTGGTGGGGGAACCCCCATAGTATTAGCAGGGCAACCCCCATAGCTTAGTATTTGATGTTTGGATAAATATCAATATTCTCTTCAGCTTCTAGTTGAGGAACTGAGACCACATTGTAATTCTTACAAGAAGGATTTCCTGCTCTCACTCAAGGGGTTTCCCCCATGAAGTATGGTAGGAAGTGTGTTGAGCCTCATTAACTCTCATCTTGTTGCTGAGACAGCACTGGAAACTGTTGGAGATGTGTATTAAGCAAAGCTGCCTTGGCTTGCAGGGACAGCAGTGAGAAGCTGCTGTGAGGTGAGGTGAACCAAGGTATGGTGAAAAGCAAGAGGAAGTCAAATATGAGTCCAGAAGGAACTTTGTCTACAGCAATACATACTATATCCCATTTTTCTTATGTGTCAACACATAACATCAGATTTCCTTTCCAAAATCAGGAACTGGAAACTGAGGAAGCCATTTCAGAGGACTATCCTTTGAGATAGTTCCACCTCTATTCCTGTTATATTTGACTGTCCACAAAATCTCTGTAATGTCTCCATAGATCTCAGAAGAATATTTTGCCCTCTCCATCATCTGTTTTGCCCTGGCACTGTTCGGTAGGTTTTTGCAGAGCTACTTCACATTTACAGAGGAGTGAAGGTCTTGATTGGAGATTTCACACTTGATATTTACACACTGGACACAGTCTTCATTTCTCTTCCCCAGTTTAACTCTCAGTGAAGCAATTAAAAAGTCACCTTGAGGATTTATCTCTGAAAACACTTCAGCACCTCCTAAAGAGAAGATTATGGAACTAGCAGTGCTCAGAATTCTGTGTTGCGAAGGACTGGACTGCAATCTTGCACACATTCTGTCTATTTTATTCCCTGGCTGAGGGCTGTGATAGCCCACGTACATGACTCCAGATGCTAGCAATATAGAGTACATTGAAAGCAGACCTGGGCCAAAATGTTCTCTTTGGACTTCTTTAGGAGTATAGGAAAGTACAGATTGAGATTCAGGGCGTAAACTTTCCCCACTGAAAGTTTTATACAGTCAATGTGATTTCTAGGTGGAGTGAGAGAAAGCTGGGGGAAACCTGTTCCCCTTCAGTGTATTTACTGCATAATGTGAGCAGCCGCACTCTCTAACCCAGCAGCAGATATTCTGCCTTGAATGTTGTATACATTATGTTGCTGAAAGAAGAATAACACGGCATTAATGTCCAGTTATTACAGGCCTTAACCTTTTATCCCCGAGGGACTGCTCAGAGTTTTGTCTGAAGAGCGCCTGTAGGGGCAGGGTACAAATTTGCAGGTGCAAAGTAGGATTTGCAACTACGGATCACAAAGGTGCAAATGCCATGTTCTGGTCTTTTGCTCTGCCATCCGCCAGCCTGCAGGCAGAAAACCGGGCACTGTGCAGAGCTCTTGTAAAACCTGTGATCCTAATTGTTTAATAACATTCCAGTCAAAGGATATATGGCCTTCTGCTTCTGTGACATGCATTTTCATTTTTTGGATGGGCTTGGACACTGCCTCTTTCTGACTGTTTCTGGAGTCATGACCTTTAGAGTCTGTGTGTGGCTTCTTGTGCCTTCTGCATCCAGCCTAGAGATTTTACAAATCTCCCACCAAGAGGGACGGATTACACTGACTCCTGCATTCTTTTGTGCTCTCCGAGAGCTGTAATATTTACCAACAAGAATCTCTTCTCAATCTAACCCAGTTCATATGAATATCACATGAGGCTACCTCCTGCAAGAGTACTTAAGATGTAGTGCATGATTTTGTGCTTACCGTCTTCCTTCCCATGTCCTTATTTTGTCTTCAAAGGAGCTATCTGTGCAAGAAGGGCAAAAAGACACGAGCCTTGAAGTGCAGACCTGTCTGAATTAACTTAATGGCAAGCGCAGATGAATACTTGCTATCCGGAGAGCATGCAGTACAGTGATTGCATTTATTAAACATGTCAGGGTAATTTCCAAACTACGGCACTGCCACAGCACTGTGAGGGAAGGCTTGTATTGCTACATGAGTCCAGTTTGTCTGCCAACATGTCTACCCATTCTGCAGGTGTATGTGTTACAGCCCAAGGCAAAAATATCCATGCCTTTCCCAACGATCTCATGGTGCTTCTGCAGGCCAGATGGTTCCAATTTGAGGCCTACGCTCGGTGATGTAGCTGTATTGAGTTTCTTCCCTGAAACCAACAAAACCTGCTTTAGCATTTTGCTTGGATTAAAATATTTGTCCCTTTTTTTCACAGGGCAGAAGAGGGACTCCTGAAGCCACTGAAGGAAGGAAATCATTACAGGGTTCTACAGAAGTAGGTCATGTGCTACAGCTGCTCATAGTTTAAGAGGAAGAAACATGGGACCTCAAATATGGAACACGACTCCTTCAAAATGCTTGAGAGCAACCCAAGAAAAACATCCTCAGAGGCTTATTTAATAAACATTATCTATAATAGTCTCAATGTGTGCTCATGTTTCCTTAGGAGTTTGCACCTACTTCCCAGAGCTAACAAGATTCCAAAGTAGAGTGCAGAATAATTTAATGAAAAGGATTTAATAGTTTGTGTTAAAGCTAATATGGTCCATTAGGAGCTGTCATTTTATAAACAATGAAGGTATGTTACCCCCTCTATTGCCATAAAGCCATTCCACACAAGGTTTGCAAACAATCAGTAGTGATCTATAGAACATTCACAAAAGACAATTAGAGCCACATTTGAAAAATGTGCTTTCCCTCCCATTTGATTCCTTTTTAAGTAAACTTAAGAGGACCATATATCTGTGTAGTAGATGGATAAATGCATAGCATAAAGACTCCATATATATTTTTTATATATACTTTTCTATATATATAGTGTATGTATATATAGATAGTGTGTGTGTGTATATATAGATATAGATCATGTATATATATATATATATATATGTATGTATGCATATGTGGATTTCATTAGCGATCATACAATGTTCATTATCTTAAAAGCACTGCTATTTCCACAGCTCAAAAAATGCCTAAAGTGAACTGTTAAATCAACTGAAAAGTTTTTAATTATAATCAAAGTGTCACTTCACTGCGGCTTTTTTTTTCCCAGCAAACTAAAATTTTTGTGAAGACTAGACCTGTTTTCTTTAACAACTGTGAACACAAAAGATTATGGAGAGAAACAGGGCCAATTTCAACGTGTGGGATTCTTTTCTTCACAACGAGAATTAAAGTAACTGTAAAAATGTGTGTAATATTAAAAAGGCACTCTCCAAGTCTTGGGGGTCCTTATGTTTGGTGCGGAATTCCACCTGTGTGAGCCTAGAGGATGGCGAAACTGTTGTAGGCCACAACTTAAAGCAGCCTGAGAAGGAGAGGGACAGAAGATCTCCCCAGCCCCTTCCCACGTCCCATGGTTTTTGGAAGCCAGGCAGGAATGAAGTATGAGAGAAATCAGACCTAAGAACTACAAGGGAGTTGCTTCTGGTGTTCAGTGAGGTAAGTGTTTGAAAAATTAGGTCCATAAAGTGTCTTTATTCCTTATTGCTACATGATCTAGGAGCAGATTAAATAGTCAAAAGATGACTAATTTGGTAAAAGAAAATGGATACAACCTTATTATTTATAAAGTGAACTCCTCATTTAAACAAGGCAGCTTTTTCAAACTCAGATCCTTACTCAAGAAAACAGGCAAGAAGGAAACTTCAGTCTGAGGTCATTCTGTTACATATTTAGCTCACCAAGATTTATCGGAGCCACTTCTGCAAAGTTTGTGCGGTGTGTTAGGACTGCCAGGTTCTTGAAAACCACATGTCTGAAAATCCTACTAGAAAGCTGAGCAGAAATGTGTATAATGAAATAGTAATTAATTGCAACAAGTGTTAAACAATCTTTTTGGAAGATTTGATTAGTCAGTATATTTTGCTGCTTCTTTTTACAGATGGTCATTATTCGAATGTCAGGTTGGGATAAGAGTGAATATTAAACAAGAGATCCTACTTGAAACACCATATAAATCATAAGGAGAATGAGAAGACTGTCTGTCTTTTCACATGAAAGCAACACCAAAAAATTATAGGATAACCCCCCCTCGGTGTATTGTTTGGGTACTCCCTCCTTTCCTACAGTATGTAAAATTTCTCAGATGAATAAGAAGAGAAACAGTTTTACATCTATATTCCCAACTACTGTCAATGGATTTAACTGAAATGAATGTTATTGATTTAGAGTGCTGCCTTGGCTGTCTTTGTGACAGCACACTTAAGAGACCCAACACAGTTTCCTTTTTGGGCAATGGACATATTTTAGATATTTTTAATGGGAACCCCACTGAGTCAGATCTAGCATTAAATCCATGTCTAAGATTATTCAAATTTGCTGCTCACTGCTAGGAAAAGCTGAAAGGGATTCACAAACCATGCTAGATAGGACAGACATTCATGTCATGAAACTGCTTTGTCAGCTTACAGTGTCATTGTCACAGGGATAAAAGCACAAATCACTTGTTTTCGAAGAGAAGACATCCAAATAAAACTGATGCCAATGGACAAAAATAGACCCTAGTAAAAGCAGCTGAGCAGACATGAAGTCTGAGGATTCATCTGATCTCCGAGAATCCTGGGATTCATCTAACTAAACGTAGTTGTTTGCATCCAGGTATTTACATCACTTAAGGCTCCTTTTGAAGTAAATACATAGAAACAGGCATTTTTAGGAGGTATCTACTCAGCCTAGGGCTGACATTTGCATCTGACTAGATGAATCTAGTTTCATAACACTGATTTCCCTCCACTGATATTGAAGGGATTGAAGGAATCTCCCTCAGGTGTCAAAGTATACAGGACAAATGTCTGAAGCTAAGGATTGAAGGAACCTATCTCATAGTCTATCATAACGCCTACTAGGAAGGAAGTTAACTCTCTCCGAGTTTAAACCAGGACAAGAACTACTCTTGCAATACAAAAGGATATGGAAGAATATTGTGCCATTTCACATCCTTCGGGGTGAAAGATATCTAGATTTTACAGTTCTGAGTTTCTGTTGTACCATTGTTACTGGTCTTGACCCAGATAAATAATGATGGACTTGTTTTAAGCTTGATATTTTCAATATATTCGTGGTATAATGCAGTATTTATGTCTTTGACTTGGTGAGCACAGAGCCAGTCTCATAGTTTCAGATGTAATTAAAAGATTTCCTGCTCCCTGATTGTTTTCAAATGAAAATTATTAAGAAAGAGATAATATTAGTTTTTCACTCAAATGGATATCTTTTTAGTGTTTACTAATTTTTGAAAATCTCCATACAATTGGAGAGGACTGAAACAGGGGATGCTGGATGAGAAAACAGATTTCTGTGCTCACATTTGCTTTGTTTTCAAGGCAAATTTCAGTGTTTTAGACTTCTTTCTTCCCATGTAGATAAAGAGAAAACAAAATATTGGTGCCAGGGACAGGTGCCTCTAATGTATTCTTGTCAGACATGCTGGGAACAGGAGAGGTCTATTTTTGAAATACTACCTTTAGCTACATTACGTGGGGGTCTTGTTAGCGGTAAGCAGCAAATTGGTGTTTAGCGATGCAGGTGACAGCACTTATTAATTTGGGGGAAAGGGAAAGAAATTTCCAAATTCTCAGGGAGACAGGCATAGTCTTGTGTGTCAATATGAGGAATTCATGCAAGCATCCTCTCATTCTAATGAGGTAGAAAAAGCAGTACTGCAGAGACAGTAGTAAAATAACAGCTTATGCCCTGATTCCGGAAACATGTACTTAAACCATCTTTATGCAGGACAGCACTTAATCCTCTGCTTAACTTTCATTTACATGGGTGCTTATGTAGTATCTCGGGTAGAGTGACTAAAGGCTGGGATGAGCCCTGCCTCAATTAATAACAGATTCAGCTCTGCATTCATCTAGTAATGTTAATAGCAATAATGGTAACAACAGTACTTTATGACTAGGTAGCTACTTTCATTTAAATAGATCAAATAGTAAGCTGTACAAACACTAATGATCTAAGGAACCCTGCATTCCTGAGTTGGGAGGAGGTTTGGGTCATTCTCCCAGGGTGACAGAGCACCTGGAGATGGACAGTGTGGGGATCACACTACTGTGGTGTCTAAGATAAAGGGAGCAATGAGCTGGTCAGCCTGCTTGGTCTCTCCAGTAGCTGATTCCCCGTATGTTCATTGGGCAGTTTGACCAAAATTAATGAAGTGGAATCTCCTGTCTACAAAGGCAATCTGTGGCAAAATGTAGAAATATTGGGGTCTTCTGAATGCCCTCCATTCAGAGGATGCCCAGGCCATTGTGCAGTCACAAGAATATCCTTTCAATTGTCATCATCTAATAATATACAAAGGGGAATTTAATTTATTTTACTGTCTTTATTTGAAACAAAAAGCACTGAAATTTGCATGACCAGTGCAAACTGCTTCTAAAACCAACCGATTTGGAAAGAACATAAGCATGAGATATGTCTGGTTTCTTGTCTGGGTTACACTCCAAAGTTTGATGATCACACCCAGATGACTAAAATAATGAAGGTGATAGATTAGTGTATTGATGCATAATCACTGTCTAGCCTGCAAAACTTATGAGCTGCATGATTTTGAGAACAATTACTTGTAATTAAAGCAACACTGCTCCCCCCTCAAAGAAATATTTTGTGCATAACACCAATTAATTACATTTTTCAATGAGAATAGCTCTTAAATGCCTGTGCTGCTATTTATTTCTGACCACATTCAGAATTCTGAAGAGATATGAATTATGTATTGTTTAGCAGTATTATTTTGGGGTTGGGATTGTAAAAAATACCTCCTTCTTTTTTGATGGCATCTCTTGAATGAATTAAAAGCTAACCACTTCCACAGGGTGAGGATATGAACTGACTCTTCTAATGATGAAAGGGAGTTTTTAGCCAGAGAAACATTGTCTGATGAAGTCAGTCTCTCTATCCAGCTTAGCTATCTGCTTATTAGTCTCTTTTGGATTTTCCACACCCTTCAGATACAACTGGTGAAACTAAAAGGCAGCCTCATGCCCTGGAAAGAAGAAATCTACCATTGTGCTAAATAAGTATCACTACATCTGCTTTTAAAAAGCAAGGATGTGTCTTTTTTTCAGACTAAAGCACAGTGGAGGTTTTCTTTTCAATGGAGTTGCAGTATAGGGTAATATCTGATCTCAGTATTAGAATATTGCTGTGAGAAAAGGTTTTCAGCAGTCTAGCTCTACATATTTGAGCTATTAATTCAAATGTGCATTAAAAACTGAGCCTGGCATCTGAATTCCAGTTTAGTATTTGAAACATTACATAGACTTCAAAGAGTTGTATGAAACAAAAGAGGATAGGAACCATCCATAACTTGGTTTTTCTAAAACTGCAGCTTTACCTCACCAGTTCTGCACAAATAAACTCTGTAGTACATCCTTCAGTGGAATAAAGTACAAGGCCTGAGCTTTAGTCTAAGAGATGTTGTACATATGCTATTACCATTAAATCTTTTCAACTCTTCTCCTTTACTGGATACCACTGAGGCCTCTAAAAGAATTGGGTTTGGTAACCACACCTGATACCTTTCTTTCTGGCAGCTGTGGTTTCCTGAAGAGATAGATAGATCTCACTCTCTTTTCTGCTTCAAAACAGTGAGTTTTCACTTCCTAAAAATGGACAGGCTTCTCCTGATAAATTTCTGACCAGGTTTGTATCACTGGTGGCCACACGATCTGGAGCTTTCCCCTCAGAACCTATGTTCTGTGTCAGTTGCCATCCTCATCTTGTTAAGTGCTCTGCAGAACGCTGACGCAGTGTCTGCCAAGAGAGGAGCAAGGACTCCTCCTGCCTTCCCAGCTTGCTCCTGCTACCCTGAAATTCTACTTCCATCAACATATGGAAAAGAGAAGCATCCTCTGATAATGCCTATGTACCCAATAGACATATGAGAAACTGTACCCAAAGAAAAGCATTTTTTGTACAACATAAATATCACACATGCCCTGGGAACAAAAAGCAAGGCAAAATTTCCTTTAAAATCAGTCAACACTCCGAGCAGAGAAACTTGTCCGTCTAACCACAGGCTCACGTGTGAGTGGCAGAGACTGAAATCATGGCGTTGATTCATTTGTGTTTTTCTGATCTGTCACACTGGGGTCTCTGCAGTAGCTCAGCCACCCAAGGAACGGCATGCTCAGTCTTTTCCATGACCCACAGAAACATTCTCCGTGTCTGTTTTGGCAGCTGGGTGTAACTCAATCTGCTATGGTATCCATGCTTAAACAATTCTACGAATAAGCAAAACAGCTACTGTTTTCATCTTACCATGTTTTTCATAGTATCTAGATGTTGAAATAACACTGCCAAAAAATTGACATTTTATGCTTTGACAATGGTTGCTCCTGATCGTACTCAGTAATGCATGATCTCAAGCGCAGCAAGGGGCCCAAGCCTTGGCTTCCCAGTGTGTCAATCAATCCTCGGCACCTATCAGGCACACACACGCTGCCGCCAGCCAGCAAGGTCAAGCACCTCCGCTTGAAAATAGCTGCAGTGGCTCTGGAAAAGGAGGCATGTTTTCCAGAATGTTGCGAACTTGTGAAAACAATTTTGCAACCGAAACTGAGGATAGCCTTTGCAATTGCTACCCCTCTCAGGCAGCAGATCACTCTTGGGTGCTGTAAATACACAGTAATAAACCATACCAAGGAACCATGATACAGTAATCTTACAGTAAATTCTGATGGAATTGCTTTTGAGGTGCACCAGCCTGTGAAAGAGGAAGAGAAATGGGAGACACTCACATGTTCAAGGGAATGAAGAGGAAATACCTTTGCAACCTCACCTCCCTACCTATGAACACAGCTCTCCTGTACTTTGTCTTTAGCCTATGGTGCCCTGGCAGCCCATTCATGCATAGAAAGACTTGGCAGAACACATGGTTACCCTTACACTGAATTCTTTCGCCATGTGTGTTTAATATATCTCTGTGATCTGATTCAAGTGGAGCAGATTTGAATACCTCATTATACGGAGACCAATATGTCTTCATACACACAGTAATTATATTGTTCATTCTGATGTTAGAATGCTGTATCTCTTGCTGAAAGTCAGAGTACTCGCATACATTTTTTAGTCACTTAGACATAAGTGACTATGCTGACATTCAAATTCTAAACAAATTGCTAATGAGCTTCCCCACTTCTTTTTTTTTTTTCTTCTCCCCAAACACAGATTTCTCAGCCTCTGAAAGAAACAGAATGGAAGAGCTTAAATGAGAAGACACACGCGCATGACTGCAGTCTAAGGAATAGAAGCCCATTTCTCAGCCAGTGTTCACTGCCAGAGCTGTGTTGGCTCCTTGGGGAGAGGGAAAAAGACAGGAGAAGCAAGAGGATGGAAATACTTTAACCACACTTCAGATGTCTACCTTTGTGCTTGGATTTTGTAATGAAGATTTATCTAAATCTTAGCAAGTGAGTGTTTTCCTCTAATGGAAATGCTGTCTGCAACAGCTGTTTCTTTCCTCTCTCTGCCCACTGCCCTTTTATCTTGTAGTAGCCTTTTTGCTTTGGTGATAAAAGTTGTACTTGTGATGCTACTTAAGGTGTACTCTTTGGTGTTCCCAAACAAGGTCTGAAGGTGCTCCTGGACTGCAGAATACACTCTGGATGTAGAGACACGTGGCAAAACAGTTAACACCTTATGTGACCAGAAGTGGTTTTGCAGTTTAAAGGGCAGGCCTGTGACCATCATAGTGACTAGCATAGGAGTGCCCTTTGAGATATGTCCCTTTGATGTGACCTGTGGTGCCCCCACAGGCAGTGCCTTGGGCAGGCTGCAGGCATTCTTAGTGCCCAGACTCCAGCCCCTCCATCACCACCTGTGGGTGTAGCTCCCTGTTATAGCATTACCCTATACAGATCTGTAGCACTTGGGTTCTAATTGCTTAGCAGTCATCTTTTCTTTCCTTCCAGTACTTGATACTTGAGGTCAGGTGTTGAAATGCCACTTGGGTATCTGGGACCTGAGTGTTAGCAGCTGGTTTTCACTCTAGTTCCCAAATCATTTTCTGTGGGGGGTCTGTACTCAGAGTTCCCTGTGACATTCATACCCTTATAATTATCCTGTGTTAATTAAATTTCATATTGTTCTTAATTGTATGTGTGGCCCCTGAGACAATGGGAAGGATTCATTATTAAAAAGGCAGAATTTTATTTAGTGCAAAATTCAGTGCTAAGAGAGACCTCACTTTACCTGCCGGCGAAAAGCATCAATAAAAGCGAAATAGCTGCTGGTATATTGGTCAGGAACAAAACCAGCAGGCAAGGCTAAAAGTGGCAAGACCAGTAAAGTGAGGAGAAGAAAATTTAAGCCCATGTGTTTAAATTCAATCTTAAACTAGAAGACTAATAATAACATGTGTCATCCCACTCGTCTTTCACCGATGTTGTATTTTAAGAGAAAATTTCTGGTGTAAAATTTACGCCTTTTTCAGTGAAAAAATGATTCAGCTTCAGGAAGGAAAGGCATTCAACAGGATGGCCCAGAGCACGTATAATGAGCCAGGCAGCAATAACAGGCCCCCTTTCCCTCTCCCGTCTCAAGGGCTGCAGAGGACATTTGTAGGCATAACCCAGGGCCCCTTGCTTGCTGATCTGCTCCTCCACTGTACTGAATTTCTTCCCACTTTCTGTGGGGAAAAAAGTGATATCACTGTGCAGCAAAGCATATAACTTCTTCAAGGGGTGATGAACATTTGGTAACAAAATTTCTTGTCAATCTATGTGGCTTTCTCCGTGTGCTCAAACTGTTAGCTGGTGAAAACTGGAGTACATGTGCTTTCGCTGCAGTAATGTATTATGCCCCAGTGATATTGTCCTAGATAAGCATGGCTTTCACAGGCTGCATCCTCTTGTCTATCTCCCTGTTTGTGGGAAAATAAATGAACACATAGTGTGTGTGCTTGTTCTCAGAAAATTCCAATTGTGTTTGCTGGTTTTCATCTTTTTTGTCAAACGGCTGTGGATGCTCATTCATTGCTTCCCATACAAAAAAGAGTCCTGATCAAATACAGTGCATACCAGCTGGCAAAGGGATGGGCTCCCAGTCGGCTTTTGGCATTTGATACACTCATGTATGTGAACAGGTTGATATGATTAAGGTTAACGAATGAGAGACAATTCCAGACTTTTCTAATTTTTGTATAGCATTAAATACTTGCTGGTGCTTTTTATTTTGAAGCAGTCAGGATGCTATTTAATGTTCAAAATGGCAATCTGATGGTTAAAAGATAAGGGGCATTCTATCCTTCTCCTACCATTGCTATGACCATAAACCAGACTTGCAAATGGAAAAGAATACAGCACAAAATAGGATTGCATATCTATATGCCCAAGTCTTAAAAGCTTCACTCTCAACGAGAGAAAAACTGCATGAGTTTCATTTTCATTGCATTCAGTAGAAAGTTATTAGGAAGTGATCTGGGGACCTCTACCCCTGTAAAAGGAAGGGGAACAAGGGGACAGAACTCAGTGTAGCCACCACACTGTGATTTGCTGATTGGCTTGGGTGTCCTTCCAGCCCTGCAGTATTCCCAGTTCTCTTTGTGCTGTACTCAGGAAGGGCACAAAGCTGTTTTCTTTCCAGACAATTTTACCGATGGGCCTGACTGCTTAATTGGTTTGGCATAGGATGCCAGAGCTCCACCATTTGTCTACGCTTCCTGTTTGCTTCTCGTCTGTAATTCAGGCTGTGGAGCGGCTCTTGAAAGTTGTGTGGTATGGTGTGGCAGATTGTGTAGCAGATTGTGTGGCTTCTTATTTGGTGACAAATTTGGTGCTATTTAGATGGCCTTAGGTAGCTCTTGACCCTCCAGCCCCTCGACTACTCATTTCCAGCTCCACGTCCTTGCAATGCTTTGCTTAGCCAGGTGTGTATGTGGCCATGAAATACTGCAGTTCAGGGAATTCATCTGGTGGGAAACGCAGATCTTGCATCCCCTGCCTTGTTCACTGTTAGGCTGTGGAGGCAGTTTTGCCAGCACTGCCCAAGACTCCAATCCTGGCACTGAAGGACTGCTTGAGGAACCGCGGTCTGCACCAGTCCTTGCTCCTCGGAGGCACAAGTCTCTGCACAGCACTCACAGCATCAGCCCAAAGCCTGAAATGCTTTTTCAGCTTTTGCTTGCAGGGATTAGAGGAGTGTTAGTATTAGTGTGATCTATTTATCTCAACTGTGTTCCATTTCTATTTTTTCAATACAGCATTCTTGGGGATGAACACGCTTTAAAAATGGAAAAGCAGGATGTGCCCAGTTAAACTTTTCCAACAAAAGCCTGCCAAGCAATACAGGGTATGTGACTGCATGTGCACTCCTGTGTGTGTTAGCCTGAATGACACCAGAAAAATTATGCCAGGAGATTATTCCTTTAGCATTGCCTAGTTCTTCCTTCAAAGTCAGGAGAAGGTGGTGCTGTGTGTTGTAAGAGACACATACTTTGTTAAGGTTGCAGAACTTGATTTAAATAAAGTGTTTTCTCAAAGATGTTTCTTCTAAAACTGTTAAAACAGAGAAACTGAGAGAACTGGTACAAAAGAAACACCAGGTTATAACTGAGGAACAGAGAGGGCTTAAGACAGATGTTTTGTGGATGAAAAGCTGGACATGAGCTGGCAAGGTGTGCTTGCAGCTCAGAAAACCAAGAATTGAAAGAAGTGTGGCCAGCAGATCAAGGGAGGTGATTCTCCCTCTACTCCACTGTGATGAGACCCTGCCCCACAAAATGATCAGAGGGCTGGAGCACCTCTCCTACGAGGAAAGACTGAGAGAACTGAGTTAGAGCAGCCTGGTGAAGAGAAGGCTCCAGGGAGATCTTATTGCAGCCTGTCTGTACTTAAAGGGGATGTATAAGAAAGATGAGAACATACTTTTTAGCAGACCCTGTTGCAATAGGGCAAGGGGTAATGGTTTTAATCTCAAGGAGGGTACATTCAGAGTAGATATAAGAAAGACATTTTTGTATGATGAAGGTGGTGAAACACTGGAACAGGCTTATAGATGCTCCATGCCTGAAAACATTCAAGGTCAGGTTGAACAGGGCTCTGGGTGACCTGAGCTAGTTGAAGATGCCTTCTCGTTGCAGGGAGGTTATACTAGATGACCTTCAAGGATCCTGTCCAACCCAAACCATGCTAGGACTCCATGATTCTACACTAACTTAAAAAGAGCATTTTGTTTGTTCATTAGGGAAAAAGTTACAAAGCAATTGAGGGTCAGATCCTTATCTAACCTCTCTTAGTGCAGCTCCATTGAAATCAGTGGAGCTTTGCTGATTTACAACAGTTGAGATTTAGTCACGATTTTTTATAACTTAAATTAATTCCTGCAACACATTTATTTTGGCTTGAAGGAAGAATTTGAAGATGAGGACTGATTAGGGTTTTTTTCTAAATTATTAGAGCATCTTTAGTTTTATATTAAATTTGCTTTTACTGTTGATAGTAGTTTTTGTCTCGTCATCATAATTTATCTGTTAAAAGTTTTTCTGAGTGTCAAATACTTAGACTATCTTTCAGATTCTCAGGTGACTAAGATAGGATTCTTTCTTTAATTAAAAAGAAGAAGATTGAGTTTCAGGGCAATCATGTTTTGATATTCCCATATGTATCTAAAGTCACTCAGATTAGGAGAACAGGGCTTCAGTTTTCAAAATTAGACTTTGTTAAATTGGACTCTGAAAGTGCATTTCCCTATCTGACTAAAATACCCGTGGTTTTAAATATTACAAGGTAAGCCCTCATCAGCTCTGATAGATGTTAAATGGCACTGCTTTACTGTCTTGATTCTGACCTCATTTCTTACACTGTCAATCTGGTGTAAATCCTTCAAATTCAACAGAATTACTCTAGGTTTAGACTACCATAAAAGGTTAAAGTCTTCCTCTACACCTCTGCTCCCCAAAAGAAAAATGGTTTGTCACGGCAACCACTGCAACCAAAACCAGTATGTCAGATAACAGAAATTATTCTGTAGTACTGAAGTGTTTGGAGTTAGATTAATTTATAACACATAAAATCTGACCTTCTGTTTTCCTAAATTAAAATACCGTCTATGGGGTACTGAACTTTACTAGTTATTGCAACTAATTGGAATTCAGAGTCCACCTCTGAGGCACCATATCAAAAACATCACTGGATAGTGCAGGGCTAGGCTTCCTTGGTTAAGAAAGAGAGTTGGTTTACAGTAAATGGTCACCATTTCTTCCAAAGTCTCCCCATGCACAGAGGCCCGAGACCCCATACTGTTTGTGGGCCATTTCTGCTCCTCCCTTCTCACTCATTTCTGCACACCCATCAGCAATGTCCTGCTCCCCTCCCTTTCAGTCTCAGGAGCTTGCAGGTCATTGGCCAACAGACATCACCAGTTTACCAAGAAAATGTATACAAAGTAAACCAGATCCAGGAAGAAGGGAAGATAGAGCTAGTGTGGGACAGCAGCACAGCCAAACAGAGTCTCCAGATTCCACAGTTGGACTCCGAGGTCCTCTCTTCTGTGGCCCAGCAGCAAAGGCCCTGTTCATATCCTTCCAGTGAAGGAAGTATTTCAGAGCTCACCACAGGAGTTCTTGTTGAGATTCAAGTCCTTACAGTGACCCTGGCTTTTAATAACACACATATACCCACCTCTGTGGTTTCAAACATCCTCACAGTCATACTCACTCACAAATGATTCTGCCTAATCAATCTCTTTAAATGAAATGGGGAGCAGGGGTGTTGATAAAAATCTCACCCTTCTATTTCTGCTCCACAGTTTTTTTCTGGTGAAAAACTTATACACTCTAGATGGTGGCTGAAATTGGCAGTGAAAGAGTCACTAAGATGGATAGTGGTTAATATGATGGTTCTGTTGACCTTGATAGGTTTACCTGCCAGGACAACTGAGGCACTGGCAGAGCCTTGGACAAGCAAGGGCTGTGGAAAAACCCCACATGGAATGTCCTATTAGCTGAGTGGCAGTGAAACAGTGCAGTGAACGACAGCTAAAAGCACAGTGGAAAAATATACCTTTCAACTAATTTGTAACTGAGAGGTCAAGAATACAGAAAATTGTGATATAGGTCCTCTAACAGCCCTGATAGAGTCCAAGCTTTGTGCATCCGATACCTGCAGGTAGCAGAGTACCAGAATCTTCCAAATGGCACATGCCACCTTGTGAACTGTCTTTCTGTTTTCCATTATTCCCATTTCAAACTGTCTAACAAAAGTAATTTGAGTTGTACATTTCTAAATAACCTTTTCAGCCCCTTCCTTGGCATTTCCTGAGAACAATAGCCATCTTCCTCGCCAGCTGAGATGTGGTTCAAATCTCCATGAATAGGGTTTTTTTTGCTCTTTCCGTAGCTGATCATCCTCCATTTACAGCATGCTACTCTGTTGCCACTATGGGTCCTTAGCAGCTCAGATCAAGTTCCTACCTGCCCTGTCACCAGGTAAAATGGTATTTTTATGGATTCCTTATGGCAAGAAACATCCAGTTGTGAACTCTGTTTAGAACAGTGCACAGAACACTAAGTGCACAATGGGAATCTGGATGCCTCCATATTGATACTTTTAGGATGGTTGCCATGACCAAGAACATCTTTTTCACTGCTGCTTGCAAAAGACATGGAAGAACTGGTGAGATGTGTTGGTGTCCTACTGCTGAAATAATGTCCTAGTTGCATTGTGAGCTTCTTTATTTTGGAAACAGGAAAACAGACCCTCCCCAAAGAACTCTCCAGAAAGATCCTCAGAACTAATTAAGCAGAGCTGGATTCCTACCCTCTGGATGAACCAAGGCCAGTCAAAGTGCAGAGTGAGACAGCAGGTAGTGGGGCTGCAGCATACAAATATCACAGATGGAATTCAACTTATATGTGCCACATATGAAGGGAACAAAATGCATTCTGACAAATAATGCATAGACCCAATACTAAAGACTGCAGAGCAGGTGTTACAGACATTAAAAGTACTCCCACGGAAATGCCATGTACTGCTCAGCAACACTGTGGATGCAATACTCACCCCTCATGTAGAAGAGCTTTGGCCACATCTCTGTTCTTGATGAGGAAGAAGATGAGATTAGCTCAGTTGGTTAGAGCATGGTGCTAATAATGCCATGGTTGTGGGTTTGATCCCAGTATGGGCCATTCACTTAAGAGCTGGACTTGATGGTCTTTGTGGGTGCCATCCAACTTGAAATATTCTGTGATTCAGAATATTTTGAGATTGATTTCTTACATGAACATCAAAAATGGACCAGTAGTTTATCCTACCCACGCTGCTTGCTTTGCCTGGAGTCTCATTCAGGGAGAGCAGAGCCTGTGCACGTGCTGCGGAGGAGCTGTTCACACCCAGCTAGAGCTGCGAAAAGCAGTGGGCACCTGAGACAAGCTGCCAGCAGCGGAAACCATCAGCAAGAAATCTTCTGTATTGCTCAGTTTGTGATTTACACTGGACCTGCATTTAAAAATACTGAAGACCACTCAGGGAGGGGTGTTGTTTAGGCAACCTCAAAGCCCATTCCTGCTCAGCACTGGGCATACTTTTGCTTCCATCTCTGACTGATCTCATGTGACTGAAACAGGCAAAGATAGTAGTTGTTATTATGTCATGTTTACATGCATTTATATGTGGTAGAAACAGGGCAGGGGGGGAAGTGATTGTGGTCAAGTGAACTACTGTAGGATAAAGAGAGATAAATAATTCAGGTTCTCATTATAACAGAAGAGTGCAGCTTTCATAGAGAGGATGGGGACTGTCTTTGTGTGAATTGGTATTCAGTGGCTGTTTAGTAGCCATAGCATGTGTTCTAGCATTAGTATTAACATAAATCAGTGGCAGGAATTAACAATATTTCTAGAGTCTTATATGATAACTGGATCCACACTATATTGTTTAGTTCTCTTGGGCATTTTAATGATCATGTAATAGAAATGTTGGAGTAGCTGAGATACTCTTTATAAAGCTCTATGGAAGGTCTTTAACACAATGTCTTTAGCAGACTGTTTTGATTGAATGTGTATTACAAAAAGAAATATACCTGTTTTGGTAATATGGGTATGTTTCATTAACTCAGTCCACAGCAATATGACATTACATTTAAAAAGGAATACAATTAATAACAATGAGAGGGTTTTTTTAGCTCTCAGAGTACAGCTGGAGGAACTGAGCAAGATGTCAGGGCAATTAAATAGAGGGACCGTATTACCTTTGTCTGAGCACTCATAACATCATCCTGTCTCAATGTGTTGAATAGGGGATTTCTTTACAGTAGGATTCCTAATTTATTTTGATCTTTCCTATAACTCTGATAATAATAAAATGGACTTTTGTATTAATCTTTAAAAATGTACAAATGTTGGGAATTAGCATGTCTGTAGATCTGTATATTTTCCATTTTCCATAGAGTATGGAATGATTGTATTAGAGATACACACAATAGCTTCTCAGCTCTGAACTTAATGGAACCATCATATCTGTGCCGTGGAAAAGTACAAAATACTGCTGGTGCATGTACAGCACATGGATTAGATAACTGCAGTCCAGGGAAAAAGTTATACTTTGAGACTATTAAAATAATCAACATGGGTTTTATTTTATTCAGCATTAACCTTTACGTTCTATGTTAAATGACAATGAAACCAGTGGAACACAATCCTTCCCTAGAGTAACGGTATTGGGCACTTCTTTCATCTTTAAAGAAGTTTCTTAATATCCTGCAATCCTAAAAATGCTATTTTCCCCCCACTGCAGGTCAGATTTAATAACAGTAACAGGAGATAAATGGATTCAGCTTAGCTGAGCCTTCAGCAGCCCTGTGGGTGGTGGGCAGGAATCTCTCCCCTCCCAGGAGAAGCAGCAGCAGAAAGCAGCAGGGGCATTGCCGGGATGGCCTCAGGGAACCGAGTCCTTCTCCCTTGGGACATAGACCTTCCCATGGTACTCACTTCTCTTCTAGAGGCTCTTACACTTGTCCCAGTCTGTTCTGCATGTCTGGGTGGGACAGGAGTCATCCTTGGCCCTGGGGGTGAGGGTGGCAGGGAAGCCACCTGAGGTCTTGGCGCAGCCAACACTGAAAGACAGGGTTGCTTTGAGAAGGACAGGTCTGAAGTGGCTTCTCCACAGGGGCATCTGTCTTCTGTAGGGGCAGCTTGCTTGTACTGCTCATACTTCCACGACAGCAATAGCTACGTGGGAAAAGTGTTAGGCAGGGCCAAGGCAGAAGAAACTTTCCCCTTTTGCCCACACCTCTATGTGCCCCATTTCATGGGTGCCTGGCAGCAGTGCACCAGAGGCTGCAGGGAAACAGTGTCCCAGGGCCCAGAGGGGATTAATGAACAACTCCACTACCATTCATGAGTAACATTATAACTCAGCAGGGAGCAGTTTCCTAAGCCAGGGAGCTCCAGGTGACTCCTCCTGCAGCAGCGCCCGGGTTAATGGCACACGGCGCCAGCCGCCCCATCCCGTCCCTGGGCAGCAACTGACCTGGCCCTGCTTTTTAAGCTGCCACATATGCAGCGACACACGGCGCCTCAAGCGATTAAATTGTGAGGGCTGCCCTCCCCTGCTCGGTGTTATTGACAGACCCATCAGGGGCAGTGATGCATCGGCACCTGCTCAGCCCCAGTGGGCCAGCACAGGACAGGACGGCTGCCCAGCCACCATGTTGGTGGAGAGGCCTCGCGCCCTCCCATCGACCTGCCGGGCCTTGGTGTTATCGACCGCTCCAATTTGCAGGAATTTATGGTATTGATGTGGGGCTGATTAACATTTTGTGCCACAGCAGTTCAATACAGGCTGGTAACAGCTTTTAATGATTAATTGACTTTTATGATTCCGCCTGGGTGCTGTCAAGCCGGCTGTGAATGGCGGGCACGCGCCTCCACAGCCACTCTCTCCGGTGGCACCGGGCAGTGATTGAGTGCCTGGGAAATTAGTGTCCTTGCTGTCTCGTTTTATGAAAGATAAATGCTATGACATTTAATGCAGACCTTAATTTAGAACAGAACTAAACAGATCATTTTGCAATTTAATCATAAACAGGTGAATATCAAAATTGTTTAGCATTTCACGAGTCAGGCAGACAGGCAGCAGAGGTAAAGCGAAGTGGTCAGCAGTGGAACGGCAGAGGTAAAGTAAGGTAAGGTAATGAGACTTGGGGCCAGAGATGTTTTAATAGCAGCAGCAGCATAAATTAGATGGTATATCACATCTGCCATTCAGGTATGGCCTGCCCATATGGCGATCTTGCTCTCTTTCTCTTTCATCCTTTAATCTCAGTCACTGTTCCCACTCTAGCTGTAAGGTGAGGGCTTCTGACACATGATATGATACATGGAAAAGAAAATAAATGCCACCTACAGTTAATTTGTTACCTAAAACAAACATAAACATTATGGAAAATTTGCAAAGGAAAACAAAATTTTATTATACCCTGTAACAACTGAAAAAAAGATTGTCTGGAAGGCTGTGTGCTGTCAACTCCTACCTTCCTGTGTTCATATTTATAGCCTATTCCTTTGCATTCATGTTAATTAAAAAGATTGTAAGTTTCTTTTTAAATAACTGTCTAAACAAAATGTCATATTATGCATGTTTATACATACAAAAGCTAAAATGGCATATTTTGATCCTCTTTGAAATTTTATTCTCTATCTTCTCACCACCCCATCATCCCCTCAATTTGGTACGATTTACAGAGGAAACGAGGCTGCAATGGGCCAGATTCTTAAATCATTTTGGCCCACTTCGGAAGAGCTGGGGAGCTGCCGAATCTCCCCATTCAAGGATTCCCTTGGCACGAGGGAGTTCCTAGCTCATACAAGCTGACAGAGCCAATTCCTATGCCATCTGTTCCTGCAGAAACCGTTTGGAAGAGCCTAGTGGGGGCAGAGCAGGGGTGCAATTGAGGTATTTCTGTATTTTCCTCTTCCTTTTCAAGACCCTCATGGAGGCAATAGCTAACCTGTTACAGTGCAACACGAATTCCAGAAACAGAAAGCTAAAGCTAAAATGAGTTCTTTAGCTGTTCCTCTGAGCATTACCCAGTGCAATTTGCCTGGGATAATCCAAGAAGCCATGCAGACAAGACCAGCTCCAAAGGCTCTTCTCTTTTAACCTGATTTATTTTCTGGAAGTCAAGAAGCAATCAGACAAAGGGTTAAACTGCAAAACCGATTTGGCTGTAACATCTGGGGAAAGGGGGAAGAGGGGAAAGGGGACAAACTTCTGGACATAGCTGAGTGCATCCACCTCTTTACCATGATCAGCAGAAGAGCTCATCTAATAGCAGTCCTCAGCCAGCTAAGTGATACCTGGAAGAGGGTGCTTAGCTCTTGAATCAAAATTCACAGTGCTGAGCAAGACCCTTAAAGCTCTGTGTACACTGGGTGTTTGCCTATGGATTTGTCCTGATGAGCTTTGTGACTCTCCTGACGCTGTGATCCAAATGGCACATACTCTGGCAGGTTTCTTTGCTTGAAGGCACCGACTATTATCTGAGGTAGTAAGGGATGGCTTTTTAAACCACTTCTCAACTGGTGCCACTTGTTACACTGTCAGTAGGAGCATGTCCTCAGTGAGCCGTCAGGCAGGCTGGTGAGGAAGCAGGGTCCCACCTTCCCTGCAGTGAAACAGGAACAGAGTCAACCTATTTCAGCAATGAGGTGGAGGCTGTGTCCTGAGGGGGAGTCTTGACATGCTGTTTCTTTGTATTTTTTTTTTACCACCACCATTCAGATACTTGCTTCTGTCTTTCAGCCCAAGCTTCTGAGCGGCTGGCACATTTGGAGTATGACAACATACCACACCATGCATGGGACAAACCAAGCTGCCTTGCAGTGTCCCAGAATCCATCTTTGCTGCCTCAAGGAAGAGAAAGAAGACCAGGTTCCCAGGACTTTTCAAGCTATAAGAGGGGAGGGGAAGAAGTAAAACATGTCAGAGAGCCATACTTGGATGCTGCTGTCACTGGGTAACTGGGGGGATGACTGCTGATCCTTGGAGGAGCAGCAGGTTCCTTGATGCATACTCTGACCTCTCACTTCATGTCATCACACAGTCTGACTTTCAAGGACATAGGACACAGGTTAAATGGCTGTTATAATAGCCCATTATAACCTGGGTAAAGGTCAGCCCAAGCCACTGCTCTCACTCTGCTTGTGGTAACAGATAGCCCTCAACAGAAGTCAAATGTGTCCACATAGGTTGCCCACACAGGGTCTCCACTGACCGAACAGTTTGAAGATCCAGCCTAGGGAGTGGCAGTCTGGCTTTAGATATCAGCAGTGAGTAAATTCCTGGGTTACACCACAAGCATGGGCTAAGGTATAGGCAACATGCAAGCAGATAAAGCTTAAATTCCCTTAACACTTACTGGGGAAATCTAGCATTTAAAAAGTAACCATTTGAAGATGGGTACAGTGAGACCTCTGCCTGCTCCTGTGGGTAGCCGTACAGCTACAGTTCTGGGCCTAAGCTCCCAAGACTAATCTCCTGGATGATAGCGCCATATACTCATTTGGCCTGGATCACAGGGGCAGACATGTCTGTCTATACTCACCAATGTAAATATATCCTAAACATGGGCACAGCAAGCTAGGTATGTCACTGAAGCCAATAAGAAGTCCCAGTAAGGGGAGTTTTGCTCCACATCGTAGCTGCAGTTAAGTGTGCCTTTTCTTATGAACCAAGCTGTCCTGTGTTTAGCTATCTTAGTTGCACATTTGAAGGCAGATGGCTTGTCTCTCTTCTCCTTTGGAATGAGGTTCATGGTGATACTGCTCTTAGCTAATAGCCAGTTGAACATGAGCCCCAGAAGTGGGACTCGAGCCCTATCTCAGCAGACTCTACAATAATGTAGAGATTGTAGCTTCATGGTCAGGATATAGGTGAGAATGGGAATAGTGAAGAGACAGTGCTTCTGTTTTCTCTGCTATCTGGGTCACTATGCAGCAGAAAGCACAGAGCGTAGAGCCAGAAGTAGCAGAAAAGAGTACCATAAGTGGTGCAGGTAATAAGTATTCCTACTGAGAGTGAAAAGCTCTGAACCCTGAAGTTTGGCCCATCCCTGTCTACACAAAATGTAAAAACAGTGCCTCGCCTTTGCTCTATTTAGCTCTGCAGCTACAGACTCCTTGACTGCACTGCGGCTCACTTCAGTGCGAAGTAGGATGTGGCCCTCTTCCCTGCTATCTCTTCTTTCTCAATGAGAGTCTGCTTAAGGGACCTTCTAAACCAGGAGGTTTAGAAAAACAGAAAACTTCTGTTTCCCAAAGCGTTCAAGCTGCCAGGCAGTTGCACAAAGGGCAGACAGCAGTTGTTGTGTTTGAAAGGAAGTGGCTGAGAATGCTAAGACTGAGAGTGTATGAGACTATGCTGACATGGTCTTTTGCAGATGGAGGTGAGCCTGTTTTGTCCTTTTTCCAAGCCAGATGGGGAACTGCTTTACTGTAAGCTGATCCTGAGTAATGAAACTACACCCCTTCATGATCAAAAGCTTCTAGTTAGCACCGTGTGCCCCAGAAAACAAGCAGAAGGGCTCTCAGTTGCTGTCAAAAGCCGGAGTAGTCCTACATTATGGTCCTGTGGACCTTCAGGGCAAACCTCGTTGGTTCTGACCCAATAGGGTATAAGGTAGGGAGGCCCATCTTGTGGACGGAAATAGGAATGGTTCAACTATGTAACCCTGTAGCAGGGCCAGTTCAAAATACAAAACAAGCAGACTGCTGCTTTTTCTGTCACATGTTGCAAAAAAAACAAAACAAAAAAACCCTAAACCCAACCCAAGCCAAACAAAAACACGATAGCACTACTTTGCTTCAGACAGAGACCAGGAAAATGAGGCAGAAGCCTGTGTCTTGAGGCAGCAATTGGTACCTCTCGTTCTTTATTTCCCTGGTAAGATGGAGAGTCTTGTTCTCCTGAACCCTCAGGTCTTGCTCCAGGCTTTGTCCTTGTTTTCACTGTACCTTAGCACTTCCTGCTGCTTAGGAAAGTAGGCCCCCAACTCCTCCGCCTGCAGGAGGGTTACACTCCTTTTTACTTGAGCTGTCTGTGGGTGGGAGTGGCTGGACACATACAGTAGGACTGTACTGGGCACCTAAGGACGTGACACCCAGCAACATACATGCCTGGGAGAAACTTAAGACTGGCAAGATTTTCTGTGTGACCTTCAGTATGCAGCTGCATTTTGCCTAAGTTGTATTTTAGGCATGTAAGAGACTGTTTGGGATCTTGCCCAGGTTCATCTTACATTGCCTTGAAGAAGTTCTACCCACTTACCTGCAAAAAGGAGATTTTATGCCTCCTCCTCCTCCCTTGGTGAGGGAGACAAGGAAGAGGGAAGTATTCTGTGTTGTGTGAATAGCACAGCAGAGCAAGAGTTGGAGAAAGAGAAGACAAACTGTGTGGGAAAAATCACAGCCCCGCTGAAGTCCCCGGCAGAAATTCCAAGGACTTCACCAACTTTCTATCCTATGGCTGCCTGTGATTGTGTCTCACCGCAGACCCCTCTCAATGGCACAGTCTTAATAAGTTGTATGACTACTGCAAAGGGTGGAACGCGACCTTCACCATTTTTATTAGGGTGCTACTCCAACTAGCAAGCAGCATCTCTTTACAGTAGACCTGCATCAAATAATACAGGAAGAGTATTGTATTATTAAGAAAGTTTTTCTCTCACAATGTAGAATGACTGGCATTGAATCTTTTCTCTTGCTATTCTGTCATGTTCCTCTCTGTTCTATTGCATATTGGGCCACACATATACTGCATTCATTGAAGATTCCCATATTCAGTCTCACTTTTGTTTAGGTGCATGGCTAGGGATACTGGAGAAGAAGTGTGGTGGACTGTGTTTATAATTACAGCTCAGATATTTATCCATTCGAAAATAACACAATGAAATTTTGAGCAAAAATAGTATTCAGTATTTTGCCAAGAGAGTCTACTGTTTTTCTGTGGTCACATGCCAGCCATTCCTCAACAAAATTCCACACATTATCTTTCTCATGAGTTCAGAGGTCAATTACCAAGTGAAATTTCCACCTGTAGGCACCGATTTAGTTATCTTTTTATGATTCCTCTTCCAGATTTATAAGAGAATTTAATTAGGCTTCTTATAGATTTCTTTGGCAATTTTTGAATATATGTATCTATCTCCTTCTTGATTATGATCTCCTTTAATTCACTGGATGTCCCAAATTATAAGCTTTGCATGGAATCAGTTGCCTTTGGCTATGTTTGGTATTATGTTACCTTCTGTTCAGTTAACGGTGTGGAGATAGGCCATAAGCACTGGAAAAACCTCAAAGCTCTTTTCTGCTGTTTTGAAATTGAGAAAGCAGAAACATAATTGCTTTTGTTGGATCACAATCCTGAATAGCAAAAGACTTTTTAAACATCTGCCCTTCCTTTGATTGGCTTTACATCTTCTCTCCTTTTTGTCTACTGTTCATTATTCTGCATTTTATTCACTAATGAAAAACTCTATCCATGACAATATTTTCATATGCTGTAAGATGACTGTGATTCAATGCATTTAATCTGATCTAGCCCTACAGAAAACCTTAATAGAATGTGACAACATATGTTAATTCTGCAAGGTTCGTATTTCCTTCTTGCTTGTGTAATACCTGATCTGTCCTGCCTACAATCTCAGTGCAATCTCCCCCAACCCTGACTTTTAGCAGAGCCAGAATCTAACTCCCAGCATGTATTTGCAAACTCTGTTGAAGTCAAACAGCACCATATATCTATATGGAAAATAAATTTTGTTTTCTTTGCCATTGAAGCCCTTCTCCCATGCAGATCTGTGACAAATCAGCACTGACTTACATTCTGCCAAGATCAGGCTTCAGAGTTGTTACGTTTTACATGGGATTCTCTCTGATGGGAGAACTCACATGTGTCTCCAGGTGCTGCTCTCCCGCTCACTCTTTATCACTAATTGAATTACTTGATATGTCTTTCTCTTTTCTTACTTTTTTAATACCACTGTCAAATACCTATCATGACATTAGTAGGCATTCCCAGGGAAATGTAGCAGTCAGAAATAATGCTGATCCCTGAGTGGATTGGAATGATCCATTCATTCTGCAGGGAATAGCTATCCCTATTTAATAATAATATTGAAATTAAGAAATCATATTCTGCCTTTTAACATGGGAAGCCAATACAAATAATTGGGGGATTTCCTAATGAGTCTGTTATTAAAACAGTGCCTAGAGGAAACCTGAGCACTCAGACAACTGAAATGTGTCCTTTTCTTTTTTTCCTGGTTTGAGCTTAATGCCTGACATCAATATCACAATTATTTTCAGGGCTACCTGGGAATAAGAGGAAATGAAGGCAGGAGACATTTGAAAAGTCACTTCTGATTTTGCTCATTTAAGAGCTACGTATTTCAAAAGAAATGAGGGCCAAACTTTCAAGTGCCAATAGTCTCCTGCTGGATCCAGATTTTCAGAAAGATTCCATTCTCATTGACACTTTTCAATAGAGCATTTTTCCACAAGCGCTCAGCAGCCAGCAATTCTTTCTGGCCAGGAAGCCATTGAGAAAGCTGGCCGTTGTTTTTTGGTTTTTTTTTTTTTAACCTTCTGTGCCTAAAAGGGAACGGGGAGCTCTTTTGTGAATAAGGTTCTTCAGACAAGTTATGCCTGATGAGCCTAGCTCTGAGGGAAGAAGTGAAGTACAACTTTCCTCTCTGAAGCCTCCAGAGGCTGTGGGTGCTAGAGAGACCCAGACTACTGTTAGGCAGAGATAGTTCTGAGCGAGCTAGCTTGGAGACTGGAAGCAAGAGAGGAACACCCATAATTCCTCCTGGAGCTTTGCAGTATGCGAGGGAACAAGTATTTCCATGAATACCAGAATTATTCTGGAAGCCTAGTTTCTAATGGAGATAGTGTTTCATGGCTGACTGACATTTTAAATGAATTATACTATTGCTGCACTGTGAATTATGCCCTTATCAGATACTGGAGAATCCATAGGGGAGAGAAGCCTTGGCTGCAGAGTGGATTCCCTTATATCTAATAAGGTATAAGCTTCTGACTGAAGCTTTCCTTCACATACATCCAGTCTCTTTCCCAGGTTGATTCTCTCCCTGTCAAACGAGAACCAAGCGTGGGCTGCAGCCTTTTCATCAGTAGAAAAACTCTTCAGTTTTCTATATTCTCAAAAACTTACCACCTTGATTATCTCTGAAACCTATACCTTTCTGCTAGGTTCAGCTACAATTACCCAATGGGTACAAAAGTACAAAAGTTTTTACACAACTGCACACATGCACACACACAGAGCAATTATATGAGCTATACTTCCTCATGAAGCCAGGCTAAAAACACCCGCTGGTAAATTCTAAATGACTGAAGCCTGCTGTGTCTCTGAGTGAGTTGGGCAGGCTGTAAAAAAGGGTTGAGTGGAAAGAGAAATAAATTATTCTGTATCTCCTGTCCCATACAGCAATCAGGCACGTCTCCCTCCACTGCTAGCCATAAGGTCTCCCCATCAGACGCGACCGCTGCACAGTCCCTTTGGCACGGAGCGCAGAGCGGGAGCAGTCAGGGGGGCTGGAATTGTTCCTGGCTGGTCTGCCAGTGTGAAGGATTGGCAGTGTTTCTTGCAGTTTCCTTTCCCATGAGCAACTAGCAGCAATCAAATACAATCTAGGCCTTATTATTTGCCGTCAGTTTCTTTGATTGTGATTTGGAAATACGTTGCTACGGAAAGCAAAAACCGTGGTTAACTGATTGATAGAAAACAAGAGTCATAGAAAACATCTGGAGAGCCAGATGAGTACAAGCCATTGTTTAGTTTAATATCCTTATAATATTTGCTGCAAACAGCCAAGCTGAAGGGTGGATTCTTCATCACTTTTATTATGTGCTTATTCCAAAATATTAGTGCATGGGCTTTGACAGCAATGTTTGATTCATGCCCTTTTGCCCACATTTTACCACGTCTTGGCTTCCTAAGGCTGTGTAAGGCCAAATTATCAGACCATAATATCAAAATGTAAGAATGGTCATACTGGATAATACCAACATCCCTCTAGACTCTTGCCTATGATGGTGACTAATAGCAGAGGTTTAGGAAAAATTACAAAGCCAAAAAATGCAGCCATTGTTCTCCGATACACTCTCATAGCTTCTAATGATTAGCAGCTAGAGAACAAGCTGAGCCAGAATTGGTATCTTTGTAGTTAATATAGATGGATGGATGGATGGATGGATGGGTGGATGGATGGATGGATGGATGGATGGATGGATGGATGGATGGATGGATGGATGGATGGATGGATGGATGTTTTTCTGCTTAGTTGTTCCTCCTCAGCCTTTAAAGGTAAAAATAGGTAGGTTATGTTCTGTCTAGGGAAAAATGGTGAGAGGAAAATCCTGCAGCTGGAAATTTTGAAGCCATCTAGGAAATAAACTTCACCAAGCTGCAGTGGCATGTCTATGCTAAAGTTAGAGAGTCTCAGCCTCCCTGAACTTCTGATGTTCACTCTTCAGCTTAAACATACAGTTGTTGGGCAGCAGGAAGCAGGAGGGGGAAACAGGATGGGGGCCAGGGGTTGAAGCCAACCGCAGCTGTCCAGAGCCTCCCTTTAGGTAGGCTGGAAGAGACAAGAGCAGCACATCACCTGGCTGACCATACAGCCCTTCAGCTGCAGCCCTGGGTGCCAACACCCTGGTTGAAACATGCTCTTCAAACCCCTTTAAGCAGAGTGGTCTCCGAGCAGACAGAGATAGCTCACAGAAATGTGGTTAATGGCCAACTTACTTCCAGTGTTCACAGGTCCATTCCCATGCTGATCACAGTTATTCCACAGCTGTGATTTACATGTGCGTCAGTGTGTTGTGGATTTCTCAAAGAACCCTCTGTGGGCCCAAGAGGACAGAAAATATTAGCACATTTCTAATTTTACAGATACTGAGAGGTGAAATCACTTTTCTGAAGTTTAGAGTGAACTGGTAGCTGGACCAGACATAGAAACTACTCTCTCCTAAGACTCTGTTTTCAATGGCTAGCCAGCATTTACTTTCACCTAATTTACTGTTAAACCTAGAGGCATAACTCAGAGATCCGTATACCAATGGGGCTGTTTCCTCACAGAATTTTATTCAATATTTATAGCATGCACTTATTATGGTGATTACATACAAAATTACATTGTTTTGACTCTTTAAGTGGTATCTTAACTAACAGGAATTTTTGCATTAAAAAAAAAAAAAAAAAGGCTAACATTTCCAGAAATACTGTAACTTTTTTCTAAATTCACACATCAATTCTAAATTCATTACAATACAAAGCTGCTTATAGTGCCAATACATTTTTGCACTTCATTCAGTCAAATTTTACTGTGAGTTTAGATCAACCATGTCATCTCATATTTCACAGAAATATGAGTCTTTTAGGAGAGAGGAGAGGAGAGGACAGAGGAAGAAAAGAAAAGTGTGGAAGTGAAGGAGGAAGGAAGAGTGGGAAGAATGGAAAAGGAAAGCAAACCTTGAATGTGTTTTGCCTGCCCAAGTCAAATGACTATCTTACTTCTTCACATTCCCTTACATTTATTGTTTCCTTACCTGTTTGCCATTGTTATGAAAAGTCACTCATATTCTAGGTAGTTTTTTTAAAGTCTAACATGAGCAAAATATTAGCTTGCCAGAAGTGGTTGCTGAGCTTGTTAAGCCTGTGGCTCAGGTATACTGATACCAGAGGAAGTTCTGTGAGCAGAGAACATCCATGAGGACATCCATTGCAGCCTTTTTCAGTTCTATGGGGGCTATTCCTGCCCTTTCTCATATCACATTTATTTGTACCCAAAACTGATGTGGTTCTAAAGCCAGCCCTGCTGAATCACCCTCCAAAGCAGAACAGACATGGAGTAGTCCCTGCTCTCTGCTATTCCATTAGACCTTGTCTATTACATGTGAAAGGGTTTTCCAGCAAACCTACTCTAATGCCAACAGAACCACCTCAGTGGAACTGTTTTGATGAACAAAATAGTAAGCCAGCAAAAAGACTTTTTTTCCCTGGTATTTTTCTGTCTACCTCAGGCAATTGTTCTTATGCTTCTGATAGACACAGCAAGGATGGCAAAATCTTCTGCATAGACAAGAAATCCTGAGGGGTGTGGAACAGAATATTCACTGCTGGTTGTGGTTGCTGCTAAGTTGTCTCTCTGGGCTAGCTTACTGCATGGGGGAGTTTGCTTTTAAAACTGAAGATTACTGGAGATTTTGGGTTGATGTCATTATAATTTTTAATTTTCCCTTCTTAATGTTGCTTATTTAAAGAGAGCACTGGGGTCTAGCATTTAGTGGTACTATAGGAAACAAAAACCAGGTCAAAAATAAGAGTCCTTTAAGAAAGATCAACAGATAGCCAAAGGACTCTCAATGTTTGACCACTGGGATGTATTTACTGAAAGAAGACCCTTTTTGAAGGACAGACTCTGCCTAAACAACTTTGGAAACAGCCTTCTGGAAGCAAGTCTGGCAGAACTGATAAGCAGAGCTTTTAACTGAGAAATGAAGGGTACAGTGTCAAAGGCTTGAATAATCTCCACATGCCCATAGAACACCAGAGGAGAAAGTGTAGGTACACAAGGGTATGACAAAGGATAAAGAAATTTAAGTGATCAAAATGACAGGAAATAAGAAGAAAGAAAGTGCAAACTGTGAACACAACTGCTTCCAAGGTGTCAATACAGTGAATGTCAGGTGCAGGTCTTCACAAAATTGTGGTTATGGGGTACAGAAATATTTAACAACAGTATATGTACCAAAAAAGGGAAGAGCATAAACTAAGCTGGCAGGGTACTAGGTGGGACAGGTATACACTCGAAACAGAACAGAATAACAATCACAGCTGGAACACTGGTCTCGAAGCACATGCATTATTCAGAAAAGCAGAGATAAAGGTGAAGGTGGTGTCAGAGAACTGTGCATTAATAATATGAAACACTGCAAAGAAGGATGTGCAGAAGTGATAGCATGGAAAACGCAGAATTTGTTCCAGTTAAAATAATTTTGGGGAAAGCTGGTAAAGGATAGTACTTGGACAGTGCAAGCCCCCTGATTTTGCCTGGTTATGTGTAAAAGCATCAGAGATGCCATTAGAGAGACAAGTTCTACTGAGTTGTATCATGCAGGGAAATTTTTACCTCCCCAAATATGGATCAAGAACAACCACCACTAAAAATGACGGAATCCAGATATTTATGAATGTAATAATCAGCAAATATCTTGATAAAATTCTCACAGAACCATTACAAAGTAATGCTGATTGAGACTTGGTTTTGGCGACTGATGACTGCAGCAAAAAAAAGGACCTTGGTTCAACTGATCAGTGACTGAAACTTCCTAATGAAATGGAACAAATAAGTGACTCTGCTAATAAGATTTTGCATTTTAAAAGGGCAAATTTTGGTAAACTTTTGGAATTGATTATTAAAGTCAGATGGATTGCAGAGTGTGGGCAATAAATGTGAAAGAGGCCTGGAGCTTTTACAGGTCTGAGCAACTAAAAGTTTTGGGAATCTATGTACCAGACAAAAAGGAAAATCTGGTTGTGTAACCACTTCAAGCGATGTGCTAGTGCATTAGGTTATGTCTTTTAAAAGAATGACCAGGTCTTAGGCAAAGAATAGACTTGAATGTGACAGGAAAGATCACGCCAAAGTCTTTCTAAGCTTTCTTGGATGATATCCTCCACAGGGAGAACAGTGTGAGGAGAATACTCCTCACTCGAGTTTCACTGCAGCGTTTGGCACAGCAGCACAGAAGATGTTATTTGTTCGCTGGAGCTCTGCAGAAAAACTGTGTGTGTAATAAGGATCTGCCTCACAGCATACAGATTCACTGAACAAAAAAGCATCACAGGACTGGACAGAAGCAATTAGGAAGGCAGATCAAACTAAGTGTTGGGACAACTCTTGTTTCATATTTTCATAAATGACCATGATACTAGTACAGATGTCAAAATTTTTAAAGATGCAGCATTTAGAGGTATCATTAATTGAATAAAAAGCATATCAAGACTCTGAAAACCAGTAAAGATTAAAGAAAAAATTTAAATACAAAGTTACTGCTTGCAATACAATTTCCCCTAGGTGCTCCAAGGTTATAAGTAAGCAGAAATACCTGGCCATGCTATGCAAAGTGATTCTTATGCTACAGTATGACCCAGACATCAAAACAGTCAACTAAAATCCAATGAGACAGATATCAGAAAGTGTTAATGGTTTAGCACAAAACCTGAGGAGACCTTGTGTGTTGCTCTGAGCATCCATGCTCAGGAAAGCTCTATTTTAGCTGTGCAGAAGCATAACTACACTAAGGTTGCAGGCTTGGTCCCTGTACAGACCATTCACTTAAGAATTGGATTCAGTGATCCTTGTGAGTGTCTTGCAACTCGTAATATTCTGTGAATAACCTAACTTAGAATCACAGGGTCATCAAAGTATATCCTGAGTTGGAAGGGACCCACAAGGACCACTGAAGTCCAACTCTTGGCCTTGCACAAGACAATCCTAAGAATCACACCATGTGCCTCAGAGTGTTGTTCAACTGCTTCTTGAACTCTGGCAGGCTTGGTGATGTGACTACCTCCCTGTTCCAGCGCCCAACCACCTTCTGAGTGAAAAACCTTTCCTTAATATCTGACTTGACCAGTAGGAAACAAGAAGAGGCCTGAATAACTTGGCTTGT